>CM060350.1:12153020-12205520 GCA_030674155.1 Stramonita haemastoma
GGTTACTTTTGGTTTGTGCGCACGAGGAGTTGTTGTAGGCCTGATAATCTTTTCTTAATTGATAAAGTAAGTGTTGGACGAATGCCATATTTCGAGATTGATCTGTTGATCATATTATATATTGTAGATCTTCCCAAGTTCGCGCGGGAAGAAATGGTAGGGTGGTACTGGTAGACTGTGGATCGATCTATGATTATCAATGTAAGATTATCATAATCGTGATAATGGATTAAATAATTTAGATCAAAGTAGGGTGTTTTTGTTGTTGTTGGGGTTTTTAGTGTGTGTGTGTGTGTGTGTGTTGTGTGTGTGTGTGTGTGTGTGTGTGTGTGTGTGTTCTTTTTCAATAACATATTGAAAGATATTTCATCTTGATAATTGGCTCTCATGTTTTGTGTCTTTAGGACAATGGAATCATGATAAGCTAAAAAAAAAAAAAAAGTAACAGCAGTACTGAGGAGTGGGGGGGGGGGGGGGGGGGGGGGGGGGCTATAAAGGGTGCTACACACAAAAACATGCTGATGTGTGCACATATTCATCATCATCAACTTGATCTCCCATTATCACTCAGATAAATAATACAATATTTTATCATTTGCACTAAATTTTGGAGTTTAAAAAAAGAAAGAAATTAAAAAGTTTCTAGAGAAACTGTTGCACTTAGATAATCTACAGTGATTTGAAGGGAACTTCAACATGGATCAAATTTAAGAAGGAAAAAAAAACACCTGAAAAAGCTCCTATCGTAACACATTTGTGAAATGCTATATAATATAATCCAATACTTTTAATAGCTGTGCCAAAATTGGGGAGTACTGCAAATATATATTATATCTAGTTCACAGTTGTCAAAAGTTGTGATAGCTGTGAATCTATCCATGAGTATGAGACTTATATGTGACATTCTTAAGAAAAGTGGTCCAGATCAAAGGCTTTGTCACAAGTTACTGACACCAGCAAAACTACTTAGACACACATTTACATGCTGTTTAGTTTTTAAATGTTATTATGGTGAAATCATTTTTTAAAAATATATTTTTTATTCTTTTTTTTATCGAGGATAATGGAATAAGTACTTGTGTGCTTTTTAACATCCAGTCCCTGCATGTATGCAGTTTTGTAAATGTCATCTGTTCCCACCGGCACACAGTGGCCTACTCTTATGAAAAGTGGAACAGGATTTAATGTGTGCACAAGATGTTCTGAGTGCATTCGCACAGGTGGACTCAGTTTATAGTCTCATCTGAAGGACTTTTGGGGAGAGTGGAGTCAGCATTGATAACTCCAGGAGAAAAATCTCCTTGAACGGGAATCGAACCCAGGTTGTCAAATTGCGAGCGCAGTGTTCTGACCACTAGGTTATCTAGACCATCCCATCCCCACAACAAGCTCTCTTAAGGTGGGACATGGGGGTCAAAACTGATAATTTAAGTTGTTTACGAGCCCATGTTAAAATTTATGCCATATAATGATATATATTGAAAGGGCATCACTTGCAAAGCATAAAAATCTAAGAATTACTGTTTTCTGTACTGTTGCCATGGAAACGATCCAATATGGCCCACCAAAACTATTTCAAACTCCTAAACCTTTTTATTTATAACAAGTAAAGTGACCTGTTTCTACAGACATATATTTTACAACATGAATTCATGAAATTCACGCAGGGAGATCTCCATAAATAATCAAGCAATTTTTTTTCTTTAAAAAAAAAAATTTTAGCCACTTTTCGACCTGTGTCTCACCTGAAGGAGCACTTTTATTTGAATAATTTTTTTTCATCATTTTACTCTTTTATATCGAGGATCAGAACATGGTACAGCAGAGAGTAATGTTCAAAGCTTCTCTTATTCGTTTTCACGCTGTCAGATTTGTCTGGGGGAAAATAATGGCTAGTGTCCTTTCCATCTCCTCTTATGGGCTGTGTGTTGTGTGTCACTGTGTGTGTTGTTGTGTGTGTGTGTGTGTCACTGTGTGTGTGTGTGTCACTGTGTGTGTGTGTGTGTGTGTGTGTAGTGTGCTGTGTGTGTGTGTGTGTATGTGGTGTGTGTGTGTGTGTGTGTGTGTGTGTTCTGTGTGTGTGTGTTGTGTGTGTGTGTGTGTGTGTGTGTGTGTGTGTTCACTGTGTGTGTGTGTGTGTGTGTGTGTGTGTGTCACTGTGTGTGTTGTGTGTTGACAGTTGACTTGCACTCATGATATCAAACTAGTATCATCTTTCACCCCTCTGCCCAATTTTGAATGGAAAAACCCCTCCATGTTATTCTGACTCGAGACTGAATATTGAAAAGTCAGCAACAAAAGTATAGCTCAGTGGTCAGAGCGCTCGCTTTCCCTAGCCAAGGTTAAGCAGTGTAGAGCGTGGTTGCCGATCGGTTGGGTGACCGTTTGCGTGCCTTGGCTACAGTACAGTTCACCCAGCTGTAAATGGGTACCTGCCCTCTTTAGGGTCAGGGAAGGTAAAGCAGCGAGGGAGAGGAGATGGGTGCCGCCCTCAACATGCTGGCCCCTAGAGAAGCTGAGGTCTCTGACGCCTTCACTCCCCTACGACCACACAGGTTATGGGACACCTTTACCTTTTACCTTTACAGCTCAACAAACGTACTTGGCGCAGATGAGAGTTCTTCCATCAGAAGCTTTGTGGCGAAAGAGTTCACCTCTGAACCACTTATTTGTATACATGTATGTACTTGCATTTTTTTTCTCTCTAAAATTTCTCTTGTAACCCACAGTTTATCTGGCCCAGTATAGTAATAGGAAGAAACCAGCCCGGCAGAGAATGAGTTAAAATGTCAAAGGGTGCAGACACATCATGTAT
Source organism: Stramonita haemastoma (assembly GCA_030674155.1). Lineage (NCBI taxonomy): Eukaryota > Metazoa > Mollusca > Gastropoda > Neogastropoda > Muricidae > Stramonita > Stramonita haemastoma. Next base: position 12,155,836 of record CM060350.1, read on the forward strand.
ATTCCACAGGAGCCACACCAACCAAATCTGTGTACACAGAAATGCGGAACATTCAGAAGATTAACTCTGGCTTGAATCCGTATCGTGTTAAACCCAACGAACTGGTCAACAAGTCAGTCATTATGTCATTCCAAGTTCACAGAAGCTTAATTCACTGGTACCCGGCTTTCAGTTTTTTGCAATCGAAGTATTGAGCATTGCTGTGAATGCACTTGCTGAGTCCAGATAGGCTGTGTACACACCTGTGACCTTTTGGTGTAACACCTAGCACTGTGCTTCACTTCACTGCTCACAGCGTTATATAATATATTTAAACCTCAGTGTGCAAGCTTGTCAGTTGATGCATGCTGGGCAGTGTGTGTTTTGTGGGTTCTGACTGTTCGTTTCTTTTGTTGTTGATGGGTTTTTTGGTGGGTTTTTTTTTATGGGTTTCGGGTTGTTTTTTTTTAACCTCCAGAGCTATCACTGGCTGGTTCTTACAGTGGTGGCTTTTTTTTTTCAGTGGGTTTTTTGGGTTTTTGATGGGTAGTTTGTTTTTGATGGGGGAATTTTTTTTTCGTTTTTTTTTTTTTTTTTTTGCTTTTAATTAACTTGGGTGTGTGCATTTTGGTTTTTGTTTGTTTTTTCCTTAGCTAGAGCTCCATGGAAGAATGGTGAGGTTTTACGTATACAGGATTTTTTTTTCTTGTTTTTTTTTTTTTCCTTTTTAAAAATTCTTTTATATTCGAGGATAATAGGATAAGCACTCTTGTGCTTTTTTTACATCTAGTCCCCGTGTGTATGCAGTTTTGTAATGTCATCTGTTCCCACCGGCACACGATGGCCTACTCTTATGAAAAGCGGAACAGGATTTAACGTGTGCGCAAGATGCTCTGCGTGCGTTCACACACGGGGCCTCGGTTTATAGTCTCATCCAAAGTCTCTATTACTGCATGTGACTGTTCTTGCCCCTATGAGTTTGAAGGTAGCCACATACTGACCTATTGATCGCTGACATGATTTATGGAATCTTTAACGTGTGTAATTGATCTTCTGCATGTGTGTATAATAAGTAAACATGAGGGAATTTAGGCACTGGAGTCTGCTGCACTTGAAGTGACCTGGGAAATCTAAACCACCCTCCCTTTAATGCACAAGATGCCGCAAGATTCAAACCCACGACCTCACAGACCCATGGGGTTTAAGTGGAACAGTTTTAGCCACTGGGTCATAGCGTCATCTTCACCACCACCACTACTACTACTACTACTACTACTACTACTACTACTACTACTACTACTACTACTACATACTACTACTTACTACTACAATACTACTACTTCTATTACTACTATTACTACTATACTTCTACTATTACACTATTACTACTACTTCTACTTCTACTATTACTACTACTATACTACTACTCCATCTACTACTATTACTACTACTACTATTACTACTACTACTACTACTATACTACTACTACTATTACTACTACTACTACTTATACTACTTATACTACTATTACATTACTACTACTGTCTACTACTACTACTACTACTATACTACTACTTCTACTACTACTACTACTACTACTACTACTACTACTACTATACACTACTACTACTACTATTTAGTATTACACTACTACTGCTCATAGTCCTACCACTATTTCTACTACTACTACGTACTACTAAGTCTACTACTACTTCTACTACCACTTCTTCTACTTTACTGAAAACAACAGTGATGATATTGGAAATAAGAATACCAAAACAACCCCTCCAAAAAACCCAACCCATAATTTCTATCTCTTTTATCTGTCCAACCTAGGTAACTGACGTAAAGTAAACCTTTTCACCACCACCAACGTGAAGGCCATCATCACGTCAAGGTCACCGCCTAACATTCAAGGTCGTCTACATCAAGGTCATCGCCATCAAACATTCAAGGTTGTCCTCATCAGGTCATCATCACGGTCGTCACCATCTGTCATTCAAGGCCATAACCTAGCTGCAAGGTCATCGCCTAGCATTGAGGTCATCCACAAGGTCACCGTCATCTAACGTTCAAGGTCACCGCCCCCCCCCTTAAACGCCACATACAACATGGTGGAAATTCCGTCAGAATGGCTGTGGATCGTCATCTGCGGCTTCATTGTGTCCTTCGCCTTGGCCTTTGGCATCGGGGCCAACGATGTGGCCAATTCCTTCGGAACGTCTGTCGGGTCAAAGGTCTTGACCCTCGTGCAGGCGTGTATTTTGGGCACCATCTTTGAGATCCTGGGAGCGGTTTTGATTGGTGAGGCTTGTGGGAATGTTTGGTGTGGTGGGGTGGGTGGGTGTTGGTCCTGTGTCTATGTGTTGTGTGTTATTTATTTTATTATTTTATACCACTTAAACCCTCTTGCATTCGGATTCTCTGAACACAAACTGGCCCTAGATTTCGCATTCCATCACGAAGTCAGGTCAGGCACACATGCTCCTGGCCTTTTCCTCCTTCTAAGTACATACCTGCAGCTATAATTACTTCCAGACACTCTACAGGGTTTCTCCTTCTGGCCTGATAGAGCTTTGACATGTGGTAGCAATTACTAGTGATGGTCACAGCATGATGGAAATCTTACTGTGTGTAAATCCTGGCAAATCCGGATCATGACTTGGGGGGGGGGGGGGGGGATTATTCAATCCCGGCAAATCCCGGATCGGGACTAAGAGGGTTAAATCACAGCAGATTTCTCTGTGTGAAATTTGGGCTGCTCTCCCCAGGGAGAGCGCATCGCCATAAGTGCAGCGCCTACCCTTTTTTTTTTTTTTTCTTTTTCCTGTCAGCAACTTTGTTTCATTATCAGAGTGGCTTTTTTATTTATTTAAATACCACTTTATGTGACAGCAGATTTCTCTGTATGAAATTCGGGCTGCTCTCCCTGAGAGAGGTCACCACCATAAGTGCAGCGCCTACCCTTTTTTTTTCTTTTTCGTCTCTGCAGTTGTATTTGTATACAGAATTTTGCCAGGGACAACCCTCTTGTTGCCATGGGTTCTTTTATGTGCGCTAAATAATGATGTGTAACACACCGGACCTCAGGTTATTGTCTCACCTGAAAGACTAGCACCCAAGCCACCACTCATGATCTAACGGATGGGGGGAAAGTTTTAGGCCCGAACGGGATTCGAACAACCGCACACTTCGACCCGGACTTTTCGCTTTCTAGATAGGCGCGTTACCTCTAGACCACCCATCCACAGGATCTTGCCAGGGACAACCCTCTTGTTACCGTGGGTTCCTTTATAAGCGCTAAGTAATTATGTGTAACACATGGGACCTCGGTTTATCGTCTCATCTGAAAGACTAGCGCCCACACAACCACTCACGGTGTAATGGATGGGGGAAAAGTTTCAGGCCCAAACAGGATTCGAACCACCGCACACTTCGACCCAGACTTTTCACTTTTTAATCAGGCCACCTCTAGACCACCCAATCCATGTTACTGTGTGTGTGTAAAACCATATTATATATTTTTCTTCTTCTTTTTTTTTTTTGGTCTACCCTCACAGCACTTTTATTAGGATTTTCCTCCCTACTCCAGTTATACAAGATCTCTTATCTGTTCCTACTTTCAACGTAAGCACCTGCCTAAGCTCATTGTTTGTGTGTGGTGAGTGTGTGTGTGTCACTGTGTGTGTGTCTTTGATTTTACGTCTGTACACTTAAAGTGATATTAGACGAGGGAGGAGGGGGGGGGGGGGCAATAAAGAAATAAGGGTTTTAAAAAAGTGTGTTGGTAATTATGTACATAAGAAGATGATTACAAAACTATATAACAAGAATGTTGCAAAACATGGCATAAGAAATGCAAATGATAACAAAAACAATCGAACAATAGAGAACTTAAAAATCTAAAACTGTAAGCTGAACAATTGCAAACTACATGTAAAGGCTGCCATGAATAAAGCAAAAAGTACATTGCCACAGTAGGGTGTTATAAGTTCACAATCTTCACAGTAGTACTTTATAAAAAGAGAATACTGGGGATCGCATCAGAGACCATGCTATCTCACACAATAACTTTGGATTGATTAATACTTCTTGCAGTGACTTATCTTGAAATGGTGGTAGGAACTTTTTTAACCTTGACAATGATACAAACATGACATTGGAAAGTTTTTCACCGCATATACATTTTATATTTTTGGCAAATTTTGCCTGAAATGCATTTAATTTCAATCTGTGGATTAGAGAAACAATATTTCTAGTACTGGATTTTGAAAGCCGTACTGAGTACAAAGGATGTTCTCAATATCAAGAACTGAACAAGTATGCTGGGAATAGCCAGCCTCTTCATGTTTCTTTTTACATGTTTCCAGCAAACATTGTGTGTGTGTGTATGTGTGTGTGTGTGTGTGTGCGCGCACTTGTGACTGTCAGTGTGTGTGTGCTTTGTGTGTGTGTGTGTGTGTGACAGACAGACAGACAGACAGACAGACGGAATTTGAAATGAACTGTTGCATGTGTGTGATTGATTTGCATGCAAGCATTTTGATTTGTTTAGTACTTAGTAGTATAACTAAGCAGTAGTAGCAGCAGCAGAAGTAGTACTACTAGTAGTAGTACTGTAACTATAAGCAGTAGTAGCAGCAGCAGAAGTAGTACTAGTAGTAGTAGTACTGTAACTATAAGCAGTAGTAGCAGCAGCAGAAGTAGTACTAGTAGTACTGTAGTAGTCATCTTTGGTACTTTTTTTTTTTTTATCTTATCGCACCAAAGTGATATGCCAGATGGGAAAAAAAGAAATAATGATAATAATAATAATGATGATGATAATAATAGTAATTAATATATAGTTTTAAAAATAGATTCAGATGAGAGTATACATGTATGCATGTGTACTGTGTGTGTGTGTGTACTCTGTGTGTGTGTGTGTGTGTGTATGAATGTGTGAGTGTACTTGCATATAAAAAAAAAATTCTTTCATATCAAGAATATTGGAATAAGCACTCGTGTGCTTTTTTTACATCCTGTCCAGAGTGTATGCAGTTTTTGTAAATCGTGTCATCTGTTCCCACCGGCACACGATGGCCTACTCTTACGAAAAGCAGAACAGGATTTAATGTGTGCGCAAGATGCTCTCTGTGTGTTTGCACACGGGGCCTCAGTTTATAGTCTCATTTGTAAGGACTTACCATATGTGAGTGTATTGCATGTGTGAGTGTGCATATTTGTGTGTGTCACTGTATCAAGTCAAATCTTTATTTCCATGATACATTGAATAGGCAATGCATGAATTGTGTATTTGTTGCTTCGATTTTACGTCTGTTCTGCTGTCCACTCAAAGTGATATTTAGACGATGGGATGGGAAGGGGAGGGGGGGAGGCATTTATGTTGATTAAGTAATTCTAAATTAATGTGTGCCGTAAAATTGGTATGATCTATTGCTAAATAACATGGATGCTTTAGTGCGTGTGTGTGTGTGTGCATATCTTTTTTATGTGTGAGCACATGTGCATGTCACTCTGTGTGTGTGTGTGTGTGTGTGTGTGTGTGTGTGTGTGTGTTTGTGTGTGTGTGTGTGTGTGGATTGTGTGTTTGTGTGTGTATGAAAAAAAATGTGTGTGGTGCACACATTGTGTGTGTATGTGTGTGTGGTGCGTGCGTATGTGTCTATACAGTATACGCATTCATCATGTGTGTCTGTGCATACATGTATACTTGTTGTGTGTGCATGTGTTACTTTTTTTATGTGTATGCACATGCATGTGTTGCGTGTGTGTGTGTGTGTGTGTGTGTGAGAGTGAGTGAGTGTGTGTTTGTGTGTATGTGTGTGTGTCACTGTGTGTGTGTTTGTGTGTATGTGTGTGTGTCACTGTGTGTGTGTGTGTGTGTATGTGTGTGTGTCACTGTGTGTGTGTGTGTGTGCATCCTTGGGTGTCTTCAAAAAGTACACATGTGTGTGTGAATCTGTGATGTGTCATACAGGTGTGTCAGTGGTATGTGTGTGTAACTGAATAGTACATGATGTGCACAGGTTACAAGGTGTCAGACACTATACGGAAAGGAATCATTGATGTGGCGCCCTACAACGGAACAGAGGAACTGCTGTTGCTGGGAAACCTGTCGGCATTGTCCGGTGAGAGGGAGAGGAGGGTGGTGGAGGTGGTGATTGAAGGCACTGGCAGGTCTGCATAAGAAGTTGACCTGGGAGATTGTAAAAATCCCGACCTTTTCTTCATTATCTGATAAGTGATATCGTTGTCATTATCACCACCACCATCATCATCATTATATTTAGTTATTCTTTTTTACATCCAGTCCCGTGTATATATATGCAGTTTTGTAAATGTCATCTGTTCCCACTGGCACACGATGGCCTACTCTTACGAAAAGTGGAACAGGATTTAACGTGTGCGCAAGATGTTCTGTGTACGTTCACACACAGGTTCTCAGTTTATAGTCTCATCCGAAAGACATTAGGGGGAAGTGGAGTCAGCACTGATGTTAACTCCAGAGGAAAATTCCCCTCAACTGGGAATCGAACCTGGGTCGTCAAATTGCGAGTGCAATGTTCGGACCACTAGGCTATCCCGTCCCCCGTCATTGTTATTATAATCATTATCACCATCCATCACCACTATTTTTTATTATGACCTCCATTATCATCGTCATCATCACCACCCTCATAAATATTATCATTGTTATCAGTATCATCGTTATCATATGACCACCATTATCATTATCATCGTCACCACCATCATAACAGGGTTCGCGATAACCGGTAATTGTTGGTATTTTACCGATTGTAAACAGGGAATACCAAAAATTTTCGAAGCAGCTGGTACCGCGTACTGATTCTGTTTGCCTGCGACCGATTAGATTTCTGTCTCAAAAAAAAAGTCTGAAGTGACATTTTCTGACAGTCTGTCATGTGCCTGTGCTTACGCACCTACCCCTTCCCATTCCTTCCGACAAACCCTTCTTATCTTTAGCGCCAACCTCATTAGCACGCAGAACAGCAAGCTTTACTGTGAAAGAATAGAGCTTTGCGCTCTTCTCGGCATGACAGTGACTTCCATCCACAATGAGTAAATGGGGCCTAGATTGATTTATTCTTTATTCTTTTATATAGAGGATAATGGAATAAGCACTCCTGTGCTTTTTACATCCAGTCCCCATATGTATGCAGTTTTGTAAATGTCATCTGTTCCCACCGGCACATGATGGCCTACTCTTACGAAAGCGGAGGGTCTATGACTATGAATTTAGACATTGCTTTGAGAGAGAAGAGTTGAAAACTAAATCAAAATTGAACGAAAGATCTAGATGAGCGCTAAGCATAGAAACATGAAAGAAGAATAGGTTTAGCACAATTTAAGTCACACAAATGACGTCATGCAAAAACAACAGACTGACACAGTGACACAGGCGCTAGAAAAAAAATCCTATTTCCTGCATGGCTTCATGCCCAAGAAGTGAGTGGCAGCAGCACAGCAGTCAAAGTCTCTGAGAGATTCGCGTTCAATTTACATTTAGTTTTGCTGCCGAACAATCCCCCCCCCCCCGTCACTGAATAGTTTTGTTTTGTTCACAGTACGTACCAGATTTGATTTTATGGGGACCGATTTTGGGGGAGTTGGTCAAGATATCTCTGAAATGGCAACTCGCAGTACCGGTTTTTTTTAATCCTAGCGCGAACCCTGCATAAATATTATCATTGTTATCATATGACCACCATTATCATTGTCATCGTCACCACCATCATAAACATTATCACCGTTGTCATCATTGTCAATGTTATCATCATCATCATCATTATCATCATCGTCACTGTCTGCAGGCTCGTGCCTGTGGCTGCTGATCGCCACGTTTCTACGACTTCCTGTGTCGGCCACGCACAGCATTGTGGGAGCCACCGTCGGCTTCAGTCTGGTGGCCAAAGGAGCAGGGGGTGTGGGCTGGATGAAGCTGGGACTGATCGGTATGTATGGGGGGGGGGGGGGGGGGGGGGGGGGGGGGGGCATGGGGGGGGGGGGGGGGGGGGGGATGTGTCATTAGGGTGATATGGAGAGTGTGTGGCGGATGGGTGTTTGTGAGTGTGTGAGATGTGTGGTTTTGGCGGGGCTATTTACAGGATTGGTGAATGTGTGAAAGTATGTGTTTGTGGAGAATGGGGGGGGGGGAGGGGGTAGTGTGTGTGGAAAATGTGTTTGGGGGGGGGGGGGGGGATTCAATTTTATGTCTGTTCACTCCTGGTGATTGTAGTGAGGGGGGGGGAGGATATGTCATTTTTTGGGTCTAGATATCCATTTACTTAATTTTATAAAATCCCAAGAAGCACACACACACACACACTCTCTCTCTCTCTCTCTCTCTCTCTCTCTCTCTCTCTCTCTCTCTCTCTCTCTCTCTCTCTCTCACACACACACACACACACACACACACACACACACACACACACACACACACACACACACACACACACATAAAACAGCAATACAGTTGCCGTCTTGAGTGAGTGTGTTCAGTGAAGAAGTCAAAGAAGAAAGTGATACCAACGCGATGTAATGTAAGCCTGGGCACTGCCTACTCTGACATCAGTAAGGGACACAATCTGTGCCAGGAGCACAAGGAAGTGGCCTTTTCCTGCCAACCGAGTTGTCTTTTCTTGTTAGTGACGGGGGGGGGGGGGGGGGGGGGGGGGAGTAATTAGATCGTCTCCCGTGCGATCGGATCACGACAGTCGCGGCGTCTTGTTTCTGTTTTGGGACACACCTGCGAATTGTGTGACTTTCTGTTTTGTTGGATGAGTAGGGGGTTGAAAACGGTCGAGTTGCATACAGCTTCGCCCTTGGTGGTAAAATGTAGTATTTATGCAGCCTTTTTTTTTTTTTTTTTTGAGAGGCCACTTATTCCCAGTATCTGGCTGTACTGTCGTAGCCAGAGTTATGGCAGATCGGATATCTGTGCTCTTGTTTCATGTTAACCATTGTTTGATGGTGGTGTTTTTTTGTTGGGGTTTTTTTTTGGTTGTTTTTTGGGGGGGGTTCAAATCTGTGCACAATTCCAGTCTTGATTCCAAATTCTGTATTGTCATCGTCTCAAAACGTAGAAATTCTGCCTTGTTCCGTTTCTCCCTGTCACCTTCTTCTTTCTCGTGTTTTCTTGTCTTCTGAACCGTCTTAGTCCCAGGATTAGCCAGGATTGAATATTTATTTATTTTATTTATTTATTCTTTTATATTTTATTTATTCTTTTATATCGAGGATAACAGAATAAGCAATCATGTGCTTTTTTTCATCCGGTCCCCGTGTGTATGCAGTTTTGTAAATATTGTCATCTGTTCCCACCGGCACACGATGGCCTACTCTTACGAAAAGCGGAACAGGATTTAACGTGTGCGCAAGATGTTCTGCGTGCGTTCGCACACGGGGCCTCGGTTTAAAGTCTCATCCGAAGGACTTTTGGGGAGGGTGGAGTCAGCACTGATGTTAACTCCAGGAAGAAAATTTCCTCAACTGGACTCGAACCCGGGTCTTCAAATTGCCAGCGCAATGTTCTGACCACTAGGCTATCCGCCCCCCCTATATTTGCCCCCTTTAGCCCTAGATTTGCCAAGATTTACACACAGTAGATTTCCATCACGCTGTGACCATCTCTAATTGCTACCACATGCTAAAGCTCTGTCAGGCTAGAGGTAGGAACCTTGCTGAGTGAGAGTCTGGAAGTAATTATAGCTGCTGGTATGTACTTAGAAGGAGGAAAAAGTAATTATAGCTGCTGGCATGTACTTAGAAGGAGGAAAAGGCCATCGAGCATGTGTGCCTGACCTGATTTCATGATGGAATGCGAAATGTAGGGGCAGTTTGTGTTCAGAGAATCCAAATGCAAGAGGAATAATCCATGCTCGCGGTCACCTCTTTCTTGTCTATTTTCTTGTCATCTTAATCCATTCTACTTTTCTGCCGACTGTTGTTACATGTCATTTATTTATTTATTCTTTTATATCGAGGATAATGGAATAAGCACGCTATGTGCTGTATTTTTTTTTACATCCAGTCCCCGTGTGTATGCAGTTTTTGTAAATCTTGTCATCCGTTCCCACCGGCACACAATGGCCTACTCTTAGTAAAAGCGGGTACAGGGTTTAACGTGTACGCAAGGTGTTCTGCGTGGGTTCGCACACAGAGCCTCGGTTTCTAGTCTCATCGGAAGGAGAAAAGGAACAGGGCAGAAAGACAGATATATCTATGTGTTGTGAACTGTTATGTAAAATTTTTTTTTTTTTTTTAATTTTAGATATCTATGTGATGTGGACTGTTATGTAAGACATGAGGGCCTGTGGTTTGGTTTCAGTGGCCTCGTGGTTCGTATCCCCGCTGACGTCTGGACTGATGACGGCTCTGCTGTTTATCTTTGTACGCAAGATGATCCTGAACAAGGTGAATATTGTATTTTTTAAAATTTTGTTTTATACCACTTGATGTCACAGCAGATTTCTCTGTGTGAAATTCGGGCTGCTCTCCCCAGGGAGAGCGCGTCGCCAAGTGCAGCGCCTACCCATTTTTGGGTGTGTTTTTTTCCTTTCAGCAACTGTATTTGTTTTCCTATCAGAGTGGCTTTTTTCTACAGAATTTTGCCAGGGAAAACCCCCTTGATGCCGTGGGTTCTTTTACATGTGCTAAATAATGATATGTAATACAGGACCTTTGTTTATCGTCTCATCCGAAAGACTAGTGCTCAGACCACCACTTATGGTCTAATGGATGGGGAAAAAGTTTTGAGGATAATGGAACAAGCCCATGCTTTTTTGGGGGGGGGGGTTTACATGTATCCAATCGCCATGTGCATGCAGTTTTGTCATTCATTCCCACAGCCACACAATGGCCTACCCTTCAGTAAAGCAGAACAGGTTTTAATATCTGCAAAAGGTGTTCTGCATGCATTTGTACAGGGCACCTTGGTTTATAGTCTCATCTGAAGAACTTTTGATGACAACACACTCACACCTACACACACACACACACACACACACACACACACACAAACACAAACAATACATGCACACACAATACACACACAACTCAAGCACACACACACACACACACACACACACACACACACACACACACACACACACACACACACACACACACACACACACACACACACACACACAAACAATACACGCACACACAATACACGCACACACAATACACACACAACTCACACACACACACACACACAATACACACAATACACACACACACACACACACACACACACACACACACACACACACACACACACACACACACACACACACACAACACACTTCGTTATACGTTCCCAGAGCTGAGGCGTGATAAGGCACACCAAGAGCAAGCCTGTATGCTTTGCAGTCTATACTTTGTAATTTTTTAAGTAAATACTTAGGAGCACTGAAAAAGACCTCTTGGCCATATGATAATTTCGAACGAATAAGAGATGTTGCTAAACATTTTAGATTTGATGTGTCTTGGCCCCAAAACTGTTTACTTACCATCTTCAGCAAGTTTAAGCATTTTTTTGCTTTAGTTAAATTGTGTTCGATATGTGCATTCCACGTTAGCTTAGAAGTGCGAATAACACCCAAGAACTTTATGGTATTTTTATACTCTATCATGTTGGTCCCAATTTTAAATGCTGGTAGCTCATCTGGATTACTGCTATTGTTAAAAAGCACAGTATAAGTTTTTTCTGAGGAAAAAGTAAATCCATTTTCGAGCATATAATTATCGATGTTGTTAAGTTGTTTCTGATATACTTTTTTAATGTAGTTTAACAATCTTTTTGGTGTGTTTCGTTTCAGAGGAACGTTCATCCACATACATATGTCATCTGCATATTGCACTAGGGTGACTTCCTTTGACATTTTCATGGGGAGATCATGTAGCAAAACATTAAATAAGAGAGGTGATAGTACAGAACCTTGAGGTAGTCCCATATGAAGAGATCTAAAACTTGAATATGATTCATCTACTCTACAGCAAAATAAGATAGTTTTAAATAGAACTGCGATCAATACCAACAAGTTAACAGTTGTCAACTACGCAAAGACTTGTGAAAATGTTTTCACATCAAGAAGAATTAATACACTATTTTATAGAATGAAACTAAACGCATTGATAACCAAGTTCAGCAAAAATGGTAAATGTCTGTGTGGTGAGAATATCACTAATACTCATATACTTTTTGACTGCAAGAGTGTAAAGCCTTTCATGCCCCATTTTTCTGAAAACTCTCTCACCAACATATTCAGTAATTTAAAATTGGCATTTGAAATTGTAAAGGGTCTCTATCACAGTCCGATAGGACATTTGTTATAGTTGCATTAAAGTTAATGAGTTCTTATATTTCTGTTATTTCTATTGCATAACCAAGTTTCCTTAAGGGGGGGGGGGGGGGGGAGGGTTGTTTGTTTGTATTTGTTTTTTAGGATGGAGGGTGACACATGTTTTTGAGGGTTTTTTTTTTCTGGGTGTTTCTTTTGGTTTTTTTTTTTTCACATCGTCTAATATCACTGAGAGTGAACAGACGTAAAATTGAAGACAACAACAACAACAACACACACACACACACACACACACGTAGAGAGAAAGGTGAGACAAGTCACAGTTTTTGCGACTGTGGTAGAAAAATGATAGTGATGGTGACATTTGCTGGTGTGGGTGGTGTTTTTTTTTCAGGGGGGGAGGGGGTGTCTTTTTTTATTCTTTTTTTTTTCTTTTTGTATCTTTTTTTTTTTTTTTTTTGCAGGAAAAACAACTGGAGAGCGGATTGCGATTGTTGCCTGTGTTTTACGGTGTCACCATTTGTATCAACGCCTTTTCCATCTTTCATGATGGCTCCACTTGTGAGTGTCCTTTTGTGTGTATGAGAGAGAGTGTGTTTGTATGTGTGTGTGTGTGAGAGAGAGTTTGCGTGTGTGTGGTGGGGGGCCGGGGGGAGGGGGGTGTCTTTGGGGGTTTGTGTGTGTGAGTGTGAGAGAGCATTTTGCGTGTGTGGTGTGGGGTGGGAGTTGTCTGTGTGTGTGTGTGTGTGTGTGTTGGGAAGACTGGGTAGGAGAGAGAGAAAGAGAGAGACAGACAAACACAAACACAGAGACAAACACAGTGAAGGAGAGAGTGAGAGATCTATGCTATGTGTGAGTGTGTTTATGTCATTGTGTGTGTTGTGTGACTGTGTGTGTGAGTGACTCTGTGTGTGTGAGTGACTCTGTGTGTGTGTGTGTGAGTGACTGAGTGTGTGTGTGTGTGAGAGAGAGAGAGAGTGAGTTATGGAAACTGGATAGGAGAGAGAGAGAAAGAGACAGACACAAACACAGAGACAAACACAGAGAGTAAAGGAGAGAGAGAGAGAATTGAGAGAGATCTAAGCTATGTGTGAGTGTGTTTATGTCATTGTGTGTGTTGTGTGACTGTGTGTGTGTGTGAGTGTGACTCTGTGTGTGTGTGTGTGTGTGTGTGTGTGTGTGTGTGTGTGTGTGTGTGTGTGTGACTCTGTGTGTGTGTGACTCTGTGTGTATGTGCGTGTGTGTCAGTGTCTGTGTGTGTGTGCTGAATCTTGTCCTGAATGCATTCAATCTTATCGTGGAAAAAAAAACCCCAATGTTGGACAGTGCTTCACTTTGACAAGATTCCGCTGTACGGTGTCTTCATTCTCTCCCTGGGGCTGGGTGTGTTGGTGGCTGTGATTGTACGAATCTTCGTCGTTCCTTGGCAGAGGAAGAAAATTGAAGGTTGGTTTGTGTGTGTGTGTGTGTGTGCGTGTGTGTGTGTGTGTGTGTCATTGTGCAAATCTTTGTCGTTCCTTGGCAGAGGAAGAAAATTGAAGGTTGGTTTGTGTGTGGGTGGGTGGGTGGGTTGGTGTGCGTGTGTGTGTGTGTGCTCATGTGTGTTGCAGTGTGTGTGTTTTAATGCATGTGTGTGTGTGTGTGAAAGAGAAAGGTGGGAGGGGGGGGGGGGGCGCGGTTGTGTGAGTTGTGTTTATATGTGTGTGTGTGAGAGAGAGAGAGAGTGGGTTGTGTATCAAGTGTGTGTATGTAGTTGTGTGTGTGTGTGCGCACCTCCACGGATGTGTGTGTGAGAGGGAGAGAGAGGTTTGAGAGGGAGAATGTGTGTGTATGTTTCTTCGATTTAACATCTGTTCACTCAAAGTTATATTTAGTGTGAGTGTGTGTAAGTTGAAGTCAACCTCTCTTTTATTCCCAGATGGTACATCTTGATGATGAAAATCATGATTATAATAATTAGAAGAATGATAATAATGACAATGATGATGATAATGACGATGGTGATGACAATGATGATGATGATGGCAATAATTATAATGACCATGGTGATGATAATGACGATGGTGATGACAAGGATGTGATGATGGCGATAATTATAACGACAATGGTGATGATGATAAGGATGATGATGGTGATGACAATGGTGGTGGTGATGATGATAATGACGACGGTGAAGACGATAATGATGATGATGATAGTAATGAAAACGATGACGATGGTGATGATAATGATGATAATAATAATGATGATAATGACGATGGTAATGATGATGATAACGATGATGATAATAATGATGATGATAATGACGATGGTGATGATGATAATGATAATAATGATGATGACGATGGCGACAATCCACAGGAGATCTGATGAACCTGGAGGAGAAGGAGCAGAAGGAGAAGCTGAACATTCAGGAGGAAGGAGTAGGAGGAGGAGAAGTGAAGGAGGTGGACATTGTCATCTGTAACGGCAACGATGACAAAACTCCAGGTACTGCCTTCCTTGTGTGTGTGGTTGTGTGTGTGTTGTTTGTTTGTGTGTGTGTGTGTGTCTGTGTGTGTGTTGTTGTTTCTGTGTGTGTGTTGTTTTCATGTGTGTGTGTGTCTGTGTGTGTGTGTGTGTGTGTGTGTTGTTATTGTTGTTTTGCGTGTGTGTAAGTGTGTGTTGTTGTTACACCAGTGTCACTCACTCACTCACTCAGTCCCATGTCCCAAAGGACGTAGGGGGAACATGAGAGAAGACGCAACAGAGATCTTTTTCCATGCTTCACGATCCTGTGTGGCTAGTAGGAGGTGTTGCAGGGGTTGGGCGGTCCAGTCTTTGATGTTGTCAACCCATGATTTCTTTTGGCGGCCTCTTCTTCTCTTGCCCTCGACTGTTCCTTGCAGGATGGTTTTTGCTAGGGTGTTGTGTCTTGTGGTGTGACCAAACCACATCAGCTTTCTCCTCTTTATGGTGGAGAGCAAAGGCTCTTGGGGGCCCACACGCTTTTTGATTTCTTCTTTCACATAGTTATTGGTCTTGTGTTCTTTGTATGATATTTTGAGGAGTCTTCTGTGGCACTTGTTCTCGAATGCTTGGATTCTCCTCTCTAACTCTGCTGTCAGAGTCCATGATTCACAGCCATATAGGAGGATAGATATCACGAGGGATTTGTAAAGGTGGTATTTGGTGCAGAAGCTGATGTTGTTGCTTCTGATGATCTTCTCGAGTCTGACTAGAGCAGATGTTGCTGTTGCAATGCGAGTTTTCACTTCATTGTTTGATGTGCCATCTTTTGTTAGGATGGAGCCTAAGTATTTGAATTGGCTCACCTCTTCTACTGTTTCTCCATTCATCTTTATTTCCGTGATGTCATTACTCGCGCTGTTGACCATGATCTTTGATTTCTCTGTACTGACCTCCATGCCGTATGCGCTCGCTCGATCTGTTAAATTGTCTGTGAGGATTTGCAGTTCTTGTTTGCTGCTGCCCATGAGGTCAATGTCATCTGCAAATCTGAGGTTGCAAAGGGGTCTTCCACCAATGGAGATGGAAGTGTGGTGGTTTTGCAGTGTCTCTGTCATGATGTTTTCGAGGAAGAGGTTGAAGAGTACAGGTGAGAGAAGGCAGCCCTGGCGAACCCCAACCGTGGTCTTGAAGAACTCGCCCACGTGATTATTCATAAAAACTGCACTTTCTGCGTTCTCGTACAGAGCTTTGATGACTTCAATTAGACAGCTGTCAATGTTGAAGTGCCTGAGTACTTGCCAGAGGCCGTCATGCCATACCCTGTCAAAGGCCTTTTTGAAGTCTATGAAATTGTGGTACAAGTCTTTTTGGTGTTGGAGATGCTTCTCTATCAGAATTCTCAGATTGAAAATTTGTTCCATTGTGCTGCGTTTTGGTCTAAAGCCCGCTTGTTCTTCTGCCAGGAGTTTTTCTGCTTGGTTTTTCAGTCTGTTGAGGACTACCTGCAGCATGATCTTGCTAGGATGACTTATGAGACTGATGGTTCTGTAGTTCTGGCATTGTTTGAGGTTTCCTTTCTTTGGCAGGGGTATTACAAGAGACTGTGTCCATTCTTTTGGCCATTCTTTGGTGTCGTGGATCTTCTGACAAAGTTCTGTGAATCACCTTGCTGTTTCATTCCCTCCATTTTTTATGAGTTCAGCTGGGATGTTATCGATTCCAGGGGACTTCCCCTTCTTCAATTGCTTAATAGCTGTGTCTACTTCACACCTTAGTATTGGTGGGTCTTTATCTTGGTGTTCAGGGGGTTTGTCAGAAACTATGTTGGTATCTGGGCGTAGTGGGTAGTTGTACAATCCCTCGCAGTATTCTGTCCAGCGTTGGAGGATGGCATTGTTTTCCGTTAAAAGATTTCCTTCTTTGTCTTCAATAACAGAGGCTTTAGGCTGTGTGGTTTTCGTTAGTGCTTTCAAAGTGTCGTAAGCTGTTTTGCTGTTTCCCTTGGTCATTCCAGCTTCGATGTTGTTGCATTGTTCTTCTATCCACGCTTCTTTGGCTTCTCTCATCTTTTTCCTCACTTCTCTGTGGCTATCCATGTACTTCTTGTAAGCTTCTTGACTTGTGAACTTCACACCAGTGTACATGCATTAAAAACAGAAAAGTTGTCATCCATTTTTACCATCCCCAAAAAAGACTTCTTCTGAAAGTCCAAATAGGATTTCTTATGTCAAGTCAAATCAAAATGACGTTTATTGAGGGTAAAAAAAAAGAGAAAGCTTACAAGCTTTTTTTTGTTTTTCTGCCTTCTTAGATGTTCTGTGTGCGTTCACACATGGGATCTCAGTTTGAAGTCTCATCTGAAGGACTATCAGAGGAGTGGAGTCAGCACCGATGTTAACCCTTACAGCACTGAATATCTGCTGACAGTTATTTCCCCTATCCTGAATTTCTGCCCCAACGCTCTCCCTTCAGTCCTGTCAGCCGATTTCCTGGCGATAACGGTACCAGAGGAGGGTTTGTTTATGGTGATCCGTCATACGGCTAACTGGCATCAATGGACTCTGGAAAGTAGTTTTGATACGGCAAACACTGCCTCTCCTTTCCCACGAGAATGTTTATAAAGCTTTGTGTGTGTGTGTGTGTATGTAAAATTTATCGAAGTACCCGTTTTGCACTCTTCTGCACCTCAGAAACCCAGGAATTGAAGGAAAATTCGGTCGCGCCGGTTTTCCTCCTTACAGGACTGAAAGAGTAGCAGAAAGCTGAGCCGGAAAACAGGCTTGCTGTATTGAAAGGGTTAACTCCAAGGGGAGAAAAATGCCCTGGGACTAGTGCTTTAATGGTGGCTGAAAGAACCTGGCCTAATAGCAGATTACAAGCTGAGTTGTTGTTTTTTTTAGCAATCCCCCTCCCCCTCCTTTCCTTCCTCTCCCTCTAGTATATGTTTTGATTGCATTGTAGCCTCAAATTATGATGATTGATCAATTAGTCATCTCTCTTATTATTATTTTTTGTCTTCTTTGCAGCGAAAGCTTTGGAGGCGAAAGAGGAAGGGACAGACAAAACTGAGGTGAGAAAGAAACCACACCAACCGGTTTTTACACTTTTAAGTTTCCTACCTTCTCTCTGTCCCTCTCTCTCTCTCTCTTTCTCCTCCCCCCCCCTCTCTCTCTTTCTCTCTCTCTCTCTTTCTCGCCCCCCCCCCCCCCCCCCTCTCTTTCTTTCTCTCTCTCTCTCTCTCTCTCTCTCTCTCTCTCTCTCTCTCTCTCTCTCTCTCTCTCTCCCCCTCTCTCTCTCTCCCTCTCTCCCCCTTTCCTCCCTCTCTCTCCCTCTCTCTCCCTCCCTTTCTCTCTCTCTCTCTCTCTCTCTCTCTCTCTCTCTCTCTCTCTCTCTCTCTCTCTCTCTCTCTCTCTCTCTCTCTCTCTCTCTCTCTCTCTAAGCCATAGAATAATGAAACAGCTATTTTTCATGGGGATGAAGTGTGGGTATGCATGTATATAGCCCATACACTCTTTCTTTACTCTTTTATATCAAGGATAATGGAATAAGCAAGTACATCCAGTTCCCGTGTGTATGCAGTTTTGTAAATGTCATCTGTCCCCACCAGCACACAGTGGCCTACTCTTACGAGAAGCGGAACAGGATTTAACACGTGCGCAAGTTGTTCTGCGTGCGTTAGCACTCAGGGCCTCGGTTTATAGTTTCATCCGAAAGACATTAGGGGGAAGTGGAGTCAGCACTGATGTTAACCCCAGGAGAAAAATCCCCTCAAACGGGAATCGAACCCGGATTGTCAAATTACGAGCGCAATGTTCTGACCACTAGGCTATCCCGTCCCCCAGGTCGCTGAGCTGACCACAGTGCACAAATCCACCATCACTCAGTCAAGAGTGCTAAATTTAGCGCGCTCCCTCCTTTTACCTAGTCCATGTGTGGTCAGTTCCTGCTATAAATAGCACCACCTGGCCCCCATCTGGACTGGGACAGGATGGGATAATTAGCCGCTGAGAGGAGCTGAAAGTAGGGGGATACTGACAAGTGAGCTGATGTGTGTTTGTGTCTTGTGTGTCTGTTTGGCAGAAACCCTCTCCTAGTGGCAGTGCTAACTGGACCAAATCCACAGATACCGCCAAAGTGTTCATAGATGCTGGTATGTTGTCTCTTTTGTTCTGTGGGGGGTTTTTGGTTCTTTTTTTTATTTTTTATTTGCAGCGAAAGCTTTGGAGGCCAAAGAGGAAGGGGCAGACAACTCTTTAGTATGTCGCCGCCGCTGTAGTCTAGTGGTTAGGGCGTTGGACTCGTAATCTAAAGGTTGCGGGTTCGATCCCAGCTTTCGGCTATGGCGTTGTGCCCTCGGTAAAGGCACTTTACGGCTATTTTCTCACCCCACCCAGGTGTAAAAGGGGGTACCAACCTTGTGTTGGGGGTTAACCCTGCGATAGACTGGCGTCCTATCCAGGGGGGAGTCTATGACTCTCAGTCGCTTAACGCCACAGAAACCGGGATAAGCACCGGCCTGATGAGCCTTAGGCTCGGGACAGATTTTAGCTAACTAACTTTTATGTTGCACAGAGAGAGAGAGAGAGTTGTTGCTGGTATGTCTCTTTTGTTCTGTTGATTTTTTTTTTTTTTTTTTTTTTTTTTTCTGTTCTTTGGTGGGATTTTTTTGTTTTGTATTTTTTACCAATGTATGTCACAGCAGATTTCTCTGTGTGAAATTCGGGCTGCTCTCTCTCTCCCTGGGGGAGAGTGCTTTGCCGCAAGTGTAGGGCCTACCTTTTTTTTTTTTTTTCTTTTTCCTGTATGCAATTGTATTTGTTTCCCTATAAGATTGGCTTTTTCCTTTGGACGAGACTATAAACCGAGCCCCGTGTGCAAACGCGTACAGAACATCTTGCGCACACGTTAATTAAATCTTGTTCCGCTTTTTATAAGAGTAGGCCATCGTGTGCCGGTGGGAACAGATAAGATTTACAAAACTGCATACACACGGGGACTGGATGTAAAAAAGCACATGAGTGCTTGTTCCATTATCCTCGATATAAAAGAAGAAATAAGTAAATGATACATAGTTTGTAGAAATTGACACTTTCTCTGAGGTGAAGAGAGAGAGTTAGGCTCGATGATCTTTTTTTTTTTTTTAATTAAAATTTTGCGGATTTTTTACATGCAGTCTCCTTGTGTATGCAGTTTTGTCATCCGTTCCCACTGGCATACAATGGCCTACTCTTCCAAAAAGTGGAACAGGTTTGTTTTAATGTGATGTTTTAACGTGATCACTGTGTGTGTAATGATCCATGTTTGATGATCATGATGTGTGTGTGTGTGTGCGCTGTGTGTGTGTGTTTGTGTGTGTGTGCAGAAGGCAATGAACAACTGATAGGCGATGGCGGTTCCGCTGATGAGGTGAGTTGTTTCCCTTTTTATGGAATGACTTCCCCCTTGGCAAGGGGGGGGGTGGAGGGGGGTTGGCTGTCAGTGTAAACAGTATCCCCTCCCTCTGGAAATTCGGTGCTAGGATTTTTTCATATCGTCTTTTCTGTTTTCTGCCTCCTTGGTCCACATTGCGCTGGCAATTTGAAGACCCGGGTTCGAGTCCGGTCGAGGAAATTTTCTTCCTGGAGTTAACATCAGTGCTGACTCCACTCTCCCCAAAAGTCCTTTGGATGAGACTTTAAACCGAGGCCTTGTGTGCGAACGCACGCAGAACATCTTGCGCACACGTTAAATCCTGTTCCGCTTTTCGTAAGAGTAGGCCATCGTGTGCTGGTGGGAACAGATGACAATATTTACAAAACTGCATACACACGGGGACCGGATGATAAAAAGCACATGATTGCTTATTCTGTTATCCTCGATATAAAAGAATAAATAAATAAATTCTCCTGCCTTTTTTTTTTGTCCAGAAAGACTTAAAATTCACGCAGGAAGATCTTCATAACTGTATCCAGCATTTTTTTTATTCTAAAAAACACATGATTTGGGGCAGTTTTGGACCCGTGTCTACCCTTAAAAGATAACAATTCTCTCCCACATCAAAGTCAGATAACGCTAGGCCTGACTTTTCAAGCGCTTAACGGCAGAGCAACGCATTTTCGCTCCTACGACAGACAAAAACAATTGCCGCCTGACCGTTGGATGAAGAAGAAGAAGAACGAAAACTGACTGGAACAAGAATGTGCAAAGAGAAATGAACGCAACAACAAAAAACAAACACAAAAAAACTGGAAAAAGAAGAGAACTCTTTCAGACAGGTCAGATCGGTCAAACAAAATATGATTCATGCCAAAGTTCAGTGTGTCAATACCTCGGCCAGAACTCGGGAAGGAAGGGGGCAGGATGGTTAAGACGTTTGCCTGCCAACAAGTAAACTGCGAGTTTCTGGGTTCGATTCCCAGACTCGTCCTTTCTTCCCAGTTTGACGAGAGAGAAAAAATTGAACTGACTGTCAAAGTCATTCGGATGAGGCTATAAACCAAGGCCTCATGTGCGAACGCACACGCAGAACATCTTGCGCACACGTTAAAACCCCGTTCTGCCTTTCAGAGTTAGTTAAAGTCTGTCCCGAGCCTAAGGCTCATCAGGCCGATGCTTATCCCGGTTTCTGTGGCGTTAAGGGACCGAGAGTCATAGACTCCCCCCTGGATAGGACGCCAGTCTATCGAAGGGTTAACCCCCAACACAAGGTTGGTACCCCTTTTACACCTGGGTGGGGTGGAGAAAATAGCCGTAAAGTGCCTTTTCCAAGGGCACAACGCCATAGCCGAAAGCTGGGATTGAACCCGCAACCTTTAGATTACGAGTCCAACGCCCTAACCACTAGACTACAGCGGCGGCTCTGCCTTTCAGAAGAGCAGGCCATTGTGTGCCGGTAACAAATGAAATGAAATAAAATTTAAAATGAAACTGGTTTGTGTGTGTGTGAGCAGTTGCAGAAGACGAGAGAGGAGATTGAGGACAAGCCAGAGACGTCTCGTCTCTTCTCCTTCCTGCAGATCCTCACCGCCATCTTTGGGTCCTTCGCCCACGGGGGCAACGATGTCAGGTAGCAAACTTAGGTCTTTTTTCTTTGTTTTTTGTTTGTGGTTTTTTTCTCTTTGGGTTTTTTTTTTGGTTTTGGTTCTTTTTTTTCTCTTTTGTGTGGGGGTTTTTTGTTTGTTTTTTTCTTTTTCACTTTTTTGGGGGGTTTTCTTTTTTCTTTTTTTTTTTTGTTTTTCAGTATTTTTTTTTCTTTTTTCAGTTCTTTTTTAAAATTATTTTTATTTTCCTTATTTTTTTTTCTTTTTTTTTTTCTTCTTTTTTTCTTTTTTTTTTCTACTTTAGGTAGGTAGGTAGGTAGACAGACAGACAGACAGAATATAATTTAATATATAATATCTCTGTGTCCCAGGACAGCAACACCATGGGTATCAGCCCCTAATGTAAAATAGTATAACACAATATCTGTCTGTATGTCCTGTAACAGCAACGCCATGGGCCCCTAATATAAAATAAAATAACACAACACCTCTCTGTATGTATGTCCTGTAACAGCAACGCCATGGGCCCCTAATATAAAATAAAATAACACAACACCTCTCTGTATGTATGTCCTGTAACAGCAACGCCATGGGCCCCTAATATAAAATAACACTGTCTGTATGTCCTATGACAGCAACACAATTGGTCCCTATTTTGTAAAATAATATAACATAACATGCCATCAGTCCCTAATATAAAATAATATAATACAATGTCTGTATGTCTTGTGACAGCAACGCCATTGGTATCGGTCCCTATTTTGTAATATAAAATAGTACACTATCTAATGTCCTGTAACAGCAACGCCATTGGCCCCTAATATAAAATAAAATAACACATCTGCCTAATGTCCTGTAACAGCAACACCATGGGCATCAGCCCCTAATCTAAAATAATATAACACAACATCTGTATGTATGTCCTGTAACAGCAACGCCATCGGTATCGGTCCCTATTTTGTAATATAAAAAATAAAAATAATACAATATCTGTCTGTATGTCCTGTAACAGCCTCTTATTTTGTAATATAATACAATATCTGTCTGTATGCCCTATGAGCAATGCCATTGGTATCGGTCCCTATCCGTAACAGCAACGCCATGGGTCCCTAATATAAAATAAAATAACACAACACCTCTCTGTCTGTCCTGTAACAGCAATGCCATCGGTATTGGTCCCTATTTTGTAATATAAAATAATATAACACAATATCTGTCTGTCTCTCCTGTAACAGCAATGCTATCGGACTCTAATATAAAATAATTCAATATCTGTCTGTATGTCGCCTCAGTTGATAGGGAAACAAAATACAGTTGTATACAGGAAAAAGAAAAAGAAATGGGTAGGCGCTGCACTTGTGGCCACACGCTCTCCCCGGGGAGAGAGAGCAGCCCGAATTTCACACAGAGAAATCTGCTGTGACATAAAATTGGTATAAAAAATAATAAATAAACGTCTTTTCTAACATCTGTCTGTCCTGCAACAGCAACGCTATCGGCCCCCTGGTGGCGCTGTGGGTAATCTCCAGGAGCAGAGCGTGGCCCAGAAGGCCCTCACCCCTATCTGTAACAGCAACGCCATGGGCCCCTAATATAAAATAAAATAACACAACACCTCTCTGTCTGTATGTCCTGTAACAGCAACGCCATGGGCCCCTAATATAAAATAAAATAACACAACACCTCTCTGTCTGTATGTCCTGTAACAGCAACGCCATGGGCCCCTAATATAAAATAAAATAACACAACACCTCTCTGTCTGTATGTCCTGTAACAGCAACGCCATGGGCCCCTAATATAAAATAAAATAACACAACACCTCTCTGTCTGTATGTCCTGTAACAGCAACGCCATGGGCCCCTAATATAAAATAAAATAACACAACACCTCTCTGTCTGTATGTCCTGTAACAGCAACGCCATGGGCCCCTAATATAAAATAAAATAACACAACACCTCTCTGTCTGTCCTGTAACAGCAACGCCATGGGCCCCTAATATAAAATAAAATAACACAACACCTCTCTGTCTGTATGTCCTGTAACAGCAACGCCATGGGCCCCTAATATAAAATAAAATAACACAACACCTCTCTGTATGTATGTCCTGTAACAGCAACGCCATGGGCCCCTAATATAAAATAAAATAACACAACACCTCTCTGTATGTATGTCCTGTAACAGCAACGCCATGGGCCCCTAATATAAAATAAAATAACACAACACCTCTCTGTATGTATGTCCTGTAACAGCAACGCCATGGGCCCCTAATATAAAATAAAATAACACAACACCTCTCTGTATGTATGTCCTGTAACAGCAACGCCATGGGCCCTAATATAAAATAAAATAACACAACACCTCTCTGTATGTATGTCCTGTAACAGCAACGCCATGGGCCCCTAATATAAATAAAATAACACAACACCTCTCTGTCTGTATGTCCTGTAACAGCAACGCCATGGGCCCCTAATATAAAATAAAATAACACAACACCTCTCTGTCTGTATGTCCTGTAACAGCAACGCCATGGGCCCCTAATATAAAGTAACACAATATCTGTCTATATGTCCAATGACAACAACACAATTGGTCCCTATTTTGTAAAATGATATAACATAACATGCCATCGGTCCCCAATATAAAATAATATAATACAATATCTGTCTGTATGTCTTTCGACAGCAATGCCATTGGTATCAGTCCCTATTTTGTAATATAAAAAATAAGTATAAGACAATATCTGTCTGTATGCCCTATGAGCAATGCCATTGGTATCAGTCCCTATTTTGTAATATAAAAAATAAGTATAAGACAATATCTGTCTGTATGCCCTATGAGCAATGCCATCGGTATCAGTCCCTATTTAGTAATATAAAATAGTACAACACATTATCTGTCTAATGTCCTGTAACAGCAACGCTATCGGTATCGGTCCCTATTTTGTAAAATAATATGAAATAATACAACAATAGTTGTCTGTATGTCCTATAACAGCAACGCCATCGGTCCCTAATCTATCTATCTATCTATCTATATCTATCTATCTATCTATCTATCTCTTTCTTTTTATCCCTTAGTCTGGCTCCAATATAAAATAACACAATATCTGTCTGTATGTCCTGTATCAGCAATGCTATCAGCCCCTAATATAAAATAACATGTCCTGTAACAGCAATGCTATTGGTCCCCAATATAACAGCAGTGCCATTGGTACCGGTCCCTATTTTTTGTAAAGTAATATAATACAACACCTCTCTGTCTGTCTGTCCTGTACCAGCAACGCTATCGGCCCCCTGGTGGCGCTGTGGGTAATCTCGCAGGAGCAGAGCGTGGCCCAGAAGGCCCCCACCCCTATCTGGGTCCTGGTGTACGGGGGGGTGGGCATCTCCCTGGGGCTGTGGGTCTGGGGCCGCCGCGTCATCAAAACCATGGGGGAGGACCTGTCCAAAATCACACCTTCCAGGTGAGGGGGGGGTGTGGGTGGGGTAAGGTGTGTGTTGGGGGAGGGAGGGGAGGGGGTGTCACTGGGTGTGTGTTGGGGGAGGGTAAGGGTGTCACTGGGGGGGGGGGGGTAGAGTTTGTGTGTGTTTATGTGGGGGAGGGGGGTAAGGTGTGAGGGGGGGGGGGGGTAGGTTCTCTGTGTGTTTTTGTGGGAGGAGGGGGGGATGGGGAGGTAAGGTGTGGATGTGGGCCGGGTACTCTGTGTGTTTGTGTGGAAGGGGGGGTAGGCTCTATGTGGGTTAGGCTGTGTGTCGGGGGGGGGGGGAATTAGGCCATGTGTGTGTGTGTGTGTGTGTTATTGTGTGTGTGTGAGAATAAGACTGTTGTCATACAGGGGGACTGAGTTTATTTTATTTTATTTTTTTTTGTTTTGTTTTATTTTGCTTTCATTTACTTACTAATTTTTTGTTGATCAGTTTAATTTTTCAAGGTCAATACAAAATGTGCAGACCAGCCAGTGCTTTCATTTTCTTCTCGGTTCTGTATTTCAGCCACAGCTGTCAGTTTCTCTCTCTGCAGGACACACAGTGTAGCAATGACCATTAATTAGAAAGACTCAGATGCCCATTTCTGATATTATCACTCACAAAACAAACACACACACACACACACACACACACACACACACACACACACACACACACACACACACACACACACACACACACACTGAACCCCACTCGTACTAGGTAGAAGGACAGTACGACCACATAGGTTATGGGACACCTTTACCTTTACCTTTGTACTGATTATTATTATTGTAATTTGTATATGGCAACGTTCTGGTGGCTCCTGCGATGGTACTGGAACCATTCGTATCGGTCATTGCCTTTCCAATGGATCATTCCAGTGGCATGTAGAGGGGAGGTCTGCTGCATGGGTAACAGTTTGCCCTCCATACTTACTTACCCAGGCTTTGTGCTCTAAAGACTAGAGCGCAACTCCATAGTCTTTCGAGACTGATAGGTGCCTACTACTATCTATCTATCTATCTATCTGTCTGTCTGTCTGTCTGTCTATCTATTTATCTACCCTTAGTCTGGCGACTGTGGGGGCACCCCTGAAGGCTTAACAACCAGTTCCCTCCATTCCTCTCTCTGTTCTGCCTTTCTCAAAGTTTTGTTGAGTTCTAGGCCTGTCCATTAGCTGATGTTGTCCTCCCATCTCTTCCTTGGTCTGCCTCTTTTTCTTCCTCCTCGGACAGTGCCTTGCAGTGTTGTTTTTGCAAGTCCTTTTCAACAAGAACAAGATCAAAAGGACTTACCTTTTTACCTTATTATCATTATAATCAACAGTTTGCCGTCCACACTTACTTACCCAGGCTTTGCGCTCTTAAGACTAGAGCACAACTCCATAGTCTTCCAAGACTGATGGGTGCCTACTACTGCTACTAATATTATTATCATTATTGCAGCGGTTTCTGCATCGAGGTGGGGGCGGCCCTAACAGTACTCATCGCCTCCAAGATTGTCACTATCATCTTTTTCATTATCATCACCTTTTTCATCATCATTATCATTATCATTTTCAGTGGCTTCTGCATCGAGGTGGGCGCAGCCCTGACCGTTCTGGTGGCCTCCAAGATCGGGATCCCCATCTCCACCACTCACTGCAAGGTGGGGTCCATCGTGGTGGTGGGGCGCGTGCGGTCCCACAGCAACGTCGACTGGTCCCTCTTCCGCAACATCTTCATCGCCTGGGTCGTCACACTGCCCGTCTCGGGGCTCTTCTCCGCCGGCCTCATGGCCATTTTTAAATATTTGATTTGATGTGGTTTGGGGTAGGGGTGGGTGGGTGGGGGGAGGAGGGGTTGGGGGGTGGGGGGGGTGACGTTGCCCATGTCGGGGCCTTTTCTCCGCCGGCCTCATGGCTGTTTTTAAATATTTGATTTGAGGGGGGGAAGAGGGGTGGGGATTAGGGGGGGTGGGGGGTTGTGGGGGAGGGGCATGGTGGGGGGGGGGGGGGGGGGGGGGGGTAACGCTGCCTGTGTCGGGTCTGTTCAGTGCCGGCCTCATGGCCGTTTTTTTTTAGTATTTGATTTGAGGTGGGGGGGTGAGGCTTAGGGGTGGGGTGGGGGGAGGAGGAGGGTTTGGGGGGGATGGTTAGGGGTGGAGTGGTGGGGTCTCTTCGGCGCAGGCCTCATGGCCGTTTTTTTAAGTATTTGATTTTAGGTGTGGGGGGGGGGGGGGGTGTGGAGGGGGGTGTTTGTGAGGGGGGGGGGGGGGGTGTGAGGGGGTTGGTGTGGGGGGGGTTGTGGGTGTGTGGGTGAGTGACTGACTTCTGGCAATGTCAGTTTTGATGATGATGTCTTTATGTACTCTTTGTGTGCATGTCTAGGTGTGTGTGTGCGTAGGTGTGTGTTTCTACGTTGGTGTGTGTGTGTGTAGGGGTGTGAGTGACTGACTTTTGGCAATAAGTCAATTTTGAAGACGATGTCTTTATCTACTCTGTGTGTGTGTGTGTGTATACGTGCATGCGCGCGCACAGGGGGATGCATATGTCTGCTTTGTGTGTGTATGGGAGTCCATGTGTCTGTTCTATATATATATATGTGTGTGTGTGTGTGAACATTGTGCCAGGGTTTTTTGTGTGTGTGTGAATTTTTTTTTTCTTGAAAATCTTTTACACTTGAGTGGGAAATGAAAAAAAAAATTTCTGAATGACTTGAATTCTTACAGAAGGGACTTGTGGGGGAGAGGGGGTGGGAAGGGGGGGTTATGTGTTGAATCACACCAATGATATGACGACGAAGTCATAATAATATATGTTAACATATCTCGACAACGTTTTGTCGTACCTGTATATATATATATGTATACCAAGATACCAGTGTCAGTGTTCTCTCTGCTGTGAACAGAAGCATTGGAAGTGCATGGTAATATAAGTTGTTTCATCAAATCACGACACTTGAATGCAAACGTTGATAGTGTGTGTGACTTATGTCGGGATGTTACGGATTGAAAAAAAAACTTCAGAATGAAATTTGTTGAAAAATGGGGGGGGGGGGGGGGGATGAAGATAATGTGGAAATAAACGGTTAAAATTGTATAGCACTTTCAGGTATGGAGATACCTTTATGTTCACTTCTGGCTGCTGTCATACAGCCTTGACCCTCAGAGAACTTTGACCTTCAAAGAACCTTGACCCTCAGAGAACCTTGACCCTCAGAAAACCTTGACCCTCAGGAAACCTTGACCCTCAGAGAACTTTGACCCTCAGAAAATCTTGACCCTCAGTGAACCTTGACCTGCAAAGAACCTTGACCTTCTATTGTGCCTTTCACAGTATTTTTTGTTATATTAATTCTTATAATAATGTGATGTTAACAAAAAGTATTTTTTAAAGTCCCCATATGTTTGAAGACCGTAATACTGATTGCCATGGTGTTATCTCATGAAGATGCTTATATGTATTTGCGTATGTGTATATATATGTGTGTTTGGATGTCAGTGTGTTTGGGTGCATTCATGTGTGTGTGCACGTATGTGTGAATATTTGTATACATTGTCTTCAACAGACGAATACGTCCCAGTATCAAAACAGTTTTTTTTATATATATATATATATATAAATTCTATCCATCATTATTGTCCCCACATTTCAGCATTATAAAACTTTTATGTCTGGTTTGAGCATTGATATTGCAAGGTTTAAAAAAAACAACAAAAAAAAAACCACTCCAAAATTACCAGTATTTTTACTTTGGTTAATTGCAGTCGATTTAAAGTTCATCGCGCGCACACACACACACACACACACACACACCTACCTCTTCCAGTATTAGGTGTATAATAGTCCCACTCTCTTCCTTTCATTTGTCTCCCTTTGTCTGGTGTTGATTCATTTGTCTCCCTTGTCGTGTGTTCACTCATTGTCTCCCCTTGCCTTGTGTTCACTCATTTGTCTCCCCTTGTCTTGTGTTTCACTCATTTGTCTCCCTTGTCTGGTGTTGACTCGTTTGTCTCCCCTTGTCTTTTGTTCACTCATTTGTCTCCCCTGTCTTGTGTTCACTCATTGTCTCTCTTGTCTTGTACTGACTCGAGAAGATGCTATAGTAATGCAGTATTTTGCTGAAGAACAATCAGATTTTTACTCAAGTGCATTTATTTCATAGGGGGATAAAAATGTCTTATTTTGGCTTAAGTGTTTGGGGGTGTTTTCGCTTTTTCATTTTTCTTTCTTTTAAGAAAGGTTACCACATAGAGAGAAAACATTTAGAAAAGAGACTGACTCAATCTTCCCTCCTCCCCCCCCCCCCCCCCCCCCCCAAAAAAAAACAAAAAACCGACAGTCACTGTCGTGTTTTTTATATTGTGTTGTGTATTTTTTGTCGAATGCAATGATTGTTGTCTTGTCAATTGAGCATGTGGGTATAACTGAAGGGGAGAGTTCTCGGAAAAATTGACTTTTTTGGGTTTTTTTTGTTGTTTTTTTGTTTATTGCCTCATCTTCTGCAAAGTCCACATCCCGCTGTTCCCACACCACTCATTTCAATCTCCCCCCCCCCGCCACAGCCATAATACCTAGATTCGTTACGTCTCAGAAAAACTGACACTCGACTCTTACTTAGGCAGAAATAGATTTTTGTGGGGTTTCATCTCTTTGAGTCAAAAGGTTTCTGCTGGATTTATAAAATAAAAAAAAAAAAAAAAAAAATTATCACTTCTAAATTATTTTTGGTGGTGTGTTGTTATGGCGTAAAGTTTTCTACTGGCTTCATGATACTGCTGAAGAGTCATGGTGGGTTTTATTGTTTGAGATTTTTGGTGGGGTTTTTATCACTTGCTAAAGATATTTGGTGGGGTTTTATCACTTGCTGAAGATATTTGGTGGGGTTTTAACACTTAAATTTTCTGGTGTTTTTTTTTTGTTTGTTTGTTTCTAAAGAATTCTGGTGGGTTTTTATCACTTGCTAACAATTTCTGGTGGGTTTTTTATTACTGCTAGATATCTAGGGGGGGGGGGGGGGGGGGGGGGGGTATTACTGCTAATGATTTCTGGTGGGTTTTTTTTTCACTTGCTAACAATTTTTGGTGGGTTTTTATTACTGCTAACAATTTCTGGTGGGTTTTTTTTTTCACTTGCTAACAATTTTTGGTGGGTTTTTATTACTGCTAACAATTTTAGGTGGGTTTTTGTTACTGCTCAAGATTTTTGGTAGGTTTTTATTGCTGATAACTATTTTTGGTGGGGTTTTTATCACTCACTAAAGATTTTTGGTGGGTTTCTAATTTCTGCTATAATTATTTCAAGTGAATTTCTATAACTGCTCAAGATTTCTGGGGGGGGGTTTTGTTGTTGTTTTTTTTGCTAAGGACTGAGATTCTATGTTTTCTTAATAGTGTATTTAGCGATTGTATTTGGCAAAGAGATTACTTTTTTTTTTTTTTCCCAGAGACAGCTTTTGTACTTTCTTAGGAAGGAGATTGTATTTTTTTGCTCTAGAGATGGTGCGTGTATTTTCCTCAGGAGATTGTATTTTGTAATGAGATTTGATTTTTTTTTAATATGTGGTGAGAGGAATGGGAAGAGAAATGTGTGCCTGTGTGTGTGTGTGTGTGTGTGTGTGTGTGTGTGTTGATTTTGTTGTGTTTGAGGATGTGCATGAGAAAGACTTTTGCGTGTGTTCAAATTCATTTGTCTTTTCACAAATTGTGATATTAGACGGGAGGGGGGGGGGGGGGGGGGGGGGGAGTAGGTGGGTGTATGAGTGTCAGAAAAAGAGGGTGTGGTTGGCAATGTATGGGGTAAAGAATTTCAGGGAGTCAATACTTGCTAAGTAAATTTTTTTTTTTTAATTAAAAAAAAAAAAAAATTTAAAAAACCACCTTTTTTTATCACTAACCTATTGAACTACAGTCAGCAAAAACGGGAAATGCAGTTCTAACAAACTCTAACAAAATCAGTAATTCCAATGAAAAATATAACTAGTTACTTAATTTCACATAAGAAAACACAAAATACCCCACAAAATTTCTTTTTTTTTGCGTGTGTGTGCGTGTGTGTGTGTGTGTGTGTATGTGAGTGCATGTGTGCACGTGTATGCATGCGTGTGTGTGTGTGTGCGTGCGTGCATATGTATGCATGTGTGTGTGAGAGAGCTTGTGTGTGTGTGTGGACAGAAAAGCACTTGGCGTTGGTGAGTGTAATGGTGTAAATATTTGTACATGTATTTTTTCAATGATTTACCTATCACATTTTTTTTGTCTTCTAAGAATGCATTTAAAAAAAAAAAAAAGAGAGAGATCTTTGAGGGTGCTGTGTTAAGTGACTGTGTGTGCGAGTGAGTGTGTGTGTGTGTTGTGTGTGTGCATGCGTGTGTGTGTGTGTGTGTGTGTGTGTGTGTGCATGAGAGAAGGTCACATGAGATGAGTTTGGGATTATGCTGTAGAGATTTCACCTGTCCAAATACATCTATCTGATTTTACTGGAATATTTTCTTTCCAGTTTTGAGAAGTGTATCTTATAAGGCATTGTTGGATTCTGCAGTATTCTGTTGTTGTTGTGTTTCTTTGTGTGGGACTCACGTGATATGTTTTCTTTCTTTCTCTCCCTCGCCTTTCTTTCTTTCCTTTTTTTTTCTTTCCTTCTTTTCTTTCTTTCTTTTCTTCTTTCATTCTTTTTATCTTTCCTGCTTCTTTCTTTCTTTTTTTCTTTCTTTCTTTCCTTTCTTTCGCTTCTTTTCTACTTTCTTTCTTCCTTTCTATCTTTTTAGCTTTCTTTCTTTTCTTTCTTACCTTCTTTTTATCTCTCTTTTTTCTTTCTTGCTTTCTTCTTCTCTGTCTTTTTTCTTTCTTTCTTTCTGCTCTTTTGTCTATCACACAAACGTGCCTTGATGAATTCAAATACCAAGTTGGGAAGTGTCAATTTTATGTGATTTTATTGTCAATGTCATAACTTTGAATATTTTTTTTTTTTTTTTAATTAATGACATCTGCTGGTTATGTAAAGTAACGTCACACTTCATTTTGTTTTGTTTTTGTTGGGGTTTTTTTAATGAAATATGAGCTTCTTTCAGTTGTTGGCTGTATTCCAAAGATTTATTTGCGGCGAGTCGACTGGTATAAAACATGGGTCTATATATAGTTCTTGGTGTTAACATGATTTTATCAGGAAATATTATTGTATATATTATGAGATTAAGTAAAAAGATGTACGCCATGAAATATTGTTGTACATAATTATGAGAGCATTAAAACTGCGACGTATCAACTCAAGTATTAATTAATTAATGCAAATGATGGACACAAATGTGTGACCCGTTTTTACAGAATGAGTCTTAACCCTCTTAGTCCCATACCGGGATTTGCCAGGATGAATTACCCCCTTTAGTCCCTAACCGGGGATTTACACACAGTAGATTTCCATCACGCTGTGACCATCACTAATTGCTACCACATGTTAAACCTCTATCAGGCTAGAGGTACAAAGCTTGCTGAGAGTCTGGAAGTAATTGTAGCTGCTGGTATGTACTTAGAAGGAGGAGAAGGCGAGGGAGCATGTGTGCCTGACCTGATTTCGTGATGGAATTATGCGAAATCTAGGGGCAGTTTGTGTTCAGAGAATCCAAACGCAAGAGGGTTAACTTACAGGCAGTGAAATGGAAAGAGGCCCAAAAAGGAAAAGGTAGGTAGGGTCCACTTTGTCAGGTTTGACTTTTCATCAAAAATTAAAATCTGTAGCCATTAAATTTCCTATGTACTTGAAAAGGTTAGATTCGATTAAAAAATGTGTTTTTAAAGCTTTTTTTTTTATCTCTACCTGCTAAGGTGTTAGTTAGCTACAGTTGTGAAAAACTTTGAACCAGATTTTTCTCAGAATGTGAAATGGCTGTGTCACCCATTTCAAATACCCGCAACTTTGTCAATTTTAGAGGTAGAACAAGGAATCATGCATCAAAATAATGGTGATGATGTGTCGATTTCAGAAAACGTAACTCAGTTTGACCCATTTATATCTTAAGGGACGTGTAGCTCAGTGGTCAGAGTGCTCGCTTTTTCCAAGTTAAGCAGTGCGAGTGTGGTTACCAGTTGGATGGGTGACCGTTTGCGCGCCTTAGCTTCAGTACATTTCCCCCCAGTTCACCCAGCTGTAAATGGGTACCTGCCCTCTTTAGGGTCAGGGAAGGTAAAGCAGCGAGGGAGAGGAGATGGGCGCCACCGCCCTCAATATGCTGGCCCTAGAGAAGCTGAGGTCTCTGACGCCTCGCTCCCCTACGACCACACAGGTTATGGGACACCTTTACCTTTTATACCTTAAGACTTGAGACTCTTTGTGTAAAAACAGGTCACAACTGGGATAACGGCCACTCGTATGATTTGCTCGTACTGTCCTTTGTACCGGTGTTACGTCATACATATCCAGCGGTATACTACATTGTATTCTTTTTTTTTTTTTTTATTCCAAAAAATGTTGTTGTTATTGACAAGTGGTGGTAGGTTGATAAGTAGGTTTTGTTATTGAATGTATGGATTTCACTTGCCCAGTTTTTAAAAAGTAAAAAAAAAAAAAAAAAAAAATTCCTTTATCGGGTCTTCCATTTATTCGTCATTGTTTGACATCTCTCCTCGCTGCCACCCCCCCAACCCCCCTCCCTTTTTTTTTTTTTTTTTTTTTCCTAATTCAACAGATATGCTGGTTAGTACAATTTATGCAGAATCCATGACGCTTTGTTTTTTGATGCTTTGATTAAAAAATAAAAAAAAAATCAATGAAGGTAACTGCATTCCAACTTCTGGGAGATGATGCTGTGATCAAAATCAGTACATTGTGCCTCTGCAAGGAAATGAAGTAAAAGTAAACTCAATTAAAAAAAAAAAAAAAAAAAAAAAAACCCAAACAAACAAACAAAAAAAACCCAACCCTTCCTCCAGCCATTGTTGATGTCAAATTATATGTTAGCTAAACGCTATAGCCAAGTGGTTAAGACCGTTCTGACTTCAATCCCATGGGGCCATGAAGTCGTGGGTTCGAAGCTCAGTGGTGTCTGGTGAATTAGTAGGCACCCATCAGTCTCGGAAGACTATGGAGTTGCGCTCTAGTCTTTAGAGCGCAAAGCCTGGGTAAGTATGGAGGGCAAGCCATTACCCATACAGCAGACCCCCCCCCCTCTCCATGCCACTGGAATGATCCATTGGAAAGGTGTGACTGATACGAATGGTTCCAGGTGAATTAGGGGTGGGGATTTGTATGATCTCCCAGGTCAACCTCAAGTGCAGACCTGCCAGTGCCTTCATTCCCCCACATATATATATATAATGCCGCCGCTGTAGTCGAGTGGTTAGGGCGTTGGACTTGTAATCTAAAGGTTGCGGGTTTGATCCCAGCTTTCAGCTATGGTGTTGTGCCCTTGGAAAAGGCACTTTACGGCTATTTTCTCACCCCACCCAGGTGTAAAAGGGGTACCAACCTAGTGTTAGGGGTTAACCCTGCGATAGACTGGCGTCCTATCCAGGGGGGAGTCTATGACTCTCAGTCGCTTAACGCCACAAAATCCGGGATAAGCACCGGCCTGATGAGCCTTAGGCTCGGGACAGACTTTAACTAATATATATAATATACATGCAGAAGATCAAATATGCACGTCAAACAACCCATCCTTCATGTCATTGTTTGATGGGTTTAGGAAACACGAACATACTCAGCATACATCTCCAAAGTCGGAATGCAGCTACCTTCATGGAGTGCAAAAATGGTGGCATTCACAAAAATCTCACGTAGGTAAACCGCAGAGCTCTAGCTGAAGAACAGGGGAAAAAGTAATCTGTTCACTGCTCAGTACTGTAGGGAAGGAAGTTTAACTTCAACTCAGCCAATTATTGTATATTGGATGTAATCTGTTCACTGCTCAGTACTGTATGTAGGGAAGGAACTTTAACTTAAACTCAGCCAATTATTGTATATTGGATGTAATCTGTTCACTGCTCAGTACTGTGGGGAAGGAACTTCAACTTAAACTCAGCCAATTATTGTATATTGGATGTAATCTGTTCACTGCTCAGTACTGTAGGGAAGGAACTTTAACTTAAACTCAGCCAATTATTGTATATTGGATGTAATCTGTTCACTGCTCAGTACTGTATGTAGGGAAGGAACTTCAACTTAAACTCAGCCAATTATTGTATATTGGATGTAATCTGTTCACTGCTCAGTACTGTATGTAGGGAAGGAACTTCAACTTAAACTCAGCCAATTGTTGTATATTGGATGTGATGGCCAGTCAGCTTTTCTGTTACTAAAAGCTCGACCAATCAGAGGTATTGTCACATTCTGCAGATTTTTTTATCATGACTGTAGTAACATGTATGAAATTAATATTAAAAAAAGATAATATTAAAAAAAACATAAACAAACTTATGTATTTCTCATATTTTTTTAAATGATAAAAGTATTTTTGTATCAGTTAAATCAGACCCCCCCTCTCCTCCCCCTGTTATTGAAACCTTCAGCCAATGATTGGCTTCGATACATTGTACAGAAATGGGGTCACACACCTGTCGGCCAATGAATGTTCCTTTTACTGAAATAAGAACCAATCACAGAGCTCAGTACAGCGTGTGGTGGCAAATTGGTGAACAATAAATGCAGATCTACAAAGTGTAAGGTACATGTGTTTTTGATTGGTTGTTTATGATGGGGGGGGAGGGAGATCTTTCTCACTTCCTTTCTCTCCCTCTCTTTTTCTTACTTTTTACTCTTTCTCTCTCTCTGTCTCACTCTTTCTCTCACTCTTGTCTCTTTCTCTCTCTTTCCTCTTCCTCTCTACATCTCTCCTCTCTCTCTTTCTCTCTCTACTCTCTCTCCTCCCTCTCTCTCTCTCTCACACACACTCTCCCCCCCCCCCCTCCCCCCTCCCCCCCCCTCTCTCCCTTTTTCTCCACCCCCCCCCACCCTCTCTCTCTACTCTGTGAGCCTCCAGGAATATTTTTTATACACTGTTCTGTCACCAAATATAGCTCAACCCAGCATGCACAAATCCCAATGATCCACTTGTACCGACGATAAGGTCTCCTTACATTTTCATCACATGTAAGACGGGACACTACAGCCAAGCTGTATTGGTGGTCTAGAGGTAACGTGCCTGTCTAGAAAGCGAAAAGTCTGGGTTGGAGTGTGTGGTGGTTCAAATCCCGTTTGGGCCCAAAACTTCCCCCCCCCCCCCCCCCCCCCATCCATTACTTAGATCATGAGTGGTGGTCTGGGTGCTAGTCTTTCGGATGAGACGATAAACCCAGGTCCCATATGTTACTTTACGCGCATGTAAAAGAACCCAAGGCAACAAAAGTTATCCCTGGCAAAATTCTGTCGGAAAGAAGCCACTCTTGTAGGGAAACAAATACAGTTGCAGACAGGCCAAAAGAAAACAAAACGGGTGGCGCTGCTCTTGTGGCAACACGCTCTCTATGGGGACAGCAGCCCGATTTTCATGCATCGAAATCATCCAAATCATAATCTGCTCTTTTCGACATGTTTGTTTATTGTGGTACACAGAAAAAAATGTACACAAAAATGTACACATATTCTACATAACGACACACATCTGCACAACACAAGACACACATCTACATAACACAGATCTATAACAAGGCAAATCTACACATAAAAGACACATATCTCTCTACATAACACATAAATATGCATGTCTAGATCAGACACAACTACACAACAAAGACACATCTACATAACACACACACATCTACATAACACACATCTCCACATTAACAAAGATACATCTACATAACAAAAACACAATTATCTTCATGACACAAGACACATCTACATAATGTAGAATATACACATATCTATCAAACAATGACACCCACACATCTACACAACAAAGACACATCTATGTAACAAAGACACACACCTACCTAAGTTTAAAGACACATAACTGTGACACTCCACCACGAAATGAGTCGCTTAGCACCTCACCCACTTTTCCGCTTGGAGCCATTTTAGGCAGGTGGGGTCAAGTCGATTTTGAGATTTTTTACTGATTATAAAACTACAGCCACTTCTACCTTGTAATGAAATATCAAGTCATAATCTTGTATCTTTTTGCTTTTAAATGTGTTTTAAAAATACCCAAGCCCTCATTCTGACCACCTTTTATGATGATGCTAAACTTGTCAATTTCTCATTTCCTGCAGTCTACCATTTCAACTTGTAATAACTTTTCATAGAAATGTCCGATTTTTCATCTGTTTTTTTTTTTGGTATTGTATAGCCATTTTATTGAAGATTAACAACATGTCAATAGCTAAACACTGACCTCTGGTGCAATGCGACTCAACATGAGGAGGAGCGTCACAATTTATCATCATAACACAAGACACACATCTACATAACAAAGACTAAACGCTTCATACGATACATCACACAGAAAACATATTGCATATTGATCTACATAACAGGGCTATAATGATGCTGAATGTCTTTTTTTTTCGTAATTTTGTTTTCAGCCTCGCCAACAACAAAGGCCACACTCCATTCTGAAACTCGCATGAAAATCCTGTCCATGTTCAAAGTGAACAAGAAGCCAAAAGATAAAGGTGTCCCCTAACCTGTGCGGTCATAGGGGAGCAAGGCGTCAGAGACCTCAGCTTCTCTAGGGACCAGCATATCAAGGGCGGCACCCATCTCCTCTCCCTCGCTGCTTTACCTTCCCTGACCTGAAGAGGGCAGGTACACATAACAGCTGGGGGGTACTGTACTGAAGCCAAGGTGCGCAAGCGGTCACCCATCCAGTTGGTAACCACGCTCGACGCTGCTTAACCTTGACTCCAGGGAAAGCGAGCGCTCTGACCACTGAGTTATCCCGCCCCACAGAAATGAAGTTACCTGCCTCAAGTATTCATTCACATTACAAAATACAGGCAAAACAGAAGAAAGAAAGATTTTAAGACTGAAAATACAGGGAGCATTAGTTTTGTGGTCTCCACATCACATTGAAAGTGTGGCAAATCCCAACATGTCATATAATAGAAAACGGTTTTGATATGTACACAATAAATATTTTTTTAAAGATTTTACGTTGTAACAGTTTTGATAATTATGTACACCACACTTTTTGAGATTTTACATAACACAGAAAGCAGTTGAGATTGATAGATCCGACATGAGAAATATTGCAGATGTTACGTAACATGAATTTAGTCTTTTTTTTGATATGTAGGCCTACATCATGTATAACAAGAAATATTACATTCTGCTAATTTTCAGATCTGGGCATCAAATCCAACTGTCTGCCCTAAGCATTCGGAATTCCTGTAATGCATGTCTGATGTGTGTGTGTGTGTGTGCTTGTGTGCTCATGTACATGTGTGTGTGTGTGTGTGTGTGTGTGTGTGTGTGTGTGTGTGTGGAGAGAGAGTGAATGTGTGTGTGTGTGTGTGTGTGTGTGTTCGCGTGCGCATGCGCACGTACATGAGTGTGTGTTTTAGTGTGTGTGTGTGTCTGTCCGTCTGTGTCTGTGTTAAAACGCTATGCCTCTCAATTTTCCTTTTATACAAGCTTATTCTTTTGTCCACACACACACAAACACACACACAGACACACACACACACACACACACACACACACACAAACACACTCAAAACTCAAAAACTATACATGATCAAAGGGAGAAAATAAATTTGGAGTAAATTCTGCTGACCTCCCTTGTTATTTACAGACATGCACGCTCGAACACACACACACACACACACACACACACTCACTCACTCTTTCACACACACACACACACAAACACACACCACAGACATACATGCACACACATACACATGCACTATACCTCACCACATAGCACAAAAACAAATGAACACACATATGCATAAATACACACACACACACACACACACACACACACACACACACACACACACACACACACACACACGGGGGATTGTCACATCCACAAAAAATATCTACTATTTCAATATGATAATGAATACAGTACTGTACAATAATGAAAGCACTACATACTACAATGTGATAATGAATACAGTACTGTACAATAATGAAAGCACTACATACAACATAATACAGTACTGTACAACATAATACATTCAGCACTGTACAGCATAATACAGTACTGTACAACATAATACACTCAGCACTGTACAGCATAATACATACAGTACTGTACAATATTAACACATACAGAACTGTACAATAATGAAAGCACTACAAATGTCGGAAAGTGCGTACTTACTCTGTATTGAAACGTTATCATTATGCCAACAATGACAAACCTCTCACAGTAAAAAAAACCAAAACAAAAAAACAAAAAACTGTTTGAAAAAAAAAAACCAGAAGAAAGAAAGAAAGAAAAGAATTTTTGTGGGTAGAACATGTGCCAATAGGAAAGTAAATTTCAAATAATTCTTTGGAACAAAAAGTTAGTTCATTCTCTCTCTCTCTCTCTCTCTCTCTCTCTCTCTCTCTCTCACTCTCTCTCTCTCTCTCTCTCTCTCTCTCTCTCTCTCTCTCTCTCTCTCTCTCTCTCTTATCTCTCTCACACACACCACACACACACACACACACACACACACACACACACACACACACACACACACACACACATCTGGTATCACATAAAGTATGTGAGTGTGTTTGTAAAACGCATGCATGCAGCATATACATTTTTTATGTTATGTAGATGTACACACATGGTTTCATATCAGATATATCTTACAAGCATAGCAACAACAATAACAACAACAACAACAACACTGAGCATTTGTTACATAATCTATGGTGCAAGGTTGAAACAGTATTACCCCATCATAATCACCACTGCATCAATAACCATCACTGCATCCACAATCACCACCACAACAACAATATCATCACTCCATCACAAACACCACCACAACAACTATCGTCACTCCATCACAAACACCACTACAACAATACTACACCATCATAATCACCACCACTACACAGCAATTACCATCACTCCGCCATTCACAATCACCACCGCCGCAACAAATAACCGATATTCCATCTCACTCGTAACAACAGCAATATCATCACAACCACAAAAAAAACAATAATCAATCATTCCTTCACAATCATAACAACAACAATATCATCACTCCATCATCTCCATGACCACATCACATCAAACAAACGCAGCCTTCTCTCTCTGACTACCATCCTCGCATGTGTACATACGCACGTTAAAGTTCCATTGACGCTGAGGTAAATGTTCACAATCTCTTTTTTGTGTGGAAAACTCCCATCGTTGATTGATTATTCCAGCTCCCTCCTTATGGAGATGCCAGGGGAGTCTGTCAGAATAAACAGCATCCCCACCTTCTCCAAAAAAAAAAAAAAAGTGCTGTGCTAGGAATTCCCTCTTGTCTATCCCTCTCTTTCTTTTTGCCTTGTTCCTTTTTTTTTCTTTTTTTTCCCCCTGTTTTCTGGAATTTCTGTGCTAGAAATTTTCTTTTCTATCCCTCTCTTTGTTTCTGCCTTGTTCCTTTTTTTCTTTTTTTTTAAATTCCCTGTTTAATGGAATTTCTGTGCTAGGAATTCCCTCTTGTCTATCCCTCTCTTTGTTTCTGCCTTGTTCCTTTTTTTTTTCTTTTTTTTAAATTTCCCTGTTTTCTGGAATTTCTGTGCTAGTAATTTTCTTTTCTATCAGAATAAACAGCATCCCCACCTTCTAAAAAAAAAAAAAAAAAAAGTGCTGTGCTAGGAATTCCCTCTTGTCTATCCCTCTCTTTGTTTCTGCCTTGTTCCTTTTTTATTATTATTTAATTCCCTGTTTTCTGGAATTTCTGTGCTGGTAATTTTCTTTCCTATCCCTCTCTTTGTTTCTGCCTTGTTCCTTTTTTTTTCTTTTTTTTCCCCCTGTTTTCTGGAATTTCTGTGCTGGTAATTTTCGTTTCTATCCCTCTCTTTGTTTCTGCCTTGTTCCTTTTTTTATTATTATTTAATTCCCTGTTTTCTGGAAATTCTGTGCTAGGAATTCCCTCTTGTCTATCCCTCTCTCTGTTTCTGCCTTGTTCCTTTTTTTTTCTTTTTTATTTCCCTGTTTTCTGGAATTTCTGTGCTAGGAATTCCCTCTTGTCTATCCCTCTCTCTGTTTCTGCCTTGCTCCTTTTTTCTTTTTTTTTCCTGTTTTCACCTGCTGGAATTTCTGTGCTAGTAATTTCCTTTTCTATCCCTCTCTGTTTCTGCCTTGTTCCTTTTTTTTTTTTTTTTTTTTAAATTTCTCTGTTTTCACCTGCTGGAATTTCTGTGCTAGTAATTTTCTTTTCTATCCCTCTCTTTGTTTTTGCCTTGTTCCTTTTTTTTTTTTTTTCCCTGTTTTCTGGAAATTCTGTGCTAGGAATTCCCTCTTGTCTATCCCTCTCTTTGTTTCTGCCTCGTTCCTTTTTCTTTTTCCCCCTGTTTATAACTTCTGGAATTCCTGTGCTAGTAATTTTCTTTTCTATCCCTCTCTTTTTGTTTCTGCCTTGCTTCCTTTTTGTTTTTCTTCCTGTCATCTCCTTCTTGTCTGTTTTTTTCTGCCTTCTTGGTCCCATTCTCCTGCCTTTTCTTTTTTCCTCAGAAAGACTTCAAAGATAACAATTTTCTCCCGCGACAAGGTTGGATGCGCTGGGCCTGACTTGTCAGGTGCTTAACGGCAGCGCAGCGCAATTTTCGCTCCTATGACAGACAACTAGTTGATGTCTGAGTGTTTGAAGAAGAAGAAGATGGAGGAGGAGG
This sequence comes from Stramonita haemastoma, assembly GCA_030674155.1. NCBI lineage: Eukaryota > Metazoa > Mollusca > Gastropoda > Neogastropoda > Muricidae > Stramonita > Stramonita haemastoma. Next base: position 12,197,834 of record CM060350.1, read on the forward strand.
AAGAAGAAAGAGGAGGAGAAGAAGAAAGAAGAAAAAAGAAGAAGAGTTGTAACGAAGAATATCTGTAAAGAAGAAAAAGAAGAAGGAGGAGGAGGAGGAGAAGAAGAATTGCTAAGAAGAAGAAGAAGAAGAGAAAAAAGAAGAGTTGCGAAGAAGAATTGTGAAGAAGAAAAAGAAGAAGAAGAGGGAGGAGGACGAAGAAGAAGAAAAAGGAAGAAAAAAGACGAACAGTTGAGAAGAAGAATAATTGTGAAGAAGAAGAAGAGGGAGAAGAAGAAAAAGAAGAGGAAGAACAAAATCAAAAAGAAGAAGAAGAAGAAGGAGGAGGAGGAGGAGGAGGAGGAGGAGGAGGAGGAGGAGAAGAAGAAGAAGAAGAAGAGAGAAGAAGAAGAAGAAGAAGAAGAAGAAGAAGGAGGAGGAGGAAGAGGAGGAAGAGGAGGAGGAAGAGGAGGATGAAGAAGAAGAAAAAGGAAGAAGAAGAAGAAAAAAGAGGAAGTTGAAGAAGAAGAAGAAGAAGAAGAAGAAGAAGAAGAAGAAGAAGAAGGAAGAGGAGGAGGAGGAGGAGGAAGAAGAAGAAAAAGGAAGAAGAAGAAGAAAGAAGAAGAAAAGGAAGAAGTTGAAGAAGAAAAATGGTGAAGAAGAAAAAGAAGAAGAAAATCAAAAAGAAGAGGAAGAAGAAGAAAAAGAAGAAGAAGATGATAATGATGAATATATTTTCAGTGGAGTTTGTTTACGGGCATTTTGTCACATCACTCAACATGGTGTGCAACATTGTCCGTTTCTGTCGAAAACGAAATACAAATTAAAAAAAGGTAACGGTGTCCCATAACCTTTTCGGTTGTAGGGGAGCAAGGCGTCAAAAACCTCAGCTTCTCTAGGGGCCAGCATATTGAGGGCGGTGGCGCCCATCTCCTCTCCTTCGCTGCTTTACCTTCCCTGACCGTAAAGAGGGCAGGTACCCATTTACAGCTGGGTGAACTGTACTAAAGCCAAGGCGCGCAAACGGTCACCCATCCATCCAACTGGTAACCACACTCGATGCTGCTTAACCTTAGCTGGGGGAAAAGCGAGTGCTCTGACCACTGAGCTATCCTGTCCCATCATGGGTTGTGTCAGGAAGAAAAGGAACCAGGCAGAAACAAACAAAACAAAAAAACCATCCCCAAAACAAAACAAAAACACCCCCCCAACTTAACCTCTAAGCTATCAGTTTGTTACGGCTACAAATATACTTTGTGTACAATGTGCTTTTTTTCTTTTTTTTTCTTCTTTTCTGAATAAACATTTTGTTCAAAGCCAACAACCACATAAAGAAAACACAGAGAGAAAGACAAACAGAGAGAAAGAAAAGGAGAGACAGAGAGAGAGGATAGAGAGAGAGAGACAGACAGACAGAGATAGAGACAGAGAAAGAAAAGAAGAGAGAGAGAGAGGGTAGACAGAGACAGACAGAGAGACACAGAGACCAACAGACAGAGACAAACAGACAGACAGAGACAGACAGAGACAGAGAGAGAGATAGCAAAAATTGGAAATTCCTAGCACAGCTCTGTTCCAACAGTCATCATAAGAAGCAGACAGGAGGGGGGGGGGGGGGGGGGGGGGTAGGGGACAGGGAGGAGTGGAGGGAGAGGGGGGGGAGGGTAAGAAGGAGTGGAGAGGGGAGGGGGGAAGGAGTGAAGACAGGAAGGGGGAGGGGGGGGGTAATTATTTTACTGGGCTCTGTTCTTTTATTGACTGTCATTCTCCACTTGGGAGTGGAAGGGGAAGAAGGGGAGTGGAGAGGAGAGAGGAGGGGGAAGAGGAGTCATTATTTACTGGGGCTCTGTTCTCTTGTTGGTTGCTGTGGTCCGTTTGGGAATGGAAGGAGAGGGGGGGGGGGGGGGGGGGGGGGGGGGGGGGGGGGGGGGGGGAAGAAGGGAAGAGAGGAGTGAAGGGAGAGAGGAGGGAGAGGGAGGAGGAGAGTGGAGGGACAGGGGAGAGGGAGAGAGGGGGAAGGGGGTAGGGAGGGTCATTATTTTGCTGGGGCTCTGTTCTCTTGTTGACTGTCATGATCCACTTCAGGAGTAGAGAGGGAGGGGGATGGGGAGAGGGGGAAGGGAGAGGAGGAAGAAGGTCATCATTTACTGGGCTCTGTTCTCTGCTGGGTGCTGGGGTTCGCATCTTCCTCCCCCTCGCTGTGGCTGTGGCTGTCACTGTGGCTGTGGGTCAGGCCCGCCCTCTCCTGGTCCCGAAAGTAGTCTGGGTTCTGCTGCAGCATCCGCGACTGTAGCAGGGCTGCGGTGTCCTGTTTCTGGAATCGCACGGCGTCGTCCAGGGCTGTGAAGCCCCACCTGTGTGTGTGTGTGAGAGAGAGAGAGAGGGAATGAATAAGTGAGTGGGTGAGGGAGGGAGGGAGTGACGGAGGGTGGGTGGGTGAGTGAATGAGGGAACAGATGACACGATTTACAAAAACTGCATACACCTGGGAACTGGATGTAAAAAAGCACACGAGTGCTTATTTCATTATCCTTGATATACAAGAATAAAATAAATAAATAAATGAGTGAGTGAATGAATGAATGGATGAATGAAGTGATCAATAAGTGAATGAATAAATGAATGAATGAATGAATGAATAAATGAATGAACGAATGAGTGAATAAATGAATGAAGAAATGAAGGAACCAATGAATAAATTAAAGAGTGAATGAACCAACAAATGAATAAATGAATGAATGAATGAAAGAATGAATGAGTGAATGAACGAACAAATGAATAAATGAACGAATGAAAGAATGAATGAATGAATGAAAAAAAAAGATGAATGCATAACTGAATGAAATCTTTTTATTGTGGAGGAAAACTGACAGTCACCGTAACCACCCCAACATAGTGACTTTCACCCCTGACACCAGAAACAGTAACCTTGACACAAGTCACATTGACGTGACCCCTTGACACTCTAAACCTTCACCCGGGACAGAGTAACCTTGAACCTGACCCCAGTAACCTTGACCCTGGCATCCTGACCTTCACCCCAGCACAGCAACCATTACCCTGACAAGTGACCTTCATGGGACAGGAATAGCCTGGTTGGTTAGAACATTGTGCACTGCGCTCGTGATCTGCTAACTGAGGTTCCAATCCTGTTCAAGGGGATTTTTCCCCAGGAGTTAACATTAGTGCTGACTCCACTCTCCCCAAAAGTCCTTTGAATGAGACTATAAACCAAGACCCTGTGTGCAAACACTTGCAGAACATCTTGCATGCACATTAAAACCTGATCAGCTTTTCAGAACTGTACGCCATTGTGTGCTGGTGGGAATGGATGACAAAATCCACAAACCCGCATACACACGGAAGACTGGATATAAAACAAACAAAAAACGGTATATACATGCTTAATTCTATCATCTTCCAAAATTAAAAAGACTAAATAAATAATAAAGAAACCTAAAAAAAAACACAAAAAAAAATTAAATAAAACTAAACATATAACCATCACCTTTGATTCCCACTTCACCTACGACAGTGACCTTGACTCCCAGCACAACGACCTTGAGCCCCCCCTCCCAAACCAGTGACCTTGAATGATCTAGTAACCTTGACCCTGAGACAGTGACCTTGACCCTGAGATGGTGACCTTGACCCTGAGACCACGGACCTCAGTTTTCACCCAGAGGCAGGCGAGGGTGACAAGGAGAGGAAGAGGGAGGAAAGGAGGGAAGGAGGGAGGGGAGAGAAGGGGAGGGGAAGGGAGGAGTCACATACCTGTCGACAAGGAAGGGAGAGCACTGGCAGCGGTCCAGGAGGAATTCCACCACCTGGATCTGCCCTTCGGCTGCAGCGACGTGCAGCGCTGTGCGACCGTCGTAGTCTGGCTGGTTCATGTCCATGCCACTCAGCGCACACCTGAGAGATGGATGGATGGAGGCACACCTCAGCAACGTAAGTATATATATGTCTGTCTGTCTGTCTGTCTGTCTGTCTGTCTGTCTGTCTGTCTATCTATACATAGTAGTAGAAGGCACCCATCAGTCTCGGAAGACTATGGAGTTTCGCTCTAGTCTTTAGAGCGCAGGGTAAGTAAGTAAGTACGGAGGGCAAGCTGTTACCCATGCAGCAGACCCCCCCCCCCTCCCCATCTCCACGTCACTGGAATGATCCATTGGAAAGGCAATGACCGATACGAATGGTTCCAGTACCGTCACAGGAGCCACCAGAACGTTGCCATATATATACAGCCCCGAGCCGCCCTGGGGACTCCAACTCCCCGAGTTTTCCTCAGGGATGGTGTCTAAACACAACACCTGTGTGCATGCTGTTTTTTAAAAATAATTTTGTCATCTGCTCCTACCGGCACACTATGGCCTGCTCTTCCGAAAGGCAGAACGGGGTTTTAATGTTGTGCGCAAGATATTCTGAGTGCGTTTGCACACGGGGCCTCGGTTTATAGTCTCATCTGAATGAAAAGGTAAAAGGTAAAGGTGTACCATAACTGAATAAAAGGTAAAAGGTAAAGGTGTCCCATAACCTGTTTTGTACAGAGTTGTGGCAGATCCCAATATTTCCATTAAAACATTTTGAAAGGTAAAAGGTAAAGGTGTCCCACAGCTATCAGTTTCCCCCAATTTCAGCTCCTCTCAGTTGCTAATTTTCCCATCCCATCCCATCCAGTTGGGGGGGGGGGGGGGGGGGGGGGGGGGGGGGGGCAGCTGGCGTTATTTATAGCAGGAACTGACCACACATGGACTAGGTAAAAGGATGGAGCACACTAAATTTAGCACCCTTGACTAGGCCTTACTGAGTGATGTTGGATTTGTGCACTGTGGTCTCATAACCTGTGTGGTCGTAGGGGAACGAGGCATCAGACACCTCAGCTTCTCTAGGGGCCAGCATGTTGAGGGCGGCGCCCATCTCCTCTCCCTCGCTGCTTTACCTTCCCTGACCCTATAGAGGGCAGGTACCCACTGACAGTTGGGTGAACAGGGGGGACTGTACTGAAGCTAAGGCACGCAAACGGTCACCCATCCAACTGGTAACCACGCTCGATGCTGCTTAACTTGACTGAGGGGAAAGCAAGTGCTCTGACCACTGAGCTATCCCGCCCCCACATCAAACATTTTATTTTCTCAAAAACAGAGAAATTCATGTGCGTTACAAGCCGTACATAAAAAGTAAATAAGAAAAACGTTTATCACCAAAAAAAAAAAAGACACAGAACAGTATGCAACCATTACCTCAGACACAGTACAAGACAATACATATACCAATACCAATACCTGCACTTTACCGAAAAGTCATTCACGTGGTCACGAGCCAAATATACATAAAAAGGAAAAAGAGAAATACAAATGACAAAAAGTAATAAAATTCAAATTTTAAGTGGTGTCCACTCTTTTATTTCCATTCTGTTACAAAATATATGATTGAACGAGTTTATATCTTTACTTGTCAATGGTACTTACAACATTCTATACATAATCTAAACCTACCTCGTGCGTGCGTGTGTTATCTATTCTTTATTCTTTTATATCGAGAATAATGGAATAAGCGATCAAATGCTTTTTTACATCCAGTCCCCGCGTATATGCAGTTTTGTAAATGTCATCTGTTCCCACCGGCACATGATGGCCTTCTCTTACAAAAAGCAGAACAGGATTTAATGTGTGCGCAAGATGTTCTGTGTGTGTGTGTGTGTGTGTGTGTGCGTGCGTGCGTGCGTGCGTGCGTGCGTGCGTGCGTGGTGCGTGTGTGTGATCTTGGAATGTTTAATCCAATCTCTCTCCCTCCCTTCCTCCCTCCCTCCTTCTCCTCTCCTCCTCCCCCTCTCCCCCCCCTCTCTCTCTCCCCCCCACTCTCCCCCCTCCCTCCTCCCCTCCTTCTTCTCTCTCTTCCCTCCCTCCCTCTCCAAAAGACAACTCCCTACCTCCTGATAGCAGTGACGTCCCCGTTATAGGCAGAGAAGAGGAGGTCCACAATCTTGGTGGCCTGAAGTTCACTGTGACGAACACACGGATCCAACTTCCGAGCCGTGAAGCGAATGTTGTCGAAATTGTGGAAGTTGAAAGTCCGTACCAAATCCTGTTTTGAGAAAAAAGAAAAAAAAACACAGACATACATAAGTGTGCATACGCATGCATGCATACATACATGCGCGCACACGGATGCATGTGCACGTGCACACACACATACACACACACATCCATTATCCTTGAAATTAAAAAAAACTCAAATAAATAAAATACAAACACACACACACACACACACACACACACACACACACACACACACACACACACACACACTCACACACACACACACACACACACACACACACACACACTCACACACACATGCATGCACACATGTGCACGCACACACACACACATACAACACACACACCGAACACACACACACACACACACACACACACACATACACACACACACACACACAGAGGCAGGAAGGTAAGGTAAAGTAAGGCAAGGTCAGGTAAGTCAAGGCAAGGTCAGGTAAGCTAATGTAAGGTAAAGTAAGGTCAGGTCAGGTAAAGTAAGGCAAGGCAAGGTAAGTTAAGGTAAGGTCAGATAAAATAAGGTAAGGTCAGATAAAGTAAGGCATGGTAAGGTCAGGTAAGGCAAGGCAAGGTAAGGCAAGGCAAAGTCAAGTAAGGTAAGGTAAAGTAAGGTAATGTAAGGCAAGGTCAGGAGAGGTCAAGTCAGGTCAGGTCCTGTACCTTGCAGAACTGGATTCCCCTGACGCTGTTGCCATAGTTGTCCAGGGGAGGCGACCACATGACGATGCCCATCACGTTGGGCACCACCAGCATGATCCCCCTGCCACCCCCGATTTGGCCGGCAACCCCACCTGTCCCCACACACACACCATACAGCCACATCACATCACATTGCCACATTTAATTTTATTCTACATCACATCTCACTCCACATCACATTTCATTATACATCACATAATTATCATTTCATTCCACATCACATATCAATCCACACCACTCCACATTACATCCCACATTACATTCCCACACATTACATTCCACATCACACTCCGCATTTACATCCCACACCACATTTCTGCACCATATCACATCCCACATCACATGTCCACACCATATCACATTCCACATTACATCACATTCCATTCCACATCACATCTCATTCCACAGTTAACACAGAGTTTACATCAGTGCTGACTCCACCCCCACCCCCCAAATTCTTCGGATGAGACTATAAATCGAGGCCCCGTGTGTGAACACATGCAGAACATCTTGTGCACATGTTGAATCCTGTTCCGTTTTTTGTAAGAGTAGGCCATCGTGTGCTGGTGGGAACAGATGACATGATTTACAAAACTGCATACACACGGGGACTGGATGTAAAAAAGCATATGAGTGCTTATTCCATTATCCTAGATATAAAAAATAATCACACAAACACACACACACAATGCTCTTACACACACATGCATGCATGTGCACATGCACACACATTCACACACACACATATTTATACACACACACATACGCACACACACACACACACACAAACTCTGACCTGGACATTCAATGCCATTTTTTTGTCAAACTGGGAAGAAAGGGTGAGGCTGGGTACGAACCCAGAACCTCACGGTTTACATATTGGCAGGCGTACGTCTTAACCATCCTGCCACCTTCCTATCCCGCCCC
>CM060350.1:12218020-12220520 GCA_030674155.1 Stramonita haemastoma
CACACACACACACACACACACACACACGCGCGCGCGCGCGCGCGCGCGCGCGCATGCACGCATGCAAGCACACATACACGCATGCAAGCATACACACATACACGCACGCACACACACACACAGCTTTAAATTACATAAGGAATGTTTATCAATCATACAAACGCACACACACACACACACACACACACACACACACACACACACACACACACACACACACACACACACACACACACACACACACACACAACACACACGGGGACGGGATAGTCTAGTGGTCAGAACATTGCGCTGGCAATTTGACGACCCGGGTTCGATTCCGGTCGAGGAGATTTTTCTCCTGGAGTTAACGCCAGTGCAGACTCCACTCTCCCCCCAAAGTCCTTCGGGTGAGACTTTAAACCGAGGCCCCGTGTGCGAACGCACGCAGAACATCTTGCGCACACGTTAAAACCTGGTCCGCTTTTCATAAGAGTAGGCCATCGTGTGCCGGTGGGAACAGATGACATTTACACAAATGCGTACATACGGGGACTGGATGTAAAAAAAAAGCACATAAGTGCTTATTCCATTATCCTCAATAAAAAAAAAAATTAAAAAAAAAAAAAATTAAGATACTGACCCCCAAAAACTTGCTCAATGGCAGTTTTCCATCGTTTTCTTTCAAGTAGTCAAACAGGGCACCTTCCACGTCGGCAAAGTCCACTTTGAGATCTCTGAAAACCCACACAACATTAAATTTAATCCATTATTCGGTTGTTGTTGGTGTTGTTGTTGTTGTTGTTGTTGTTGTTGTTGGTGGTGGTGGTGGTGGTGGTGGTGGTGGTATCTCTGAAACCCACAACATTTTAATCCATTATTTTGTTGTTGTTGTGGCTGTTGTTGTTGTGGATGTTGTTGTTGTTGATGGTGGTGGTGGTGGTGGTGGTGGTGGTGGTGGTGGCGGTGGTGGTGGAGGTGGTGGTGGTGGTGGTGGTGGTGGTGGAGGTGGCCTTTGGAGAACGTCTCCAACGCTGACTGTCCTTATGCCCTCTTGGCCGAGAGTGTGCCAATGTACTGTGGGCAAGGCATCTCCACTATAATCAAATTTCTGCCTAATTTCCGAAACAGCAGCTGCTTCCTCTGCTGTTTTTGGAGGTCATCGTGGAACAAGACGGACAAACAAACAAACAACCTACACGGTAGCCGCATTCCAACTTCAGGAATGCTGTCTAAACACGATATCAGTGTGCTTGTGTCATTTTTGAAATTTTATCATCCTTCATCTTCACCTATCCCGTAGTCTTGTAGACCGTGGGTGCACCACTGAAGATTTTGCAACCAGCTTCCTCCACTCCCCGCGGTCCTCCGCTTTCTGTAGCAGATCGTTCCACCCAAGGCCTGTCCACTCTCTGATGTTGTCTTCCCATCGTTTTCTCTGTCTGCCTCTTCTTCTCCCTCCCCTTACTGTTCCCTTAAGACTTGTTTGTCTTGGCCAGTCCAGATGATCGTGTGACGTGCCCGTACCACTTAAGCTTGCGTTTTATAGGAGCTCTTCATATGGACCGATGGCATTCTTTATTCTAGTTTTCACTTCTTCATTAGTGATGTGATCGCGGTATAAAATGCCAAGGAGTTTGCGAAAGCATCTCATCTCCATTGCCTGTATCCTTCTTTCAATGTCTGCTGTCATGGTCCATGTTTCACATAAAAAAAGGTAAAGGTATCCCATAACCTGTGTGGTCGTAAGGGAGGAGCAAGGCGTCAGAGACCTCAGCTTCTCTAAGGGGCCAGCATGTTGAGGGCGGCACCCATCTCCCCTCCCTCGCTGCTTTACCTTCCCTGACCCTAGAGAGGGCAGGTACCCATTTACAGCTGGGTGAACTGGGGGAGGAACTGTACTGAAGCCGAGACGCCCAAAACGGTCACCCATCTAACTAGTAACCACGCTTAACGCTGCTTAACATTGCCTGGGGGAAAGCGAGCACTCTGACCACTAAGCTATCCAATCCTCAATGTTTCACACACATACAAAAACGTGGACATAATTTTGGCCAGCCACCAATCACCTTATTAGACTAAACAAAAGTTATTATTCTCAGTGACCGATCCTCTCACACCTTGGACACGAGTGACCACACTCCGGCCACGAATTCCCGAACAAGAATGACATCATCTCTGGGCGGCGGCTGGACACTGGCGCCAGTGACGGTCGCTTCAGTTTACGGTGCAGAAAACTGCCACTAGTGCTACTCCAACTCGGAGACAGTGTGTGAGCAGGGGCAGGATGCTCCATTGGCGGCTGTGGTTTCTTCACTGCAACTGTGTATGTAGAGCTCTGCTAGGCTACTGCTGTTAGAGCATCGGGAGTGTGACACATTGCTTACATTCCGTGTGGTTTACGCATACACGCGCGCGCGCACACACACACACAACGCACATACATACGCACATACACACACTTGCACACACACACACACACACACACGCGCACACACACATGAACACACACACTCATACA
>CM060350.1:12225520-12232964 GCA_030674155.1 Stramonita haemastoma
TGCGCGTGCACGCATGCTCACAGACTCAAACACATACGTGCGTGCGTATACACACATACACACACACACACTCTCCTCTCTCTCTCTCTCTCTCTCTCTCTCTCTCTCTCTCTCTCTCTCTCTCTCTCTCTCTCTCTCTCTCTCTCTCTATCTATCTATCTATCTATCTCACTCACACATACACACACACGCACACACACACACATACATATATACACACTCACACACACACACACACTCACACACACACACACACACACACACACACACACACACACACACACACACACACACACACACACACACATGTCTGATATCCCTATTTTGTGGAAGGACGTTAAACTGAAGAACTATTCATTACTGTATCCCCAGTATGGTATTTCCTGTATCATATCCATAATATGGTATCCCCAGTTTCGTATCCACGTCATAGCATTCCCATTGATTGTCTGCAGGACTACGGGAAAGGTGAAGGTGAAGATTGATAACCATCTTCCATCATTATAAATATCACTTTTTGACAATATCATGAAGCCATACTGGCAGCTTAGCACCTCAATATTGGTAACAGTTTTTCATAATAATGAAGATCTCTTTTTGACACTGTTATGAAGCCATACTGATAATTCAGCGCATCAGCATTCATAACCATCTTTTGTCATTATAAGATCACCTTTTTGACGTTGTTACTAAACCATACTGATCAACATTATGAAAAAATCGTTTCTCATCATAAACATTACTTTTTGATATTGTTATTAAGCCATACTGGTAGTTTAGCACCTCAATGTTAATATCCATCTTCCATCATAATAAAAATCGCCTTTTGACGCTGTTATATAGCCATGCTGTTGGTCGGCAATGATAACCATCTTACATCATTATAAACATCACTTTTTGACATTGATATGAAGCAACATAGGTAGGTTAGCAATCTACATTAATAACTATCTTCATTATAAACATCCCTTTTTGACACTGCTGTGAGGTCATACATACCAATAGCTTATTTAGCACCCCATCAATGTTACATTAATAATATTCTTCTATCATTATAAAACATCACTTTATGACACTGTTATGAAGCCATACTGTTTAGTTTGACACATCAACATTAACAACGCTTTTCCATCATTATGATTATCAACATTCTGACACTGTTATTACGAAGCCATACTGATAGGCTAACACATCAACATTAAGATAATGCACTTCCATCAATATAAAAACCGTTTTTGTTGTTGTTATTGTTGTTGTTTTTGACGCTGCTGTGAAGCCATACCGATAGCTTAGCACCTCAACATGAACTAATTAATTAATACTCTTTCATCATTATAAACATCACTTTTTGACATCGTTATTAAGCCAGAGTGATAACTATACACCTTCAATATTGACAAGTATCATCAGACGGTATCTTATTAATATTCTGTCATCATTATAAACATCACTTTTTGACACTGTTATTAGGCCAGAGTGATGATTGGCAAATCCACATTGGCAAGTGTTAGGTGACATCCTAGGTTCGACAGGTGCTTATGAAAAGCAGAAAAAAGAAAAATAACAAACACACACACACACACACACACACACACACACACACACACACACACACACACACACACACACACACACACACACACACACACACACAAACACACAAACACACACACACACACACACACACACACACACACACACACACACACACACACACACACACACACAAACAAACAAACAAACAAACAACAACAAAACAACAACTGAATGGAATGTACTTTTGTATTTTGTACCACTTCATGTCACAGCAGATTTCTCTACGTGAAATTCGGGCTGCTCTCCCCGGGGGAGAGAGAGCGTGTCGCCACAAATGCAGCACCTACCCATTTCTTTTTCTTTTTCCTGTATGCAACTGTATTTGTTTTTCCCTGTCAGAGTGGCTTTTTTCTACACAATTTTGCCAAGGTCAACCTCCTTGTTGCCGTGGGTTCTTTTACGTGTGCTAGACAGTGATGTGTAAACACACGGGACTTCGGTTTATAGTCTCATCCGAAAGACTAGCGCCAAGACCACCACTCAGGGTCTAATGGATGGGGGAAAAGTTTTGGGCCCAAACGGGATTCGAACCACCGCACACTCCGACCCGGACTTCTTGCTTTCTAAGCAAGGCGTGTTACCACCTAGACCACCGATCCACAGTGTGTTGTGAATCACTGGCACAGTGGAGAGGTAATCTAGAGGGGGGAACGGGACAGCCTAGTGGTCAGAACATTGCGCTCGCAATTTGACAACCCGGGTTCGATTCCCGCTCGAGGGTTTTTTTTTATCCCTTTAAGTTAACATCAGTGCTGACTCCACTCTCCCCAAAAGTCCTTCGGGTGAGACTATAAACCGAGGCCCCCGTGTGCGAACGCACGCAGAACATCATGCGCACACGGTAAATCCTGTTCCGCTTTTCGTAAGAGTAGGCCATTGTGTGCCGATCATGAATGGGAACGGATGACAAGATTTACAAAACTGCATCCACACGGGACTGGAGGTAAAAAAAAAAAGCACATGAGTTCTTATTCCATTATCTTCTCTCTCTCTCTCTCTCTCTCTCTCTCCTCCTCTCCTCTCTCTCTCTCTCTCTCTCTCTCTCTCTCTCTCTCTCTCTTCTCCCTACTTATCCCTCTCCCCCCCCCCCTCTCCTCTCTCTTTCTCAGATTACAATCATGCTGTCAGCTGATGAGGAGGAGGAGGATGGTGTCATCCTTGACATTCTATACTTAACACCTCCCCCCCCTCCCTCCCCCCCCCGCCCCCTCCCACCCCTCCCCCAACACCCAACACCACTACTATCATCACCCCCCATCACCCCCCACCCCTAAACCCCGTGACGAGAACTGACAAAGGAAGGACAAAAACAGGTACATGTGACAGGTAGAAGAACCCTCCTCCCCTCCCCTTGCTCCCCCCCCCCCCCCCCCCCCCCGCACTCTTTTTATAATAAAAGTTAAAGTCTGTCCCGAGCCTAAGGCTCATCAGGCCGGTGCTTATCCCGGTTTCTGTGGCGTTAAGCGACTGAGAGTCATAGACTCCCCCCTGGATAGGACGCCAGTCTATCGCAGGGTTAACCCCCAACACAAGGTTGGTACCACCCTTTTTACACCTGGGTGGTGGGGTGAGAAAATAGCCGTAAAGTGCCTTTTCCAAGGGCACAACACCATAGCTGGAAGCTGGGATCGAACCCGCAACCTTTAGATTACGAGTCCAACGCCCTAACCACTAGACTACAGCGGCGGCTTCTTTTTATAATGATCTATCTATATTGGGGACGGGATAGCTCAGTGGTCAGAGCGCTCGCTTTCCCCCAGTCAAGTTCAGCAGCGTCGAGCATGGTTACCAGTTAAGTTGGATGAGTGACCGTTTGCGCGGTGCCTTGGCTTCAGTACAGTTCCCCCAGTTCCCCCAGCTGTAAATGGGTACCTGCCCTCTTTAGGGTCAGGGAAGGTAAAGCAGCGAGGGAGAGAGGAGATGGGTGCCGCCCTCAATATGCTGGCTCCTAGAGAAGCTGAGGTCTTTGATGCCTCGCTCCCCTACGACCGCCTGGGTGAAATCAGTACAATACACTTCAATACACTACAAAACAATACAATATAATACACAAGTACAATACAAGACAGTTTAAAAAATACAGTACAATAACGATACATTACAGAACAGCACAATACATTTAAAATACAATACAGTTACAACACAATACATTACAGAGCAGTACAATACAGCGAAATACAACACACTACAGTACAATACAGTACAGCACAATACAATACAATACAATAACGATACAATACAGTACAACACGATACATTAAAAATACAATACAGTGCAATACACAATACATTACAGTCTAGTACAACATAGCCCAATACAACACACACTACGGTACAATACAGTACAACACAACACAATACAATAACGATACAATACAGTACAACACAATACACTAAAATACAGTACAGTTACAATGCAATACATTACAGAACAATACAATGTCCTTCTCTCTCTCTCACTCTCTCTCTCTCCTCTCATCCTCTCTCTCTCTCTCTCTCTGTCTGTCTGTCTTCTGTCTGTCTGTCTGTCTCATGTCTCCTGTCTCTCTCTCTCTCATCTCTCTCTCCTCTCGTCTCCTCTCTCTCTCTCTCTCTCTCTCTCTCTATCTATCTATCTATCTATCTATCTATCCATCATCTATCTATCCCTTAGTCTGGCGACCGTGGGGGCATCCATGAAGACTTGACAACCAGTCAATAGAGCGCAACTTGAACAACTTGACATGAAGACTCTACAACAATACAACACAGCGCAATAAAACACACTACAGTACAATGCAGTACAGCACAACACAATAAAAAAAACACAGTACCATTATTATTGAACCAGTAACAATACCTCCATAACAGCTAGAGAGAAAGTTCAACGTAGGGTCACTGCTCATTGTGCTTAGTCGCTCAACTGGCCCCTTAGTGCAAGCGCACGCGTGCACACGCAAGCAAGCACGCAACACGCACACAGCAGACAGACAGACAGACAGACACACACACACACACACACACACACAGACAACAGACACACAACGCACACACACACACACACAAAGACAGACACAGACAGACACAGACAGACAGACAGACAGACAGACAGACAGACAGACAGACAGACACCACCACACACACACACACACACACACACACACACACAACACACACACACACATGTCTAATATCATTACGAGTGAGGAGAGGTAGAACTGAAGCGCAGTGCGCGCACCCGCACACACACACACACACACACAACACACACACACACGCAACGCAACGAAACACACACACAAACACACACATCACACACACACAACACTACGACACCACACACACACACACACACACAAAACAAAACACACACATAACACACACCCCACAAAACGGTTTAAAAATCACAAAGAGTGAAGAGACGTTAAATAAAAATGAAGAAAGCACACACACCATACACACACTCAACAATTTTTCCCCCCCCCCCCCCTTTTTTTCCCCCCCCCCCCCCTGCCCCCCCCTTTTTCCCCCCCCCCCCCCCCCAAAAAAAAACCCCCCCAAAACCCTTCCCCCCCCCCCCAAAAAAAAAAAAATTTCAAAAACAAAAAAAACCCCTTAAAACCCCCCCCCGGGGACCTTTTCCCCCCCCCCAAAATTTTAAAACCCCCAAGAAAAAAAAAAAAAAACCCCCCCAAAAAAATTTCCCCCCCAAAAAAGGGGAAAAAAAAAAACCAAAAAAAACCAAAAAACCCCCCCTTAAAAAAAAAAAACCCCCCCCCCCCCTTTTTTCCCAAACCCCCCCCCCCAAAAAAAAAAACCCGGAAAAAACACCCAGCCCCCAAAAAAAAAAAAAAAAACCCCCCAAAACCCCCCCCCCCCCAAAAAAAAAAAAAAAAAAGGGGGGGGGGGGGAAAAAAGGGGGGGAAGAAAAACCCCCCCAAAACCCAACCCCCCCCAAAAAAAATTTTAAAAAAATTTTTTTCCCCCCCAAACCCAAAAAAAGGGGGGGTTTTCCCCCCCCCAAAACCCCCCAAAAACCCCCCCCAAAAACCCCCCCCCCCCCCCCCCCCCCCCCCCCCCCAAAAAAACCCCACCCCCCCCCCCCCCCCCCAAAACCCCAAATTTTTTCCCCCCAAAACCCCCTTCCCCCCCCCCAAAAAAAACCCCCCAAAAAAAAACCCCCCCCCCCCCCCCCCCCCCCCCCCCCCTTTTTCCCCCCCCCCCCCCCCCCAACCCCCCCCCAAAAAAAAAACCCCCCCCCCCCCAAAAACCCCCCAAAACCACCCCCCCCCCCCCCCCCCCCCAAAACCCCCGCCCCGGGGGCCCCCCTTTTCCCCCCCCCCCCCCCCCCCCTTTTCCCCCCCCCCCCCCCCCCCCCCCCCTTTTAAACCCCCCCCCTTTTTTTTTTGGGTTTTTCCCCCCCCCCGGGGGGGGTTTTTTTTTTTTTTTTTTTTTTGGGGGGGGGTTTTTTCCCCCTTTTTCCCCTTTCTCTTTTTTTAAATTTTTCCCTTTTTTTTTTCCCCCCCTCTCCTCCCCTCCCCCCTTTCTCCCTCCCCCCCCTCCCCCCCTCCCCCCACCCCCCCCCCCTTTTCCCCCCCTTTTCCCCCCCCCCCCCCCCCCCCTTTTTCCCCCCCCCCCGGGGGGGGGGGTTTCCCAAAAAAAATTTAAAAAAAACCCCCGGGGTTAAGGGGGGAAAAAAAACCCCCCCAAAAAAAAAAAAAAAAATTTTTGGGAAAAAAAAAAGGGGGGGGGGGAAAAAAAAAAAAAAAAAAAAAAAGGGGAAGAGGGGGAAAAGGGGGGGGGGGGGGGGGGGGTAGAAAAAAAAGGGGGAGGGAGAGGAGGGAGAGAGAGGGGGGGGAAAAAAAAAAAAAAAAAAGGGGGGGGGGGGGGGGGGGGGGGGGAGAGGGGGGGGGGGGAAAAAAGGGAAAGGGGGGGGGGGGGGAAGAAAGGGAGAGAGGGGGGGGAGAGAGAGAGAGAAAAGGGGGGGGAAGGGAAAAAAAAGGGGGGGGGGAAAAGGAAATTTTTGGGGGGGAAAAGGGGGGGGAGAGATTTGGCCGGGGCCCCCCAAAAAAAAAGGGGGGGGGGAAAAACCCCCCGGGGGGCCCCCCCCCGGGGGGGAAAAACCCCCCCCCCCCCCCCCCTTTTTCCCCCCCCCCCCCCCCCTTTTTTTTCCCCCCCTTTTCCCCCCCCCCCCCTTTTTTTCCCCCAAAACCCTTCTTTTTTTTTTTTTTTTCCCTTTCCCCTTTTTTTCCCCCCCTTTTTTTTTTTCCCCCCTTTTCCCCCCTTTTTCCCCCCCTTTTCCCCCCCTTTTCCTCGGTTTTTTTTTCCCCCTTTTTTTTTTTCCCCCCCCCTTTTCCCCCCCCTTTTTTTTCCTTTTTTTTTTTTGGGGCCTTTTTTTCTTTTTTTTTTTTTTTTTTTTTTCCCCTTTTTTTTTTTTTTTCCCCTTTTTCCCCCTTTTTCCCTTTTTTTTTTTTTTTGCTATTTTTTTTTTTTCCCCCCCTTTTTTTTCCCCCCCCCTTTGTTTTTCCCCTTTTTTTTTTCTTTTCCTTTTTTTTTTTTTCCCCCCTTCTCCCCCCCCCTTTTTTCCCCCCTTTTCCCCCTTTTCCCCCCCCTTTTTTTTTTTCCCCCCCCCCCCCCCCCCCTTTTCCCCCCCCCCCCCCCTCCCCCCTCCCCCCCCCCCCTTCCCCCCCCCCCCCCCCCCCCCCCCCCCCTTTCCCCCCCTTTTTTTCCCCCCCAACCCCCCCCCCCTTTTTTTAATTTTTTTTTTCCCCTTTTTCCCCCCCCTTCCCCCCCCCCAAAAAATTCCCCCCCCCCCCCCCCCCCCCCCCCCCCCCCCCCCCCCCCCCCCCCCCAAAAAAAACCCCCCCCCA
>CM060350.1:12233064-12243064 GCA_030674155.1 Stramonita haemastoma
TTTTAGGACAGTGGAATCATAAGCTAAAAAAAAAAAAAAAAAAAATGTAACAGCAGTATGAGGAGGTGTGTGTGTGGGGGGGGGGGGGGGGGGGGGGGCTATAAAGGGTGCTACACGCAAAAACATGCTGATATGTGCACACATTCATCATCATCAACTTGATCTCCCATTATCACTCAGATAAAGAATACAATATTTATATCATTTGCACTAAATTTTGGAGTTTAAAAAAGAAAGAAATTAAAAAGTTTCTAGAGAAACTGTTGTACTTAGATAATCTACAGTGATTTGAAGGGAACTTCAACATGGATCAAATTTAAGAAGGAAAAAAAACCCTGAAAAAGCTCCTATCTTAACACATTTGTGAAATGCTATATAATATAATCCAATACTTTTAATAGCTGTGCCAAAATTTGGGAGTACTGCAAATATATATTTATATCTAGTTCACAGTTGTCAAAAGTTGTGAAAGCTGTGAATCTATCCATGGAGTATGAGACTTATATGTGACATTCTTAAGAAAAGTGGTCCAGATCAAAGGCTTTGTCACGAGTTACTGACGCCAGCAAAACTACCAAGACACACATTAACAGGCTGTTTAGTTTTTAAATGCTATTATGGTGAAATCATTTTTATTTAAATATTTATTTATTTATTTTATTCTTTACTATCGAGGATAATGGAATAAGTATCTTGTGCTTTTTAACATCCAGTCCCTGCATGTATGCAGTTTTGTAAATGTCATCTGTTCCCACACGGCACACAGTGGCCTACTGTTATGAAAAGTGGAACAGGATTTAATGTGGTGCACAAGATGTTCTGCGTGCATTCGCACACGTGGCCTCAGTTTATAGTCTTTATCTGGACTTTTGGGGAGAGTGGAGTCGGCATTGATAACTCCAGGAGAAAAATCTCCTCGAACGGGAATCGAACCCAGGTTGTCAAATTGCGAGTGCAATGTTTGGCCACTAGGTTATCTAGGACCATCCCATCCCCACAACAAGCTCTCTTAGTTAAGGTGGGACATGGGGGTCAAAACTGATAAAAGTTGTTTACGAGCCCATGTTAAAATTTATGCCATATAATGATATATATTGAAAGGGCATCACTTGCAAAACATAAAAATCTAAGAATTACTGTTTTCTGCACTGTTGCCATGGAAACAATCCAATATGGCCCACCAAAACTATTTTAAACTCCTAAACCTTTTTATTTATAACAAGTAGAAGTGACCTGTTTTCTACAGACATATATTTACAACCTGAATTCATGAAATTCACACAAGGAGATCTCCATAAATGTAATCAGCATTTTTTTTTTTTCTTAATTTAAAAAATGATTTTGACCATTTTTCTACCTGTGTCTCACCTGAAGGAGCTTTTTTATTTTATTTTTTAAAATTAATTTTATTCTTTTATATCGAGGATCAGAACATGGTACGGCAGAGAGTAATGTTCAAAGCTTCTCTTATTCGTTTTCACGCTGTCAGATCTGTCTGGGGGAAATAATGGCTTGTGTCTTTTCCGTCTCCTCTTATGGCTGTGTGTGTTTGTGTGTGTCACTGTGTGTTGTGTGTGGTGTGTGTGTGTGTGTGTATCACTGTGTGTGTGTGTGTGTGTGTGTGTGTGTATCACTGTGTGTGTGTGTGTGTCACTGTGTGTGTGTGTGTCACTGTGTGTGTGTGTGGTGTGTGTGTCACTGTGTGTGTGTGTGTGTCACTGTGTGTGTGTGTGTGTGTGTGTGTATCACTGTGTGTGTGTGTTGTGTGTCACTGTGGGGTGTGTGTGTGTGTGTGTGTGGTGTGTGGTGTGTGTGTGTCACTGTGTGTGTGGTGTGTGTGTCACTGTGTGTGTGTGTGTGTGTGTATCACTGTGTGTGTGTGTGTGTGTGTGTGTTGACAGTTGACTTGCACTCATGATATCAAACTAGTATCATCTTTCACCCCTCTGCCCAATTTTGAATGGAAAAACCCCTCCATGTTATTCTGACTCGAGACTGAATATTGAAAAGTCAGCAACAAAAGTATAGCTCAGTGGTCAGAGCGCTCGCTTTCCCCTAGCCAAGGTTAAGCAGTGTAGAGCGTGGTTGCCGATCGGTTGGGTGACCGTTTGCGTGCCTTGGCTACAGTACAGTTCACCCAGCTGTAAATGGGTACCTGCCCTCTTTAGGGTCAGGGAAGGTAAAGCAGCGAGGGAGAGGAGATGGGTGCCGCCCTCAACATGCTGGCCCCTAGAGAAGCTGAGGTCTCTGACGCTTCGCTCCCTACGACCACACAGGTTATGGGACACCTTTACCTTTTACCTTTACAGCTCAACAAACGTACTTGGCGCAGATGAGAGTTCTTCCATCAGAAGCTTTGTGGCGAAAGGGTTAACCTCTGAACCACTTATTTGTATACATGTATGTACTTGCATTTTTTTTCTCTCTAAAATTTCTCTTGTAACCGCAGTTTATCTGGCCCAGTATAATAATAGGAAGAAACCAGCCCGGTAGAGAATGAGTTAAAATGTCAAAGGGTGCAGACACATGTATATTCCACAGGAGCCACACCAACCAAATTTTGTGTACACAGAAATGCGGAACATTCAGAAGATTAACTCTGGCTTGAATCCGTATCGTGTTAAACCCAGTGAACTGGTCAACAAGTCAGTCATTATGTCATTCCAAGTTCACAGAAGCTTAATTCACTGGTACCCGGCTTTCAGTTTTTTGCAATCGGAAGTATTGAGCATTGCTGTGAATGCACTTGCTGAGTCCAGATAGGCTGTGTACACACCTCTGTGACCTTTTGGTGCAACACCTAGTACTGTGCTTCACTTCACTGCTTACAGCGTTTATAATATATTTAACCCAGTGTGCAAGCTTGTCAGTTGATGCATGCTGGGCAGTGTGTGTTTTGTGGGTCTGGTCTATTATTTGAGCTGTAGGTTTCTTTTTGTTGTTGATGGGTTTTTTGGTGGGTTTTTTTTTTATGGGTTTCGGGTTGTTGTTTTCTTTAACCTCCAGAACTATCACTGGTGGTTCTTACAGTGGTGGCTTTTTTTTTCAGTGGGTTTTTTTTGGTTTTTGATGGGTAGTTTGTTTTTTGATGGGGATTTTTTTTTTCGTTTTTTTTTTTTTTTTTTTGCTTTTAATTAACTTGGGTGTGTGCTTTTTGGTTTTTGTTTGTTTTTTCCTTAGCTAGAGCTCCATGGAAGAATGGTGAGGTTTTACGTATACAGGATTTTTTTTTCTTGTTTTTTTTTTTTCCTTTTTAAAAATTCTTTTTATTGAGGATTAATAGGATAAGCACTCTTGTGCTTTTTTTACATCTAGTCCCCGTGTGAATGCAGTTTTGTAAATGTCATCTGTTCCCACCGGCACACGATGGCCTACTCTTATGAAAAGCGGAACAGGATTTAACGTGTGCGCAAGATGTTCTGCGTGCGTTCACACACGGGGCCTCGGTTTTATAGTCTCATCCAAAGTCACTATTACTACATGTGACTGTTCTTGCCCGCTATGAGTTTGAAGGTAGCCACATACTGACCTATTGATCACTGACATGATTTATGGAATCTTTAACGTGTGTATTTGATCTTCTGCATGTGTGTATAAAGTAAACATGAAGGGAATTAAGGCACTGGAGATCATAAAACCCACCCTCCTTTAATTCACAAGATGCCGCTAAGATTTGAACCCACGACCTCACAGACCCATGGGGTTTAAGTGGAACAGTTTTAGCCACTTGGTCATAGCGTTCGTCTACCACCACCACCACCACCACTACTACTACTACTACTACTAACTACTACTACTACTACTACTACTACTACTACTAGTACTACTACAACTAGTACTACTACAACTACTACTACTAACTACTACTACTTACTACTTATACTACTATTACATTACTACTACTGTACTACTACTTACTACTGCTACTACTACTACAACTACTATTACACTACTAGTACTACTATTACACTACTACTATTACTACTACTACTATTACACTACTACTACTACTATTACTACTACTACTATTACTACTACTACTACTACTACTACTTATACTACTATTACATTACTACTACTGTACTACTACTACTACTACTACTAGTACTACTACTTCTACTACTACTACTACTACTACTACTACTACTACTACAACTATTACACTACTACTACTACTATTTAGTATTACACTACTACTGCTCATAGTCCTACCACTATTTCTACTACTACTACTTGTACTACTAAGTACTACTTCTACTACTACCACTTCTACTGAAAACAACAGTGATGATATTGGAAATAAGAATACCAAAACAAATCCCCCAAAAACCCAACCCACTAATTTCTATCTCTATCTGTCCAACCTAGGTAACTGACGTAAAGTAAACCTTTTCACCACCACCAACGTGAAGGCCATCATCACGTCAAGGTCACCACCTAACATTCAAGGTCGTCTACATCAAGGTCATCACCATCAAACATTCAAGGTCGTCCTCATCACGGTCGTCACCATCTGTCATTCAAGGCCATAACCTAGCTGCAAGGTCATCGCCTAGCATTGAGGTCATCCACAAGGTCACCGTCATCTAACGTTCAAGGTCACCGCCCCCCCCCCTTAAACGCCACATACAACATGGTGGAAATTCCATCAGAATGGCTGTGGATCGTCATCTGCGGCTTCATTGTGTCCTTCGCCTTGGCCTTTGGCATCGGGGCCAACGATGTGGCCAATTCCTTCGGAACGTCCGTCGGGTCAAAGGTCTTGACCCTCGTGCAGGCGTGTATTTTGGGCACCATCTTTGAGATCCTAGGAGCGGTTTTGATTGGTGAGGCTTGTGGGAATGTTGGGTGGGGTGGGGTGTGATGGGGTGGGTGGGTGTGGTCCTGTGTCTATGTGTTGTGTGTATTTATTTTATTATTTTATACCACTTAAACCCTCTTGCATTCGGATTCTCTGAACACAAACTGGCCCTAGATTTCGCATTCCATCACGAAGTCAGGTCAGGCACACATGCTGGCTGGCCTTTTCCTCCTTCTAAGTACATACCAGCAGCTATAATTACTTCCAGACACTCTACAGGGTTTCTCCTTCTGGCCTGATAGAGCTTTGACATGTGGTAGCAATTACTAGTGATGGTCACAGCATGATGGAAATCTACTGTGTGTAAATCCTGGCAAATCCTGGATCGTGACTCCGGGGGGGGGGGGGGGGGGGGGATTATTCAATCCTGGCAAATCCCGGATCGGGACTAAGAGGGGTTAAATCACAGCAGATTTCTCCGTGTGAAATTTGGGCTGCTCTCCCCAGGGAGAGCGCATCGCCATAAGTGCAGCGCCTACCCTTTTTTTTTTTTGTCTTTTTCCTGTCAGCAACTTTGTTTCATTATCAGAGTGGCTTTTTTTATTTATTTATACCACTTTATGTGACAGCAGATTTCTCTGTATGAAATTCGGGCTGCTCTCCCTGAGGAGAGCACATCACCATAAGTGCAGCGCCTACCCTTTTTTTTCTTTTTCGTCTCTGCAGTTGTATTTGTTTACAGAATTTTGCCAGGGACAACCCTCTTGTTGCCATGGGTTCTTTTATGTGCGCTAAATAATGATGTGTAACACACCGGACCTCAGGTTATTGTCTCACCTGAAAGACTAGCACCCAAACCACCACTCATGATCTAACGGATGGGGGGAAAAGTTTTAGGCCCAAACGGGATTCGAACAACCGCACACTTCGACCCGGACTTTTCGCTTTCTAGATAGGCGCGTTACCTCTAGACCACCATCCACAGGATCTTGCCAGGGACAACCCTCTTGTTACCGTGGGTTCCTTTATAAGCACTAAGTAATTATGTGTAACACATGGGACCTCGGTTTATCGTCTCATCTGAAAGATTAGCGCCCACACAATCACTCACGGTGTAATGGATGGGGGAAAAGTTTCAGGCCCAAACAGGATTCGAACCACCGCACACTTCGACCCAGACTTTTCACGTTTTAATCAGGCGTGTTACCTCTAGACCACCCAATCCATGTTACTGTGTGCGTGTAAAGCCATATTTTATATTTTTCTTCTTCTTTTTTTTTTTGGGTCTACCCTCACAGCACTTTTATTAGGATTTTCCTCCCTACTCCAGTTATACAAGATCTCTTATCTGTTCCTACTTTCAACATAAGCACCTGCCTAAGCTCATTGTTTGTGTGTGGTGTGTGTCACTGTGTCACTGTGTGTGTGTGTGTGTGTATGCGTGTGTGTGTGTGTATGTGTGTGTGTGTGTGTGTGTGTGTGCGCGCTTGTGACTGTCAGTGTGTGTGTGTGTGGCAGACAGACAGACAGACAGACAGAATTTGAAATGAACTGTCGCATATGTGTGATTGATTTGCATGCAAGCATTTTGATTTGTTTAGTACTTAGTAGTATAACTATAAGCAGTAGTAGCAGCAGCAGCAGAAGTAGTACTGTAGTAATCATCTTTGGTACTTTTTTTTTTTTATCTTATCACACAAAGTGATATGCCAGATGGGAAAAAAAGAAATAATGATAATAATAATGATGATGATAATAATAGTAATACAGTTTAAAAATAGATTAAAATGAGAGTATACATCATTACATATATGCATGTGTACTGTGTGTGTGTGTGTGTGTGTGTGTGTACTTTGTGTGTGTGTGTTGTGGTGTGTGTGTGTGTGTGTGTGTGTGTGTGTGTTTGTGTGTGTACTGAATGTGTGAGTGTACTGCATTTTTTTTTTCTTTTATATCAAGGAAATAAGCACTCATGCTTTTTTACATCCAGTCCCCGAGTGTATGCAGTTTTTGTAAATCGTGTCATCCGTTCCCACCGGCACACGATGGCCTACTCTTACAAAAAGCAGAACAGGATTAAATGTGTGCGCAAGATGTTCTGTGTGTTTGCACACGGGGCCTCAGTTTATAGTCTCATTTGAAGGACTTACCATGTGTGAGTGTATTGCATGTGTGAGTGTGCATATTTGTGTATGTCACTGTATCAAGTCAAATCTTTATTTCCATTATATGGTACATTGAATAGGCAATGCATGAATTGTGTATTTGTTGCTTCGATTTTACGTCTGTTCTGCTGTCCACTC
This sequence comes from Stramonita haemastoma, assembly GCA_030674155.1. NCBI lineage: Eukaryota > Metazoa > Mollusca > Gastropoda > Neogastropoda > Muricidae > Stramonita > Stramonita haemastoma. The sequence continues at coordinate 12,240,169 of CM060350.1, forward strand.
AAAGTGATATTTAGACGATGGGAAGGGGAGGGGAGGGGAGGAGGCATTTATGTTGATTAAGTAATTAATGTGTGCCGTAAAATTGGTATGATCTATTGCTAAATAACATGGATGCTTTAGTGCGTGTGTGTGTGTGCATATCTTTTTTATGTGTGAGCACATGTGCATGTCACTCTGTGTGTTGTGTGTGTTGTGTGTGTGTGTGTGTTTGTGTGTGTGTGTGGATTGTGTGTGTGTGTGTGTATATGAAAAAAAATGTGTGTGGTGCACACATTGTGTGTGTATGTGTGTGTGGTGCGTGCGTATGTGTCTATACAGTATACGCATTCATCATGTGTGTCTGTGCATACATGTATACTTGTTGTGTGTGCATGTGTTACTTTTTTATGTGTGTGCACATGCATGTGTTGCCGTGTGTGTGTGGTGTGTGTGTGTGTGTGAGAGTGAGTGAGTGAGTGAGTGAGTGAGTGTGTGTGTGTGTGTGTGTGTGTGTGTGTGTGTGTGTGTGTGTGTGTGTGTGTGTGTGTGTGTGTGTGTGTGTGTGTGTGTGTGTGTGTGTGTGTGTGTGTGTGTGTGTGTGTGTGTGAGTGAGTGAGTGAGTGTGTGTGTGTGTGTGTGTGTGTGTGTGTGTGTGTGTGTGTGTGTGTGTGTGTGTGTGTGTGTGTGTGTCACTGTGTGTGTCACTGTGTGTCACTGTGTGTGCATCCTTGCGTGTCTTCAAAAAGTACATGTGTGTGAATCTGTGATGTGTCATACAGGTGTGTCAGTGGTATGTGTGTGTAACTGTATAGTACATGATGTGAACAGGTTACAAGGTGTCGGACACTATACGGAAAGGAATCATTGATGTGGCGCCTTACAACGGAACAGAGGAACTGCTGTTGCTGGGAAACCTGTCGGCATTGTCCGGTGAGAGGGAGAGGAGGGTGGTGGAGGTGGTGATTGAAGGCACTGGCAGGTCTGCACAAGAAGTTGACCTGGGAGATTGTAAAAATCCCGACCTTTTCTTCATTATCTGATTAGTGATATCATTGTCATTATCACCACCACCATCATCATCGTTATATTTATTTATTCTTTTTTACATCCAGTCCCCGTGTATATGCAGTTTTGTAAATGTCATCTGTTCCCACTGGCACACGATGGCCTACTCACGAAAAGTGGAACAGGATTTAACGTGTGCGCAAGATGTTCTGCGTACGTTCACACACAGGTTCTCGGTTTATAGTCTCATCCGAAAGACATTAGGGGGAAGTGGAGTCAGCACTGATGTTCACTCCAGAGGAAAATTCCCCACAACCGGGAATCGAACCTGGGTCGTCAAATTGCGAGTGCAATGTTCGGACCACTAGGCTATCCCGTCCCCTGTCATTGTTATTATAATCATTATCACCATCCATCACCACTATTTTTTATTATGACCACCATTATCATCGTCATCATCACCACCCTCATAAATATTATCATTGTTATCAGTATCATCGTTATCATATGACCACCATTATCATTATCATCGTCACCACCATCATAAATATTATCGTTATCATATGACCACCATTATCATTGTCATCGTCACCACCATCATAAATATTATCATCGTTATCATATGACCACCATTATCATTGTCATCGTCATCACCATCATAAATATTATCATCGCCACCATTATCATTATCATCATCACCACCATCATAAATATTATCATCATTATCATATGACCACCATTATCATTGTCATCGTCACCACCATCATAAACATTATCACTGTTATCATCATTATCATCATCATCATTATCAATATCATCATCATCATCATCATCATCATCATCATCATCGTCACTGTCTGCAGGCTCGTGCCTGTGGCTGCTGATCGCCACGTTTCTACGACTTCCTGTGTCGGCCACGCACAGCATTGTGGGAGCCACCGTGGGCTTCAGTCTGGTGGCCAAAGGAGCAGGGGGTGTGGGCTGGATGAAGCTGGGACTGATCGGTATGAAGGGGGGGGGGGGGGGGGGGGGGGGGGGGGGGGATGTGTCAGTGGGGTGATAGGGAGAGTGTGTGGCGGATGGGTGTTTGTGTGTGAGATGTTGTTGTGGTTTTGGCGGGGCTATTTACAGGATTGGTGAATGCGTGAAAGTATGTGTGTGTGGAGAAGGGGGGGGGGGTTAAATTTTATGTCTGTTCACTCCTGGTAATTGTAGTGAGTGGGGGGGAGGGGTCATGTCATTTTTTGGGTCTAGATATCCATTTACTTAATTTTATAAAATCCCAAGAAAAACACACACACACACACACACACACACACTCTCTCTCTCTCTCTCTCTCTCTCTCTCTCTCTCTCTCTCTCTCTCTCTCTCTCTCTCTCTCTCTCTCTCACACACACACACACACACACACACACACACACACACACACACACACACACATAAAACAGCAATACAGTTGCCGTCTTGAGTGAGAGTGTTCAGTGAAGAAGTCAAAGAAGAAAGTGATACCAACGCGATGTAATGTAAGCCTGGGCACCAACTACACTGACATCACTAAGGGACACAATCTGTGCCAGGAGCACAAGGAAGTGGCCTTTTCCTGCCAACCGAGTTGTCTTTTCTTGTTAGTGACAGGGGGGGGGGGGGGGGCGGGGCGCGGTAATTAGATCGTCTCCCGTGCGATCGGATCACGACAGTCACGGCGTCTTGTTTCTGTTTTGGGACACACCTGCGAATTGTGTGACTTTCTGTTTTGTTGGATGAGTAGGGGGTTGAAAACGGTCGAGTTGCATACAGCTTCGCCCTTGGTGGTAAAATGTAGTATTTATGCAGCCTTTTTTTTTTTTTTTTTTTTTTTTTTTTTTGGGAGGGGCCACTTATTCCCAGTATCTGGCTGTACTGTCGTAGCCAG
>CM060350.1:12250564-12280564 GCA_030674155.1 Stramonita haemastoma
TGCCGCAAGTGTAGGGCCTACCCTTTTTTTTTTTTTTCTTTTTCCTGTATGCAATTGTATTTGTTTCCCTATGAGATTGGCTTTTTCCTTTGGACGAGACTATAAACCGAGCCATGTGTGCAAACGCGTACAGAACATCTTGCGCACACGTTAATTAAATCTTGTTCCGCTTTTTATAAGAGTAGGCCATCGTGTGCCGGTGGGAACAGATAAGATTTACAAAAACTGCATACACACGGGGGCTGGATGTATAAAAGTACACGAGTGCTTGTTCCATTATCCTCGATATAAAAGAAGAAGTAAGTAAATGATGAATAGTTTGTAGATATTGACACTTTCTGTGACTACGATAAGGTGCAGAGAGAGTTAGGTTTGATGACAATTTTTTATAATTTTTTTTATTTGTGGATAATGGAATAAGCACTCATGTGCTTTTTTACATCTAGTCTCCTTGTGTATGTAGTTTTGTCTATTTTGTCATCTGTTCCACTGGCACACAATGGCCTACTCTTCTGAAAAGTGGAACAGGTTTGTTTGTTTTTAACATGATGATGGTGTGTGTTATGAACTATGTTTAATGATCACGGCGTACGTGTGTGTGTGTGTGCATGTGTGTTTACAGAGGGCAATGAACAACTGATAGGCGATGGCGGTTCTGCTGATGAGGTGAGTTGTTTCCCTTTTTATGGAATGATGACTTCCCCCTTGGCAAGGGGGGGGTGGAGGGGGGTTGGCTGTCAGTGTAAACAGTATCCCCTCCCTCTGGAAATTCTGTGCTAGGATTTTTTCATATCTTCTTTTCTGTTTTCTGCCTCCTTGGTCCATTCTCCTGCCTTTTTTTTTTGTCCAGACAGAAAGACTTAAAATTCACACAGGGAGATCTTCATAAATGTATCCAGCATTTTTTTTTATTCTAAAAAAAAACCATGATTTGGGGCAGTTTTGGACCCGTGTCTACCCTTAAAAGATAACAATTCTCTCCCACATCGAAGTCAGATAACGCTAGGCCTGACTTTTCAGGCGCTTAACGGAAGCACAACGCATTTTCGCTCCTACGACAGACAAAAATAGTTGCCGTCTGACCGTTGGATGAAGAAGAAGAACAACAACAAAAACTGACTGGAACAAGAATGTGCAAAGAGAAATGAACGCAACAACAAAAAACAAACACAAAAAAACTGGAAAAAGAAGAGAACTCTTTCAGACAGGTCAGATCGGTCAAACAAAATATGATTCATGCCAAAGTTCAGTGTGTCAATACCTCGGCCAGAACTCAGGAAGGAAGGGGGCAGGATGGTTAAGACGTTTGCCTGCCAACAAGTAAACTGCGAGTTTCTGGGTTCGATTCCCAGACTCGTCCTTTCTTCCCAGTTTGACGAGAGAAAAAAAAATTGAACTGACTGTCAAAGTCATTCGGATGAGGCTATAAACCAAGGCCTCATGTGCGAACGCACGCAGAACATCTTGCTCACACGTTAAAACCCCGTTCTGCCTTTCAGAGTTAGTTAAAGTCTGTCCCGAGCCTAAGGCTCATCAGGCCGATGCTTATCCCGGTTTCTGTGGCGTTAAGCGACTGAGAGTCATAGACTCCCCCCTGGATAGGACGCCAGTCTATCGCAGGGTTAACCCCCAACACAAGGTTGGTACCCCTTTTACACCTGGGTGGGGTGAGAAATTAGCCATAAAGTGCCTTTTCCAAGGGCACAACGCCATAGCCGAAAGCTGGGATTGAACCCGCAACCTTTAGATTACGAGTCCAACGCCCTAACCACTAGACTACAGCGGCGGCTCTGCCTTTCAGAAGAGCAGGCCATTGTGTGCCGGTAACAAATGAAATAAAAAAAATTTTTAAATGAAACTGGTTTGTGTGTGTGTGTGTGTGTGTGTGTGAGCAGTTGCAGAAGACGAGAGAGGAGATTGAGGACAAGCCGGAGACGTCTCGTCTCTTCTCCTTCCTGCAGATCCTCACCGCCATCTTTGGGTCCTTCGCCCACGGGGGCAACGATGTCAGGTAGCTAACTTAGGTCTTTTTTCTTTGTTTTTGTTTGTTTGTGGGTTTTTTCTCTTTGGGTTTTTTTTTGTTTTGGTTCTTTTTTTTCTCTTTTGTGTGGGTTTTTTTTGTTTTGTTTTTTTCTTTTTCACTTTTTTGGGGGGTTTTTTTTTTTTGGTTTTTGTTTTTCAGTATTTTCTTTTTTCTTTTTTCAGTTCTTTTTTTTATTTGTTTCTTTTTATTTTCCTTATTTTTTTTATCTTTTTTTTCCTTCTTTTTTTCTTTTTTTTTCTACTTTAGGTAGGTAGACAGACAGACAGACAGACAGACAGACAGACAGAATATAATTTAATCTATAATATCTCTGTGTCCCAGGACAGCAACACCATGGGTATCAGCCCCTAATGTAAAATAGTATAACACAATATCTGTCTGTATGTCCTGTAACAGCAACGCCATGGGCCCTGATATAAAATGATATAACATGTCAGTATGTCCTGTAACAGCAAAGCCATGGGCCCTTAATATAAAATAATATAACACAACATCTGCCTAATGTCCTGTAACAGCAACACCATTGGCCCCTAATCTAAAATAAAATAACACAACATCTGCCTAATGTCCTGTAACAGCAACACCATGGGCATCAGCCCCTAATATAAAATAATATAACACAACACCTCTCTGTCTGTCCTGTAACACCAACGCCATGGGCATCAGCCCCTAATATAAAATAATATAACACAACACCTGTCTGTCTGTCCTGTAACAGCAATGCCATCAGCCCCTAATATAAAATAATATAACACAACACCTCTCTCTCTGTCCTGTAACAGCAACGCCATGGGCCCCTAATATAAAGTAATATAACGTCTGTATATCCTGTAACAGCAGCGCTATCGGCCCCTAATATAAAATAATATAACACAACACCTCTCTGTCTGTCCTGTAACAGCAATGCCATCAACCCCTAATATGAAATAAAATAACACAACACCTGTCTGTCTGTCCTGTAACAGCAATGCCATCAGCCCCTAATATGAAATAAAATAACACAACACCTCTCTGTCTGTCCTGTAACAGCAATGCCATCAGCCCCTAATATGAAATAAAATAACACAACACCTCTCTGTCTGTCCTGTAACAGCAATGCCATCAGCCCCTAATATGAAATAAAATAACACAACACCTCTCTGTCTGTCCTGTAACAGCAACGCCATGGGCCCCTAATATGAAATAAAATAACACAACACCTCTCTGTCTGTCCTGTAACAGCAATGCCATCAGCCCCTAATATGAAATAAAATAACACAACCTCTCTCTGTCTGTCCTGTAACAGCAATGCCATCAGCCCCTAATATGAAATAAAATAACACAACCTCTCTCTGTCTGTCCTGTAACAGCAACGCCATGGGCCCCTAATATGAAATAAAATAACACAACCTCTCTCTGTCTGTCCTGTAACAGCAATGCCATCAGCCCCTAATATGAATTAAAATAACACAACCTCTCTCTGTCTGTCCTGTAACAGCAATGCCATCAGCCCCTAATATGAAATAAAATAACACAACCTCTCTGTCCTGTAACAGCAATGCCATCAGCCCCTAATATGAAATAAAATAACACAACCTCTCTCTGTCTGTCCTGTAACAGCAATGCCATCAGCCCCTAATATGAATTAAAATAACACAACCTCTCTCTGTCTGTCCTGTAACAGCAACGCCATGGGCCCCTAATATGAAATAAAATAACACAACCTCTCTCTGTCTGTCCTGTAACAGCAACGCCATGGGCCCCTAATATGAAATAAAATAACACAACCTCTCTCTGTCTGTCCTGTAACAGCAATGCCATCAGCCCTAATATGAAATAAAATAACACAACCTCTCTCTGTCTGTCCTGTAACAGCAACGCCATCAGCCCCTAATATGAAATAAAATAACACAACCTCTCTCTGTCTGTCCTGTAACAGCAGTGCCATCAGCCCCTAATATGAATTAAAATAACACAACCTCTCTCTGTCTGTCCTGTAACAGCAACGCCATGGGCCCCTAATATGAAATAATATAACACAACACATGTCTGTATGTCCTGTAACAGCAACGCCATCGGTCCCTATTTTGTAATAAACAAAATAAAAATAATACAGTATCTGTCTGTATGTCCTGTAACAGCCTCTTATTTTGTAATATAATACAATATCTGTCTGTATGCCCCCATGAGCAATGCCATTGGTATCGGTCCCTATTTTGTAATATGAAATAATATAATACAACACCTCTCTGTCTGTCTGTCCTGTAACAGCAACGCCATCGGCCCCCTGGTGGCGCTGTGGGTAATCTCGCAGGAGCAGAGCGTGGCCCAGAAGGCCCCCACCCCTATCTGGGTCCTGGTGTACGGGGGGGTGGGCATCTCCCTGGGGCTGTGGGTCTGGGGCCGCCGCGTCATCAAAACCATGGGGGAGGACCTGTCCAAAATCACACCTTCTAGGTGAGGGGGTGGTGTGGGTGGGGTAAGGTGTGGAGGGGGGGGGGGGATTGTTGGTGGTGGGGGGTGGGGTGGTGTCACTGGGTGTGTATTGGGGGAGGGTAGGGGGTAGGGTCTGTGTGCGTTTATGTGGGAGGGGGGGGGGGGGTGGTAAGGTGTGGGGGTGTGTATGTGGGGGAGGGGGGAGTAGGGTTTGTTTATGTGTGGGGGGAGATAGGCTCTATGTGTTTGTGTGTGTGTGTGTTGGGAGGGGGAGGGGTAAGGTCTGTGGAGGGGGGGGTAGGGTCTATGTGTTTAAGTGTGTGTGTGGGGGGGGGGGGGGAGGTAGGCTCTATGTGTGTGAGTGGGGGGGGGCTCTGTGTGTGTTTGGGGGGGGGGGGGGGTAAGGTCGGGGGGGGGGGGGGGGGTAGGGGGGGGTAGGCTCTGTGTGGGGGGGGGGGGGGGGGGGGGGCAAGGTGTGGGAGGGGGGAGGTAGGCTCTATGGGGGTGTATGTGGGTTAGGCTGTGTGTGTGGGCAGGGGTGGGGGTGGTGGAATTAGGCCACACACGCACACCTTTTTACCTCATTATCATCATCATCATCTTTTTTTATTATCATCATTGTTTCAGTGGTTTCTGCATCGAGGTGGGAGCAGCTCTCACTGTCCTGGTAGCCTCCAAGATCGGGATCCCCATCTCCACCACTCACTGCAAGGTGGGGTCCATCGTGGTGGTGGGGCGCGTGCGGTCCCACAGCAACGTCGACTGGTCCCTCTTCCGCAACATCTTCATCGCCTGGGTCGTCACCCTGCCCGTGTCGGGGCTCTTCTCCGCCGGCCTCATGGCTATTTTTAAATATTTGATTTGATGTGGGGGTTGTGGGTGAGGGGGGGTTGGGGGGGGGGGTGAGGTGGGGGTGGGGGGGTGATGACGTTGCCTGTGTCGGGGCCTTTTCTCCGCCGGCTTCATGGCTGTTTTTAAATATTTGATTTGAGGGGGGGAAGAGGGGTGAGGATTAGGGGGGGTGGGGGGTTGTGGGGGGGGGAGGGGCATGGGGGGGGGGGGGGGTGACGCTGCCTGTGTCGGGTCTGTTCAGTGTGCGGCCTCATGGCCGTTTTTAAATATTTGATTTGATGGGGTGGGGTGGGGCTTAGGGGTGGGGTGGGGGGAGGAGGAGGGGTTTGGGGGGGATGGTTAGGGGTGGGGGTGGAGTAGTGGGGTCTCTTCAGCGCAGGCCTCATGGCCGTTTTTTTAAGTATTTGATTTGAGGTGGGGGTGTAGGGGTGATTGGGGGGGGGTGGAGGGGGGTGTTTTGTGAGGGGGTGTGGTGGGGGGGGTGTGTGTGGAGGGGGTTGGTGTGGGGGGGGTTGTGGGTGTGTGTGGGTGAGTGACTGACTTCTGGCAATGTCAGTTTTGATGATGATGTCTTTATGTTCTCTTTGTGTGCGTGTCTAGGTGTGTGTGTGCGTAGGTGTGTGTTTCTACGTTGGTGTGTGTTTCTACGTTGGTGTGTATGTGCGTAGGTGTGTGTTTCTACGTTGGTGTGTGTGTATGTAGGGGTGTGAGTGATGACTTTTGGCAATAAGTCAGTTTTGAAGACGATGTCTTTATCTACTCGGTGTGTGTGTGTGTGTGTGTACGTGCATGCGCGCGCACAGGGGGATGCATATGTCTGCTTTGTGTTTGTATGGGAGTCCATGTGTCTGTTCTATATATATATATATGTGTGTGTGTGAAACATTGTGCCAGGTTTTTTTTTGTGTGTGCGATTTTTTTTTTCTTGAAAATCTTTTACACTTGAGTGGGAAATGAAAAAAAAAAATTTCTGAATGACTTGAATTCTTACAGAAGGGACTTGTGGGGGAGGGGGTGGGAAGGGGGGGTTATGTGTTGAATCACACCAATGATATGACGACGAAGTCATAATAATATATGTTAACATATCTCGACAACGTTTTGTCGTACCTGTATATATATATATATGTATACCAAGATACCAGTGTCAGTGTTCTTTCTCTCTGCTGTGAACAGAAGCATTGGAAGTGCATGGTAATATAAGTTGTTTCATCAAATCACGACACTTGATGCAAACGATAGTGTGTGTGACTTATGTCGGGATGTTACGGATTGAAAAAAAAAACATTCAGAATGAAATTTGTTGAAAAATGGTTTGGGGGGGGGGGGGGGGGGGGGGGGGGGTGAAGATAATGTGGAAATAAACGGTTAAAATTGTATAGTACTTTCAGGTATGGAGATACCTTTATGTTCACTTCTGGCTGCTGTCATACAGCCTTGACCCTCAGAGAACTTTGACCTTCAAAGAACCTTGACCCTCAGAGAACCTTGACCCTCAGAAAACCTTGACCCTCAGGAAACCTTGACCCTCAGAGAACTTTGACCCTCAGAAAATCTTGACCCTCAGTGACCCCTTGACCTGCAAAGAACCTTGACCTTCTATTGTGCCTTTCACAGTATTTTTTGTTATATTAATTCTTATAATAATGTTGTGATGTTAACAAAGAGTATTTTTTAAAGTCCCCATTTGTTTGAAGACCGTAATACTGATTGCCATGGTGTTATCTCATGAAGATGCTTATGTGTGTTGGCGTATGTGTATATATATGTGTTTGGATGTCAGTGTGTTTGGGTGCATTCATGTGTGTGTGCACGTATGTGTGAATATTTGTATACATTGTCTTCAACAGACGAATACGTCCCAGTATCAAAACAGTTTTTTTTTGTATATATATAAATTCTATCCATCATTATTGTCCCCACATTTCAGCATTATGAAACTTTTATGTCTGGTTTGGGCATTGATATTGCAAGGTTTATAAAAACAAAAAAACAAAAAAACCCTGCTCCAAAAATACCAGTATTGTTACTTTGGTTAACACTTTGTACCCCAAGGGTGCAGCTGCACTGCAGTCTCTGTGGACCAGCCCTGCAGCAGCTGAGTGCAGCGTGCACTGGGTCATCATAGTAAAATCCTCATATCTTTTTTGTTTGAAGCCCATTTCTTATGAAACTATGACATTGTGTGGGTAAATGACCCCCCCCCCCTTCCAACCCCTTTTAGCTGGCCTATCTCGCTCCTCGAGTGGCACACAGTGAGTATCACGAGACTCAAAGCTCTCACGATCTCTATCCAAAACACGATCTTTATCGGCAACGTAATAACTCGTTTAAAACTTCTGTTACTTCGTCAGCAGTGAAAGTATGATGTACCAAAGCCATACTACAAGCATATGACCGTAAAACAACAATAAAACACAACAAAAACACGCTCAATTTATATGCAAATTAGCTGTGAACGATGTGCGACCAACGTGGCAGCTAAAGCCAACAAGCTAAAACGACCATGTGAGAATAGAACAGAATGGGAGGGCGAAAGTGAAAGTACCTGCTGTGGTACGGATTAATCCGTACCCCGTCCAGGGGAGATGATCGTGTGGTACGGATTAATCCGTACCCGGGGTAGAAAGTGTTAATTGCAGTTAATTTAAAGCTTAACACGCGCACACACACACACCTTCCAGTATTAGGTGTATGATAGTCCCACTCTCTTCCTTTCATTTGTCTCCCTTTATCTGGTGTTGACTCATTTGTCTCCCTTGACGTGTGTTCACTCATTGTCTCCCCTTGCCTTGTGTTCACTCATTTGTCTCCCCTCATCTGGCGTTCACTCATTTGTCTCCCTTGTGTTTACTCATTGTGTCCTCTTATTGTCTCCCTTGTCTTGTGTTCACTCATTTATCTCCCTTGTCTGGTGTTGACTCATTTGTCTCCCCTTGTCTTGTGTTCACTCATTTGTCTCCCTTGTCTGGTGTTGACTCGTTTGTCTCCCCTTGTCTTTTGTTCACTCATTTGTCTCCCCTGTCTTGTGTTCACTCATTGTCTCCCTTGTCTTGTACTGACTCGAGAAGATGCTACAGTAATGCAGTATTTTGCTGAAGAACAATCAGATTTTTACTCAAGTGCATTTATTTCATAGGGCGATAACAATGTCTGGTTTTGTCTTAAGTGTTTGGGGGTGTTTTCGCTTTTTCATTTTTCTTTCTTTTAAGAAAGGTTACCACATAGAGAGAAAACATTTAGAAAAGAGACTGACTCAATCTTCCCCTCCTCCCCCCCCAAAATAAACAAAAAAACCCTGAAAAAAATGACAGTCACTGTCATGTTTTTTATATTATGTTGTGTATTTTTTGTCGAATGCAATGATTGTTGTCTTGTCAAGTGAGCGTTGGGGAATAACTGAAGGGATAAGTCCTCTGAAAAATTGACTTTTTCTTTTCTTTTCTTTTTTTTTTGTTTATTTGCTGCCTCATCTTCTGCAACGTCCACATCCCGCTGTTCCCACACCACACATTTCAATCTCCCCCCCCCCCCCCCCCCCCCCCCCCCCCCCCCCCCCCCCCCCCCCCCCCCCCCCCCCCCCCCCCCCCCCCCCCCCCCCCCCCCCCCCCCCCCCCCCCCACCCCCCCCCCCCCCCCCCCCCCCCCCCCCCCCCCCCCCCCCCACCCCCCCCCCCCCCCCCCCCCCCCCCCCCCCCCCCCCCCCCCCCCCCCCCCCCCCCCCCCCCCCCCCCCCCCCCCCCCCCCCCCCCCCCCACCCCCCCCCCCCCCCCCCCCCCCCCCCCCCCCCCCACCCCCCCCCCCCCCCCCCCCCCCCCCCCCCCCCCCCACCCCCCCCCCCCCCCCCCCCCCCCCCAAGCCATTACATACCCAGATTCGTTACATCTCAGAAAAATTGACACTCGACTCTTTTAGGCAGAAATAGATTTTTGTGGGGTTTCATCTCTTGAGTCAAAGGTTTCTGCTGGATTAAAAAAAAAAAAATATATATATATATAACTTCTAAATTATTTCTGGTGGTGTGTTGTTACGGCGTAAAGTTTTTTACTGGCTTCATGATACTGCTGGAGATTTCGTGGTGGGTTTTTATAATTACTTGTTTGAGATTTTTGGTGGGGTTTTTACCACTTGCTAAAGATATTTGGTGGGGTTTTCTCATTTGCTAAAGATATTTGGTGGGGTTTTATCACTTGCTGAAGATATTTGGTGGATTTTTGTCACTTAAGTTTTCTGGTGGTTTTTTTGTTTGTTTGTTTCTAAAGAATTTCTGGTGGGTTTTTATCACTTGCTAACAATTTCTGGTGGGTTTTTATCACTTGCTAACAATTTCTGGTGGGTTTTTATCATTTGCTAAAGATTTGAGGAGGGTTTTTATTGCTTGCTGATGACTTCTGGTGGGTTTTTTATTACTGCTAGATATCTGGGTGGGGGGGGGGGGGGGGGGTATTACTGCTAATGATTTCTGGTGGGTTTTTTTTTTCACTTGCTAACAATTTTTGGTGGGTTTTTATTACTGCTTACAATTTTTGGTGGGTTTTTATTTTACTGCTTAAGATTTTTGGTAGGTTTTTATTGCTAACTATTTTTGGTGGAGTTATCACTCGCTAAAGATTTTTGGTGGGTTTCTAATTTCTGCTATATTTATTTCAAGTGAATTTCTATAACTGCTCAAGATTTCTGGGGGGGGTTTTTGTTGTTGTTTTTTTTGCTAAAGATTGAGATTATACGTTTTCTTAATAGTGTATTTAGCAATTGTATTTGGCAAAGAGATTACTTTTTTTTTCTCCAGAGATAGCTTTTGTACTTTCTTAGGAAGGAGATTGTATTTTTTTGCTCTAGAGATGGTGCGTGTATTTTCCTCAGGAGATCGTATTTTGGAATGACATTTGTTTTTTTTTAAAACATGTGTTGAGGAATGGGAAGAGAGATGTGTGCCTCTGTGTGTGTGTGTTGATTTTGTTGTATTTGAGGATGTGCATGAGAAAGATTTTGTGTGCGTGCATGTGTGTGTGTGTGTATGTATGTGAGTGCATGTGTGTGTGTGTGCATGCGTATGTATGCATGTGTGTGTGAGAGAGCTTGTGTGTGTGTGTGGACAGAAAAGCACTTGGTGTTGGTGAGTAAAATGGTGTCAATATTTGTACATGTATTTTTTCAATGATTTACCTATCACATTTTTTTTTGTCTTCTAAGAATGCATTTAAAAAAAAAAAAAGAGAGAGATCTTTGAGGGTGCTGTGTTAAGTGATTGTGTGAGTGAGTTGTGTGTGTGTGTGTAAGTGAGTTGTGTGTGTGCATGCATGCGTGTTGTATGTGTGTGTGCATGAGAGAAGGTCACATGAGATGAGTTTGGGGTTATGCTGTAGAGATTTCACCTGTCCAAATACATCTATCACACATGTTACTGGAATATTTTCTTTCCAGTTTTGACAAGTGTATCTTATAAGGCATTGGTGGATTCTGCAGTATTCTGTTGTTTTTGTGTTTCTTTGTGTGAGACTCACGTGATATGTTTTCTTTCTTTCTCTCCCACGCCTTTCTTTCTTTCCTTTTTTTTCTTTCTTTCTTTTCTTTCTTTCTTTTCTTCTTTCATTCTTTTTATCTTTCCTGCTTCTTTCTTTCTTTTTTTCTTTCTTTCTTTCCTTTCTTTTGCTTCTTTTCTACTTTCTTTCTTCCTTTCTATCTTTTTAGCTTTCTTTCTTTTCTTTCTTACTTTCTTTTTATCTTTCTTACTTTCTTTTCTTTCTTACTTTCTTTCTTGTCTTTCTTACTTTCTTTTCTTTCTTACTTTCTTTTTATCTTTCTTACTTTCTTTCTTGTCTTTCTTACTTTCTTTTTATCTTTCTTACTTTCTTTTCTTTCTTACTTTCTTTTCTTTCTTACTTTCTTTCTTGTCTTTCTTACTTTCTTTTCTTTCTTACTTTCTTTTTATCTTTCTTACTTTCTTTTCTTTCTTACTTTCTTTCTTGTCTTTCTTACTTTCTTTTCTTTCTTACTTTCTTTTCTTTCTTACTTTCTTACTTTCTTTCTTTTCTTTCTTACTTTCTTTCTTTTCTTTCTTACTTTCTTTTCTTTCTTACTTTCTTTCTTTTCTTTCTTACTTTCTTTTCTTTCTTACTTTCTTTTCTTTCTTACTTTCTTTCTTTTCTTTCTTACTTTCTTTTCTTTCTTACTTTCTTTTCTTTCTTTCTTTCTTTCTTTTCTACTTTCTTTCTTTTCTTTCTTACTTTCTTTTCTTTCTTACTTTCTTTTTATCTTTCTTACTTTCTTTTTATCTTTCTTACTTTCTTTTTATCTTTCTTACTTTCTTTTCTTTCTTACTTTCTTTTCTTTCTTACTTTCTTTTTTTCTTTCTTACTTTCTTTTCTTTCTTACTTTCTTTTCTTTCTTACTTTCTTTTCTTTCTTACTTTCTTTTTATCTTTCTTACTTTCTTTTCTTACTTTCTTTCTTGTCTTTCTTACTTTCTTTTCTTTCTTTCTTTCTTTTCTTTCTTTCTTTCCTTCCTTTCTTTCGCTTCTTTTCTACTTTCTTTCTTCCTTTCTTTTCTTTCTTACTTTCTTTCTTGTCTTTCTTACTTTCTTTTTATCTTTCTTTTTTCTTTCTTACTTTCTTCTTCTCTGTCTTTTTTCTTTCTTTCTTTCTTTCTGCTCTTTTGTCTATCACACAAACGTGCCTTGATGAATTCAAATACCAAGATGGGAAGTGTCGATTTTATGTGATTTTATTGTCAATGTCATAACTTTGAATATATATATATTTTTTTTTATTAATGACATCTGCTGGTTATTTTAAGTTACGTCACACTTCATTTTGTTTTGTTTTTGTTGTTTTTTTAATGAAATATGAGCTTCTTTCAGTTGTTGGCTGTATTCCAAAGATTTATTTGCGCCGAGTCGACTGGTATAAAACATGGGTCTATATATAGTTCTTGGTGTTAACATGATTTTATCAGGAAATATTATTGTATATATTATGAGATTAAGTAAAAAGATGTACGCCATGAAATATTGTTGTACATAATTATGAGAGCATTAAAACTGCGACGTATCAACTCAAGTATTAATTAATTAATGCAAATGATGGACACAAATGTGTGACCCGTTTTTACAGAATGAGTCTTAACCCTCTTAGCCCCAATATTTACAGAATAAGTCTTAACCCTCTTAGTTCCATACCGGGATTTGCCAGGATGAATTACCCCCCTTTAGTCCCTAACCCGGATCTACACACAGTAGATTTCCATTACGCTGTGACCATCACTAATTGCTATAACATGTCAAAGCTCTATCAGGCTAGAGGTAGGAACCCTGCTGTCTGTCTGGAAGTAATTATAGCTGCTGGTATGTACTTAGAAGGAGAAAAAGGCCATCCAGCATGTGTGCCTGACCTGATTTCGTGATGCAATTATGCGAAATCTAGGGGCAGTTTGTGTTCAGAGAATCCGAATGCAAGAGGGTTAACTTGCAGGCAGTGAAATGGAAAGAGGCCCAAAAAAGGGAAGATAGGGTCCACTTTGTCAGGTTTGATGTTTCATCAAGAATGAAATCTGTAGCCATTAAATTTCCTATGTACTTGAAAAGGTTAGATTCGATTAAAAAATGTGTTTGTAAAGCTTTTTTTTTTATCTCTACCTGCTGAGGTGTTAGTTAGCTACAGTTGTGAAAAACTTTGAACCAGATTTTTCTCAGAATGTGAAATGGCTGTGTCACCCATTTCAAACACCCATAAACTTTGTCAATTTTAGAGGTAGAACAAGGAATCATGCATCAAAATAATGGTGATGATGTGTCGATTTCAGAAAACGTAACTCAGTTTGACCCATTTATATCTTAAGGGACGTGTAGCTCAGTGGTCAGAGTGCTCGCTTTTTCCAAGTTAAGCAGTGCGAGTGTGGTTACCAGTTGGATGGGTGACCGTTTGCGCGCCTTAGCTTCAGTACATTTCCCCCAGTTCACCCAGCTGTAAATGGGTACCTGCCCTCTTTAGGGTCAGGGAAGGTAAAGCAGCGAGGGAGAGGAGATGGGCGCCACCGCCCTCAATATGCTGGCCCCTAGAGAAGCTGAGGTCTCTGACGCCTCGCTCCCCTACGACCACACAGGTTATGGGACACCTTTACCTTTTATACCTTAAGACTTGACTCTTTGTGTAAAAACAGGTCACAACTGGGATAACGGCCACTCGTATGATTTGCTCGTACTGTCCTTTGTACCGGTGTTACGTCATACATATCCAGCGGTATACTACATTGTATCTCTTTTTTTTTTTTTTTATTCCAAAAAATGTTGTTGTTATTGACAAGTGGTGGTAGGTTGATAAGTAGGTTTTGTTATTGAATGTATGGATTTCACTTGCCCAGTTTTTAAAAAGTAAAAAAAAAAAAAAAAGTCTTTATCGGGTCTTCCATTTATTCGTCATTGTTTGACGTCTCTCCTTGCTGCCACCCCCCACCTTTTTCTTTTTTTTTTCTAATTCATCAGATATTCTGGTCAGTACAACTTGTGCAGAATCCATGACACTTTGTTTTTTGATGCTTTGATACAAAAAAAAAAATCATGAAAGTAGCTGCATTCCAAATTCTGAGAGACAATGCTGTGATCAAAATCAGTACGTAGTACCTCTGCAAGGAAATGAAGTAAAAGTAACCCCCCCCCCCTCCCCCCCAAAAAAAAACCCTAAACAAGCAAAAAAAACACAACCCTTCCTCCAGCAATTGTTGATGTCAAATTACATCTTCTTAGATGGACGCTATAGCTGAGTGGTTAAGACCATTCAACTTCAGTCCCATGGGGCCATGAAGTCGTGGGTTCGAAGCTCAACGGTGTCTGGTGAATTAGTAGGCACCCATCAGTCTCGGAAGACTATGGAGTTGCGCTCTAGTCTTTAGAGCGCAAAGCCTGGGTAAGTATGTATGGAGGGCAAACTGTTACCCATGCATCAGACCCCCCCTCTTCACGCCACTGGAATGATCCATTGGAAAGGCAATGACCGATACCAATGGTTCCAGATGAATTAAGGGTGGGGATTTGTATGATCTCCCAGGTCAACCTCAAGTGCAGACCTGCCAGTGCCTTCATTCCCCCCACGTATATATATAATGCCGCCGCTGTAGTCGAGTGGTTAGGGCGTTGGACTTATAATCTAAAGGTTGCGGGTTCGATCCCAGCTTTCAGCTATGGTGTTGTGCCCTTGGAAAAGGCACTTTACGGCTATTTTCTCACCCCACCCAGGTGTAAAAGGGGGTACCAACCTAGTGTTAGGGGTTAACCCTGCGATAGACTGGTGTCCTATCCAGGGGGGAGTCTATGACTCTCAGTCGCTTAACGCCACAGAAACCGGGATAAGCACCGGCCTGATGAGCCTTAGGCTCGGGACAGACTTTAACTAATATAATTATATAATACACATGCAGAAGATCAAATATACACGTCAAACAACCCATCCTTCATGTCATTGTTTGATGGGTTTAGGAAAACGCGAACATACTCAGCATACATCTCCAAAGTCGGAATGCAGCTACCTTCATGGAGTGCAAAAGTGGTCGCGTTCAGAAAAATCTCACTGTAGGTAAACCTCAGAGCTCTAGCTGAAGAACAGGGGAAAAAGTCATCTGTTCACTGCTCAGTACTGTATGTAGGGAAGGAACTTTAACTTCAACTCAGCCAATTATTGTATATTGGATGTAATCTGTTCACTGCTCAGTACTGTATGTAGGGAAGGAACTTTAACTTCAACTCAGCCAATTATTGTATATTGGATGTAATCTGTTCACTGCTCAGTACTGTATGTAGGGAAGGAACTTTAACTTCAACTCAGCCAATTATTGTATATTGGATGTAATCTGTTCACTGCTCAGTACTGTATGTAGGGAAGGAACTTTAACTTCAACTCAGCCAATTATTGTATATTGGATGTCATCTGTTCACTGCTCAGTACTGTATGTAGGGAAGGAACTTTAACTTCAACTCAGCCAATTATTGTATATTGGATGTCATCTGTTCACTGCTCAGTACTGTATGTAGGGAAGGAACTTTAACTTCAACTCAGCCAATTATTGTATATTGGATGTGATCTGTTCACTGCTCAGTACTGTATGTAGGGAAGGAACTTTAACTTCAACTCAGCCAATTATTGTATATTGGATGTAATCTGTTCACTGCTCAGTACTGTATGTAGGGAAGGAACTTTAACTTCAACTCAGCCAATTATTGTATATTGGATGTAATCTGTTCACTGCTCAGTACTGTAGGGAAGGAACTTTTAACTTCAACTCAGCCAATTATTGTATATTGGATGTAATCTGTTCACTGCTCAGTACTGTATGTAGGGAAGGAACTTTAACTTCAACTCAGCCAATTATTGTATATTGGATGTAATCTGTTCACTGCTCAGTACTGTAGGGAAGGAACTTTTAACTTCAACTCAGCCAATTATTGTATATTGGATGTAATCTGTTCACTGCTCAGTACTGTATGTAGGGAAGGAACTTTAACTTCAACTCAGCCAATTATTGTATATTGGATGTAATCTGTTCACTGCTCAGTACTGTATGTAGGGAAGGAACTTTAACTTCAACTCAGCCAATTATTGTATATTGGATGTAATCTGTTCACTGCTCAGTACTGTATGTAGGGAAGGAACTTTAACTTCAACTCAGCCAATTATTGTATATTGGATGTAATCTGTTCACTGCTCAGTACTGTATGTAGGGAAGGAACTTTAACTTCAACTCAGCCAATTATTGTATATTGGATGTAATCTGTTCACTGCTCAGTACTGTATGTAGGGAAGGAACTTTAACTTCAACTCAGCCAATTATTGTATATTGGATGTCATCTGTTCACTGCTCAGTACTGTATGTAGGGAAGGAACTTTAACTTCAACTCAGCCAATTATTGTATATTGGATGTAATCTGTTCACTGCTCAGTACTGTATGTAGGGAAGGAACTTTAACTTCAACTCAGCCAATTATTGTATATTGGATGTAATCTGTTCACTGCTCAGTACTGTATGTAGGGAAGGAACTTTAACTTCAACTCAGCCAATTATTGTATATTGGATGTAATCTGTTCACTGCTCAGTACTGTATGTAGGGAAGGAACTTTAACTTCAACTCAGCCAATTATTGTATATTGGATGTAATCTGTTCACTGCTCAGTACTGTATGTAGGGAAGGAACTTTAACTTCAACTCAGCCAATTATTGTATATTGGATGTAATCTGTTCACTGCTCAGTACTGTATGTAGGGAAGGAACTTTAACTTCAACTCAGCCAATTATTGTATATTGGATGTAATCTGTTCACTGCTCAGTACTGTATGTAGGGAAGGAACTTTAACTTCAACTCAGCCAATTATTGTATATTGGATGTAATCTGTTCACTGCTCAGTACTGTAGGGAAGGAACTTCAACTTAAACTCAGCCAATTATTGTATATTGGATGTGATGGCCAGTCAGCTTTTCTGTTACTAAAAGCTCGACCAATCAGAGGTATTGTCACATTCTGCAGATTTTTTATCATGACTAACATGTATGAAATTAATATTAAAAAAAGATAATATAAAGAAAAACATAAACAAACTTATGTATTTCTCATATTTTTAAAAATAATAAAAGTATTTTTGTATCAGCTAAATCAGACCCCCCCCTTCCCCTGTTATTGAAACCTTCAGCCAATGATTGGCTTCGATACATTGTACAGAAATGGGGTCACGCACCTGTCGGCCAATGAATGTTCCTTTTACTGAAATAAGAACCAATCACAGAGCTCGGTACAGCGTGTGGGCGGCAAATTGGTGAACAATAAATGCAGATCTACAAAGTGTAAGGTACATGTGTTTTTGATTGGTTGTTTATGATAGGGGGGGGGGGGGGGGTTGGGGGGATCTTCTTTCTCTCTTCCTTTCTCTCCCTCTCTTTTTCTTACTTTCTTACTCTTTCTCTCTCTCTGTCTCACTCTTTCTCTCACTCTAGTCTCTTTCTCTCTTTTTTCCCCTCTATCTCTCTCTCACACTCTCCATCCCCCCTTCTCTCTCTTTCTCTCTCACTCTCTTTCCCTCTCTCTCTCTCTCACACACACTCTCCCCCCCCCACCCCCTTCTCTCTTTCTCCCCTCCCCCCCTTTCTCTCTCTCTCTCTCTCTACTGTGTGAGCCTCCAAGAATATTTTTTATACACTGGTCTGCCACCAAATATAGCTCAACCCAGCATGCCCAAATCCCAATGATCCACTTGTACCGACGATAAGGTCTCCTTACATTTTCATCACATGTAAGACGGGACACTACAGCCAAGCTGTATTGGTGGTCTAGAGGTAACGTGCCTGTCTAGAAAGCGAAAAGTCTGGGTTGGAGTGTGTGGTGGTTCAAATCCCGTTTGGGCCCAAAACTTTCCCCCCCCCCATCCATTACTTAGATCATGAGTGGTGGTCTGGGTGCTAGTCTTTCGGATGAGACGATAAACCCAGGTCCTATATGTTACTTTACGCGCATGTAAAAGAACCCAAGGCAACAAAAGTTATCCCTGGCAAAATTCTGTCGGAAAGAAGCCATTCTTGTAGGGAAACAAATACAGTTGCAGACAGGCCAAAAGAACACAAAATGGGTGGCGCTGCTCTTGTGGCAACACGCTCTCTATGGGAACAGCAGCCCGATTTTCATGCATCGAAATCATCCAAATCATAATCTGCTCTTTTCGACATGTTTGTTTATTGTGGTACACAGAAAAAAATGGACACATATTCTACATAATGACACACATTTGCATAACACAAGACACACATCTACATAACACAGATCTATAACAAGGCAAATCTACACATAAAAGACACATATCTCTCTACATAACACATAAATATGCATGTCTAGATCAGACACAACTACACAACAAAGACACATCTACATAACACACACATCTACATAACACACACACATCTACATAACACATCTACACATTAACAAAAAAAACATCTACATAACAAAAACATAATTATCTTCATGACACAAGACACACATCTACATAATGTAGAATATACACATATCTATCGAACAATGACACCCACACACACATCTACACAACAAAGACACATCTATGTAACAAAGACACACACCTACCTAAGTTTAAAGACACATAACTGTGACACTCCACCACGAAATGAGTCGCTTAGCATTTCACCCACTTTTCCGCTTGGAGCCATTTTAGGCAGGTGGGGTCAAGTCGATTTTGAGATTTTTTACTGATTATAAAACTACAGCACTTCTACCTTGTAATGAAATACCAAGTCATAATCTTATATCTTTTTGCTTTTAAATGTGTTTAAAAAATACCCAAGCCCTCATTCTGACCACCTTTTATGATGATGCTAAACTGGTCAATTTCTCATTTCCTGCAGTCTATCATTTCAACTTGTAATAACTTTTCATAGAAATGTCCGATTTTTCATCTGTTTTTTTTTTGTATTGTTTAGCCATTTTATTGAAGATTAACAACATGTCAATAGCTAAACACTGACCTCTGGTGCAATGCGATCTCAACATGTGGAGGAGCGTCACAATTTATCTTCATAACACAAGACACACATCTACATAACAAAGACTAAACACTTCATACGATACATCACACAGAAATCATATCGCATATAGATCTACATAACAGGGCTATAATGATGCTGAACGTCTTTTTTTTCGTAATTTTGTTTTCAGCCTCGCCAACAACAAAGGCCACACTCCATTCTGAAACTCGCATGAAAATCCTGTCCATGTTCAAAGTGAACAAGATGCCAAAAGGTAAAGGTGTCCCCTAACCTGTGTGGTCATAGGGGAGCGAGACATCAGAGACCTCGGCTTCTCTTGGGGCCAGCATATTGAGGGTGGCGCCCATCTCCTCTCCCTTGCTGCTTTACCTTCCCTGACCCTGAAGAGGGCAGGTACACATAACAGCTGGGGGGTACTGTACTGAAGCCGAGGGCGCGCAAGCGGTCACCCATCCAGTTGGTAACCACGCTCGACGCTGCTTAACCTTGACTCGAGGGAAAGCGAGCGCTCTGACCACTGAGTTATCCCGCCCCACAGAAATGAAGTTACCTGCCTCAAGGATTCATTCACATTACAAAATACAGGCAAAACAGAACAAAGAAAGATTTTAAGACTGAAAATACAGGGAGCATTAGTTTTGTGGTCTCCACATCACATTGAAAGTGTGGCAAATCCCAACATGTCATATAATAGAAAACGGTTTTGATATGTACACAATAAATATTTTTTTTAAAGATTTTACTTTGTAACAGTTTTGATAATTATGTACACCACACTTTTTGAGATTTTACATAACACAGAAAGCAGTTGAGATTGATAGATCCGACATGAGAAATATTGCAGATGTTACGTAACATGAATTTAGTCTTTTTTTTGATATGTAGGCCTACATCATGTATAACAAGAAATATTACATTCTACTAATTTTCAGATCTGGGCATCAACTCCAACTGTCTGCCCTAAGCATTCGGAATTCCTGTAATGCATGTGTGTTGTGTGTGTGTGTGTGTGTGTGTGTGTGTGTGTGTGTGTGGTGTGTGTGTGTGTGTGTGTGTGTGTGAGTGAGTGAGTGAGTGAGTGAGTGAGTGGTGTGTGTGTGTGTGTGTTGTGTGTGTGTGTGTGAGTGTGTGAGTGAGTAAGTGAGTGTGTGTGTGTGTGTGTGTGAGTGTGTGTGTGTGTGCTTGCGTGCACATGTACATGTGTGTGTGTGTGTGTGTGTGTGTGTGTGTGTGAGTGTGTGCTTGTGTAGGTGTGTATGTGTGTGTGTGTGTGTGTGTGCTAGTGTGTGTGTGTGTGTGTGTTTGCGTGCACATGTACATTATGTGTGTGTGTGTCAGTGTGTGTCAGTGTGTATGTGTGTGTGTATGTGCTAGTGTGTGTGCTTGCGTGCACATGTACATTATGTGTGTGTGTGTGAATGTGTGTGTGTCAGAGTGTGTGAGTGTGTATGTGTGTGTGTGTGTGGGGTGTGTTAGTGTTTGTGTGTGTCTGTGTCTGTCCATCCATGTCCATGTCTGTGTGAAAACGCTATGCCTCTCAATTTTCCTTTTATACAAGCTTATTCTTTTGTCCACACACACACACACACACACACACACACACACACACACACACACACACACAAAACTCAAAAACAATACATGATCAAAGGGAGAAAATAAATTTGGAGTAAATTCTGCTGACCTCCCTTGATATTTACAGACATGCACGCTCGAACACACACACACACTCACTCACTCTCTCTCACACACACTCACGCACACACACACACACACACACACACACACACACACACACACACACACACACACACACACAAACACACACCACAGACATACATGCACACACATACACATGCACTATACCTCACCACATAGCACACAAAAAAATAAACACACATATGCATAAATACACACACACACACACACACACACACACACACACACACACACACACACACACACACACACAGGAGATTGTCACATCCACAAAAAATATCTACTATTTCAATATGATAATGAATACAGTACTGTACAATAATGAAAGCACTACATACTACAATGTGATAATGAATACAGTACTGTACAATAATGAAAGCACTACATACAACATAATACAGTACTGTACAACCTAATACACTCAGCACTGTACAGCATAATACATACAGTACTGTACAATATTAACACATACAGAACTGTACAATAATGAAAGCACTACAAATGTCGGAAAGTGCGTACTTACTCTGTTTGTATTGAAACGTTATCATTATGCCAACAATGACAAACCTCTCACAGTAAAAAACCAAAACAAAAAAACAAAAAACTGTTTGAAAAAAAAAAACCAGAAGAAAGAAAGAAAGAAAAGAATTTTTGTGGGTAGAACATGTGCCAATAGGAAAGTAAATTTCAAATAATTCTTTGGAACAAAAAGTTAGTTCATTCTCTCTCTCTCTCTCTCTCCTCTCTCTCTTCTCTCTCTCTCTCTCTCTCTCTCCTTCTCTCTCTTTCTCTGTCTCTTTCTCTCATCTTCTCACACATTTCTATCACACACACACACACACACACACACACACACACACACACACACACACACATCTGGTATCACATAAAGTGTGTGTGTGTAAAGTGCATGCATGCAGCATAATTATATGTTTTAATGTTATGTAGATGTACACACATGGTTTCACATCAGATATATCTACAAGCATAGCAACAACAATAACAACAACAACACTGAGCATTTCTTACATAATCTATGGTGCAAGGTTGAAACAATATTACCCCATCATAATCACCACTGCATCAATAACCATCACTCCATTCTGCTTCACAATCACCACCACAACAATAACCATTATTCCATCACATTCATAACAACAATATCATCACTCCATGACAAACACCACCACAACAACTATCATCAATCCATCACAAACATCACTACAACAATACTACACTATCATAATCACCACCACTACACAGCAATTACCATCACTCCGCCATTCACAATCACCACCGCCGCAACAAATAACCAATATTCCGTCACACTTATAACAACAGCAATATCATCACAACCACAAAAAAAACAATAATCAATCATTCCTTCACAATCGTAACAACAACAATATCATCACTCCATCATCTCCATGACCACATCACATCAAACAAACGCAGCCTTCTCTCTCTGACTCCCATCCTCGCATGTGTACATACGCACGTTAAAGTTCCATTGACGCTGAGGTAAATGTTCACAATCTCTTTTTGTGAGGAAAACTCCCATCGTTGATTGATTATTCCAGCTCCCTCCTTATGGAGATGCCTGGGGAGTCTGTCAGAATAAACAGCATCCCCACCTTCTCCAAAAAAAAAAAAAAAAATTGCTGTGCTAGGAATTCCCTCTTGTCTATCCCTCTCTCTGTTTTTGCCTTGTTCCTTTTTTTATTATTTTTTTTTAAATTTCCCTGTTTTCTGGAATTTCTGTGCTAGTAATTTTCTTTTCTATCAGAATAAACAGCATCCCCAACTTCTAAAAAAAAAGTTTAAAAAAGTGCTGTGCTAGGAATTCTCTCTTGTCTATCCCTCTCTTTGTTTCTGCCTTGTTCCTTTTTTAAAAAAATTAATTTCTCTGTTTTTCTGGAATTTCTGTGCTAGGAATTCCCTCTTGTCTATCCCTCTCTCTGTTTCTGCCTTGTTCCTTTTTTTGTTTTGTTTTTTCTCCCTGTTTTCACCTTCTGGAATTTCTGTGCTAGAAATTTTCTTTCCTATCCCTCTCTTTGTTTCTGCCTTGTTCCTTTTTTTTTTTTTTTATTTCCCTGTTTAATGGAATTTCTGTGCTAGGAATTCCTTTGTCTATCCTCTCTTTGTTTCTGCCTCGTTCCTTTTTTTTTTTTTTTCCTGTTTCACCTGCATGGAATTTCTGTGCTAGAAATTTTTTTTCTAGTTTCCCCCTACTTTTTGTTTCTGCCTTGCTTCCTTTTTTTTTTTTTTTCCTGTTCATCCGCTAACTTCTGTGCTGTTTTCTGCCATCTTGTCCTTTTTTCTGCCTGCTTTTCTTTGTTTCTCAAATAGCTTCAAAGATGGACAATTTTTTCTCCCGCGACAAGGTTGGGATGGTGTGCTGGGCCTGACTTGTCAGGTGCTTAACGGCAGCACAGCGCAATTTTCGCTCCTATGACAGACAACTAGTTGATGTCTGAGTGTTTGAAGAAGAAGAAGATGGAGGAGGAGGAGGAGGAGGAGGAGGAAGAAGAAAGAGGAGGAGAAAAAGAAGAAGGAAGAACAGGATGAAGAAGAAAGAGGAGGAGAAGAAGAAGAAGGAAGAGGAGGAGGAAGAGGAGGAGGAAGAAGAAGAAAAAGGAAGAAGAAGAAGAAAGAAGAAGTTGAAGAAGAAGAAGAAGAAGAGGAAGAAAAGGAAGAACAAAATCAAAAAGAAGAAGAAGAAGAGAAGAAGAAGAAGAAGAAGAAGAAGAGAAGAAGAAGAAGAAGGAGGAGGAGGAGGAAGAGGAGAAGGAGGAGAAGAATTGCTAAGAAGAAGAAGAAGAAGAAGAAGAAGAAGAAGAAGAAGAAGAAGAAGAAGAAGAAGAAGAAGAAGGAGAAGAAGAAGAAGAAGAAGAAGATATTTTCAGTGGAGTTTGTTTACGGGCATTTTGTCACATTACTCAACATGGTGTGTAATACTGTCCGTTTCTGTCGAAAACGAAATACGAATTAAAAAAAGGTAACGGTGTTCCCATAACCTTTTCGGTTGTAGGGGAGCAAGGCGTCAAAAACCTCAGCTTCTCTAGGGGCCAGTATATTGAGGGCGGTGGCGCCCATCTCCTCTCCCTCGCTGCTTTACCTTCCCTGACCGTAAAGAGGGCAGGTACCCATTTACAGCTGGGGGAACTGCACTGAAGCCAAGGCCTGCAAAAGGTCACCCATCCAAATGGTGACCACACTCGACGCTGCTTAACCTTAGCTGGGGGGAAAGCGAGTGCTCTGACCACTGAGCTAATATATCCCGTCTCCATCATGGGTTGTGTCAGGAAGAAAAGGAACCAGGCAGAAACAAAACAAAATAAAAAAAAACACCCCAAAACAAAACATAAAAAACACCCAACTTAACCTCTAAGCTATCAGTTTGTTACAGCTACATACATATTTTGTGAACAACGTGTTGGTTTTCTTTTTCATTTCTGAATAAACTTTTTGTTTAAAACCAACAACCACACAAAGAAACACAGAGACAGAGACAGAGACAGAGAAAGAAAAGGAGAGAAAGAGAGAGAGGATAGAGAGACAGACAGACAGACTGACAGACGGAGATAGAGACAGAGAGAGACAGAGAAAGAAAAAGAAGACAGAGTAGACACAGACAGAGAGACACAGACAGAGACACAGACAGAGACACAGAGACAAACAAACACAGAGACAAACAGACAGACAGAGACAAAACAGACAGACAGAGACAGACAGAGAGAGAGAGATTGCACAAATTGGAAATTCCTAGCACAGCTCTGTTCCAACAGTTATCATAAGAAGCAGACAGGAGGGGGGGCAGGGAGGAGTGGAGGGAGAGGGGGGGAGGAGAGAGGAGGGAGAGGGGGGAGGGTAAGGAGTGGAGAGGGGAGGGGGGAAGAGAGGGGGAGGACCTGATGACATTATCAGTGTTGTTATTATCCCTATACACAAAGAAGGAAGGTGGTTAGGACAAGTAAGATGTTCACCTGCCTAACAAGTAAACTGAGGTCTGGCTTTGATTCTCAGCCTCGCTCTGTCTTCCCAGTTTAACAACAACAAAAAATTAATCAAACTGAATGCCAAAGTCCTTCAGATGTGACTACAAACCCATGCTCTGTGTGTGAACGCACATGTCAAACACCCATTCCGCCTTTCGGAAGAGTAGACCATTTCGCACTGGTAGGAAAGGATGACCAAATTCACAAAACCACATACACATGGGAAATGGATGTGAAAAAGCACAAGAGTGCTTCTTCCATAAAAAGAAATAATAATAATAAATAAAACCTCTCTCTGTCTCTTCGTTCCCTCCCTTCCTCCCTCTTCCTCACCCCTCCTTCCTTCTGTCCCCCCCCCCCCCTCCCCTGCCCTCTCTCCTTCCCTCTCCCTCTCTCTTCTCTCTCTCTTTTCTCTCTCTCTTCTCTCCCCCTTTCTGTCTCTCTCCTCCCTCTCCCTCTGTCCCCCCTCCTTCCCTCCCTCTTCCCTCCTCCCCTCTCTCCCTTCCCCCCCTCCCTCTACCTCCCGCCCTCTCTCTCTCCCCTCTCCCCCCCACTCTCCCCCCCTCCCTCCCTCCCCTCCTTCCTCTCTCTCTTCCCTCCCTCCCTCTCCAAAAGACACCCCCCTACCTCCTGATAGCGGTGACGTCCCCGTTATAGGCAGAGAAGAGAAGGTCCACAATCTTGGTGGCCTGAAGTTCGCTGTGACGAACACACGGATCCAACTTCCGAGCCGTGAAGCGAATGTTGTCGAAATTGTGGAAGTTGAAAGTCCGTACCAAATCCTGTTTGAGAAAAAACATACGCATATACACACAAGCATGTATACGTGTGCGTGCAAACATGCACGCGTGCATGCATGCGCATCCATTATCCTCGAAATAAAAATAAAAATAAAAAGATAACTAAAATACACACACACGCACACACACACAAACACGCACACATGCATGCACGCATGTGCGCACACACATGCACACGCACACACACACACACACACACACACACACAGAGGCAGGGAGGTCAGGTCAGGTCAGGTAAAGTAAGGCAAGGTAAGGCAAGGTAAGGCAAGGTAAGGCAAGGTCAGGTAAGTTGACTTACCTAAGGTAAGGTAAGCTAATGTAAGGTAAAGTAAAGTAGGGTCAGGTAAGGTGAAGCAAGGCAAGGCAAGGTAAGTTAAGGTAAGGTAAAGCAAGGCAAGGCAAGGCAAAGTCAGGTAAGATAAAGTAAGGTAAAGTAAGGTAATGTAAAGTAAGGCAAGATAAGTTAAGGTCAAGTCAGGTCAGATCAAGTCAGGTCAGGTCAGGTCAGGTCAGGTCAGGTCCTGTACCTTGCAGAACTGGATTCCCCTGACGCTGTTGCCGTAGTTGTCCAGGGGAGGCGACCACATGACGATGCCCATCACGTTGGGCACCACCAGCATGATCCCCCTGCCACCCCCGATTTGGCCGGTAACCCCACCTGTCCCCACACACACACACATACAGCCACATCACATCACATTGCCACATTTCATTTTATTCTACATCACATCTCACTCCACATCACATTTCATTATACATCACATATCATTTCATTCCACATCACATATCATTCCACACCACTCCACATTACATCCCACATTACATTCCCACACATTACATTCCACATCACACTCTGCATATACATCCCACACCACATTTCTGCACCACATCACATCCCACATCACATGTCCACACCATATCACATTCCACATTACATCACATTCCATTCCACATCACATCTCATTCCACAGTTAACACAGAGTTTACATCAGTGCTGACTCCACTCACCCCCCCCAAATTCTTCGGATGAGACTATAAATCAGGGCCCCGTGTGTGAACGCACGCAGAACATCTTGCGCACATGTTGAATCCTGTTCCGTTTTTTGTAAGAGTAGGCCATCGTGTGCCGGTGGGAACAGATGACATGATTTACAAAACTGCATACACACGGGGACTGGATGTAAAAAAAGCATATGAGTGCTTATTCCATTATCCTAGATATAAAAAATAATCACACAAACACACACACACAATGCTCTTACACACACATGCATGCATGTGCACATGCACACACATTCACACACACACATATTTATACACACACACATACGCACACACACACACACACAAACTCTGACCTGGACACTCAATGCCATTTTTTTGTCAAACTGGGAAGAAAGGGTGAGGCTGGGTACGAACCCAGAACCTCACGGTTTACATATTGGCAGGCGTACGTCTTAACCATCCTGCCACCTTCCTATCCCACCCCCCTCCACACACACACACACACTTCACTGACCTTAAAAGCAAACTGGCCGGAATAGTCGTACATGCCACAGGACAGCATCAAAGACAGCGTATCTCTGATGCAAAACGGTTCCAGAACTTTGTCGTCAGTGATGGGACACACTCCACCGTTAGCCAGCGTGGCCGCAATCACCGCTCCCGAGTCGCATGTCACTTCTACTGAGCACATCTGTAACAGACAAGACGTTTAAATTTTTTTATTTTTTTTTCACCGATCACACTCATCACCTACAACTTTTTGCCTAACGATGAAAGGTTCTTCTATCAGCTTCTGTTGACTGCTCCCCCCCTCTCCCCTCCCCCCTGCCCTCTCCTTCCCCTTCCCACTTGGGGACGGGATTTTATTTTATTTTATTTTATACCACTTTATGTCACAGCAGATTTCTCTGCGTGAAATTCGGGCTGCTCTCCCGGGGAAAGCGCGTCGCCACAAGTGCAGCGCCTACCCTTTTTTTTTTTTTCCCTCAGGGATGGTGTCTAAACACGACACCTGTGTGCATGCTGTTGTTTTTTTTATAATTTTGTCATCCGCTCCTACCGGCACATGATGGCCTACTCTTCCGAAAGGTGGAACGTGATTTTAACGTGTGCGCAAGATGTTCTGCGTGCGTTCGCACACAGGACCTCGGTTTACAGTCTCATCCGAATGACTTTGACAATCAGTTCGATTTTTTCGTCAAACTGGGAAGAAAGGGCGAGCTGGGTACGAACCCAGAAACTCACGGTTTACATATTGGCAGGCGAACGTCTTAACCATCCTGCCACTGTCCTTCTGCCTAGTGGTCAGAACATTGTGCTGGCAATTTGACGACCCGAGTTCGATTCCCATTGGAGGGGATTTTTCCCTGGAGTTAACATTAGTGCTGACTCCACTCTTCCCAAAAGTCTTTTGGATGAGACTGTAAACCGAGGCCCCGTGTGCGAACGCACGCAGAACATCATGCGCACATGTTAAATCCTGTTCCGCTTTTCGTACGAATAGGCCATTGTGTGCCAGTGGGAACAGATGACAAGATTTACAAAACTGCATACACATAGGGACTGGATGTGAAAAAGCATATGAATGCTTATTCCATTATCCTTGGTATAACAAAAAAAATCACACACACACACACACACACACACACACACACACACACACACACACACACACACACACACACACACACACAATGCTCTCACAAACACATGCATGCATGTCCATACACACACACACACACACACACACACACACACACACACACATATTTACACACACACACACACACATATTTACACACACACAAACTCTGACCTGGAAGTAGAAGTCCATGACCTCCATGACATTGGTTCCTTTGGGAAAACACTGCACACACACACACACACACACACACACACACACACAACACACACACACACACACACACACACACACACACATACACACACACACACACGCACACCAAAATGATCATTATCTTCAATAACAGATCACCACTACATAGTGTCATCATTGTCCGTCAATCAACCAGTCAATCAATCAATCAACAAATCAGTCAATCAATCAGTAATCAATCAATCAGTCAATCAATCAGTCAATCAATCAATCAAGCTCTATTTCAGGCAGGTTGGCAGGCAGAAAGACAGACAAGGCAAGGCCAGGCCCAAACAACTCACCTGGTTTTCTTTCAGGTAATAAGCGATGGCAAAGTTTCTGTCGGCTGTGTCTCTCTCCGACAAAAAGCTGCACAGCAAAGAATGTATCACCATGAAATAAACCATCACCTGTGATGTCTGCTTCTTTGCATTCTTTTTTTTCTTTTTCTTCTTCAACTTCTTCTTCTTTGCATTCTTCTTCTACTGCTTCTTCTTCTTCATCTTTTTTTTCTTCTTCTTTTCTTTTTCTTCTTTTTCTTCTTCTTCTTCAGAATTCTACTTTGAATTCTTCTTCTAGATCTTCTTCTTTTTCTTCTTCTTCAGAATTCTTCTTTTTCTTCTTCTTCTAGATCTACTTCTTTTTTTCTTCTTCTTCTTTGCATTCTTCTTCTTCTTCTTCTTTTCATTCTTTTTCTACTTCTTCTTTGTTTTTTGTTTTCTTCTTCTTCTTCTTCTTCTACTTCTTCATCTTTTTTTTCTTCTTTTTTGTTTTTTCTTCTTGTTCTTGTTCTTGTTCTTGTTCTTCTCTTCTTCTTCTTCTTCTCTACTACTACTACTTCTTCTTCATATTTTTTTTCTTCTTTTTTGTCTTCTTCTTAGTTAAATAACTAAAGCACCAATCAAAAGAGTTTACAGAGTTGAATAACTAAAGAACCAATCAAAAGTGTTTACACAGAACTGAATAACTACAGAACCAATCAAAAGTGTTTACACAGAACTGAATAACTAAAGAACCAATCAAAAGTGTTTACACAGATTTGAATAACTAAAAAACCAATCAAAACCAATCACACAGAGCTGAATAACTAAAGAACCTATCAAAAGTATTTACACAGAGTTAAATAATTCACGAATCAATCAAAAGTGTTTACACAGAATTGAATTATTCAAAACCAATCAAAAGTGTTTACAGAATTGAATAACAAAAGAACCAATCAAAAGTGTTAAATAATTCAAGAACCAATGAAACGTCTATACACAGAGTCGAATACTCAAAGAACCAATCAAAAGTGTTTACACAGGGCTGAACACTCAAAAGCACCAATGAAAAGAACTTACACAGAGTTGTTGAAACTGACAAACTCTTCTCCTGCCAGCCTCTTGAAGTGCTTCAACGTCTGCACAAAGCAATCCACAGAAACCACAGTTATCCAAGTCCGTCCTATTTTCTCTCTCTCTCTTCTCTCTCTCTCTCTCTCTCTCTCTCTCTCTCTCTCTCTCTCTCTCTCTCTCTCTCATTCACGCACGCACACGCACACACACACACCTACAGCTTTTCCTTTTGAGAATAGCAGAATAACCACCACCACCACTAACAAAAACAACAACAGAATAAGATCAAACCCAGCCCTTAACGTATGCAGTCAAATCGGTCGGACAAGTTGAGCTCAGTTTTGATCACCCCCACCCCCACCACCCCCACCACCACCCCCACAACCCCCCCCCCACCACCACCACCACCCCCACCAACAACAACAGCA
>CM060350.1:12298064-12303064 GCA_030674155.1 Stramonita haemastoma
ACCACGTCATACGTGTATCGGCTTGTGGGTTTTGTCATGAATAGAAATCATGTCCTATCTATCGCTTTTCTTGTTTTGTCAAAGAAATCACGTCATACGTGTATCGTCTTTTTTGTTTTGTTATAGAAATTATGTCAAACGTGTTGCCTTTTGCTTTGTCACAGAAATCACGTCACAGTGTTGCCCTTTTGCTTTGTCACAGAAATCATGTCATACGTATGGCCTTTTGCTTTGTCACAGAAATCATATCATATGTATCACCTTTTGCTTTGTCATAGAAATCATGTCATGCGTATAGCCTTTTTGTTTTGTCATAGAAATCATGTCATACGTATGCTTTGTCACAGAAATCATGTCATACATATAGCCTTTTTGTTTTGTCATAGAAATCATGTCATACATATTGCCTTTAGCTTTGTCATAGAAATCGTGTTATACGTATCACTTTAGCTTTGTCACAGAAATCGTGTTATACGTATCACCTTTGCTTTGTCACAGAAATTGTGTTATACGTATCATCTTTGCTTTGTCACAGAAACCATGTTATACGTGTCACATTTTCTTTGTCACAAAAAATCATATCACGTGTATACATCCCTTTGCTTTGTCAGTCAGAAACAAAAAAGAAGTACCAAGGCCTACGTATATCCATGACAATGAATGGTGTTATGTGTGCTCGACGCTGCTTAATTTGACTGAGGGAAATCAAGCCAGCGCACTTTCTGTATGGTATTCATTATTGTATCCCCAGTATGGCATTTCCTGTCTCATATCCATAATATGGTATCCCCAGCTAGTATCGTATCCACGTCATAGCATTCCCATTGTCTGCAGGACTACGGGAAAGGTGAAGATTGATAACTATCTTCCATCATTACAAATATCACTTTTTGACAATATCATGAAGCCATACTGGCAGCTTAGCACCTCAATATTGATAACAGTTTTTCATAATCATGAAGATCTCTTTTTGACGCTGTTATGAAGCCATACTGATAATTTAGCGCAACAGCATTCATAACCATCTTTTGTCATTATAAGATCACCTTTTTGACGTTGTTACTAAGCCATACTGATCAACGTTATGAAAAATCGTTTCTCATCTTACTTTTTGATATTGTTATTAAGCCATAGTGGTAGTTAAGCACCTCAATGTTAATATCCATCTTCCATCACAATAAAAATCGCCTTTTTGACACTGTTATATAGACATGCTGTTGGTCGGCAATAATAACCATCTTACATCATTATAAACATCACTTTTTGACATTGATATGAAGCAATAGAGGTAGGTTAGCAATCTACATTAATAACTATCTTCATTATAAACATCCCTTTTTGACACTGCTGTGAGGTCATGCTAACAGCTTATTTAGCACCTAATCAATGTTACATTAATAATAGTCTTCTACCATTATAAAACATCACTTTCTGACACTGTTATGAAGCCATACTGTTTAGTTTGACACATCAACATTAACAACGCTTTTCCATCATAATGATTATCAACATTCTGACACTGTTATTATGAAGCCATACTGATAGGCTAACACATCAACATTAAGATAATGCACTTCCATCAATATAAAAAACCGTTTTTGTTGTTGTTATTGTTGTTGTTTTTGACACTGCTGTGAAGCCATACCGATAGCTTAGCACCTCAACATGAACTAATTAATTAATACTCTTTCATCATTATAAACATCACTTTTTGACATCGTTATTAAGCCAGAGTGATAACTATACACCTTCAATATTGACAAGTATCATCAGAAGGTATCTTATTAATATTCTGTCATCATTATAAACATCACTTTTTGACACTGTTATTAGGCCAGAGTGATGATTGGCAAATCCATATTGGCAAGTGTTAGGTGACATCCTAGGTTCGACAGGTGCTTATGAAAAGCAGAAAAAAGAAAAATAACACACAAACACACACACACACACACACACACACACACACACACACACACACACACACACACACACACACACACCACCACCACCACCACCACCACCACCACCACCACCACCACCACCACCACCAACCAACAACAACAACAACAACAACAACAACAACAAAACAACAACTGAATGGAATGTACTTTTGTATTTTGTACCACTTCATGTCACAGCAGATTTCTCTACGTGAAATTCGGGCTGCTCTCTCTCCCCGGGGAGAGAGAGCGCGTCGCCACAAATGCAGCGCCTACCCTTTTTTTTCCCCTGCATGTAACTGTATTTGTTTTGCCCATCAGAGTGGCTTTTTTTCTACAGAATTTTGCCAAGGTCAACCTCCTTGTTGCCGTGGGTTCTTTTACGTGTGCTAAATAGTGATGTGTAACACACGGGACTTCGGTTTATAGTCTCATCCGAAAGACTAGCGCCAAGATCACCACTCAGGGTCTAATGGATGGGGGAAAAGTTTGGGGCCCAAACGGGATTCGAACCACCGCACACTCCGACCCGGACTTCTTGCTTTCTAGGCAAGGCGCGTTACCACCTAGACCACCGATCCACAGTGTGATGTGAATCACTGCCACAGTGGACAGGTGATCTAGAGGGGGAACAGGATAGCCTAGTGGTCAGAACATTGCGCTCACAATCTGACAACCCGGGTTCGACTCCCGGTGGAGGGGGTTTTATCCCTTGAAGTTAACATCAGTGCCGACTCCACTCTCCCCAAAAGTCCTTCGGATGAGACTATAAACCGAGGCCCCCGTGTGCGAACGCACGCAGAACATCATGCGCACACGTTAAATCCTGTTCCGCTTTTCGTAAGAGTGGGCCATTGTGTGCCAGTGGGAACAGATGACAATATTTACAAAACTGCATCCACACGGGGACAGGAGGTAAAAAAAAAAAAAGCACATGAGTTCTTATTCCATAACTCTCTCTCTCTCTCTCTCTCTCTCTCTCTCTCTCTCTCTCTCTACTCTCTCTCTCTCTCTCTCTCTCTCTCTCTCTCTCTCTCTCTCTCTTATTTTATTGTGACTTCTGATTTCGTCTTCTGAATGAGTGCATTTTTCTTACCTTATTATATGTAGTGTACTGTCGCATTTTTTTTCTTACCTTATTATATGTAGTGTACTTATTTCTTGTATGTTGTTTGGCACTGCGTACCGTTTTATTGTTTGGTATCTTTTTATCTTGATGTTATCCCTGAAAAGGGCGGGGACTGGATGTAAAAAAAAGCACACGAGTGCTTATCTATTATCCTCGAATAAAAGAATTTGCCTTGCCTTGCCTTGCCTTGTCTCTCTTTCTGCCCCATCTCCCTCCCCTACTTATCCCCCCCCCCCCCCCCCCCTCTCTCTCTCTCTCTCTCTCTCTCTCTCTCAGATTACAATCATGCTGTCAGCTGATTTAGAGGAGGATGGTGTCATCCTTGACATTCTTACTTAACACCTTTCCCCCCCTCCCCCCCCCCAAACACCCCGCCCCCTCCCCCACCCCACCCCATCCCCCAACCACCACCACCACTATCATCACCCCCCATCACCCCCCACCCCTAAACCCCGTGACGAGAACTGACAAGGGAAGGACAAAAACAGGTACATGTGACAGGTAGAAGAACCCTCCTCCCCTCCCCCCCCCTGCTCCCTCCCCCTTCTTATAATGATCTATCTATATTGGGGACGGGATAGCTCAGTGGTCAGAGCGCTCGCTTTCTCCCAAGTCAAGTTAAATACAGCGTCGAGCGTGGTCACCAGTTAAGTTGGATGAGTGACCGTTTGCGCGGTGCCTTGGCTTCAGTACAGTTCCCCCAGTTCACCCAGCTGTAAATGGGTACCTGCCCTCTTTAGGGTCAGGGAAGGTAAAGCAGCGAGGGAGAGGAGATGGGCGCCACTGCCCTCAATATGCTGGCCCCTAGAGAAGCTGAGGTCTCTGATGCCTCGCTCCCCTACGACCGCCTGGGTGAAATCAGTACAATACACTTCAATACACTACAAAACAATACAATATAATACACTACAAGTACAATACAAGACAGTTTTAAAAAATACAGAAAAATACAGTACAATAACGATACATTACGGAACAGCACAATACATTTAAAATACAATACAGTTACAACACAATACATTACAGAGCAGTACAATACAGCGAAATACAACACACTACAGTACAATAGAGTACACCACAATACAATACAATAACGATACTAAACAGTACAACAAAATACAATACAGTGCAATACACAATACATTACAGTATAGTACAACACAGCGAAATACAACACACTACAGTACAATAGAGTACAGCACAATACAATACAATAACGATAGAATACAGTACAACACGATACATCAAAAATACAGTACAGTTACAATGCAATACATTACAGAACAATACAATTTCTCTCTCTCTCTCTCTCTCTCTCCTCTCTCTCTCTCTCTCTCTCTCTCCTCTCTCTCTCTCTCTCTCTCTCTCTCTCTCTCTCTCTCTCTCATCTATCTATCTATCTATCTATCTATCTATCCCATCTATCTATCCCTTAGTCTGGCGACCGTGGGGCATCCATGAAGACTTGACAACCAGTCAATAGAGCGCAACTTGACAACTTGACATGAAGACTCGACAACAATGCAACACAGCGCAATAAAACACACTACAGTACAATGCAGTACAGCACAACACAATAAAAACACAGTACCACACACACACACAGCACAAGACAATAATATCATTATTATTGAACCAGTAACAATACCTCCATGACAGCAGAGAGAAAGTTCAACGGTAGGGTCACTGCTCATTGTGCTTAGTCGCTCAACTGGCCCCTTAGTGCAAGCGCACGCGTGCACACGCAAGCAAGCACGCACACGCACACAGACAGACAGACAGACAGACAGACAGACAGACACACAGACGCACACACACACACACATAGACAGACACAGACAGACAGACAGACAGACAGACACACACACACACACACACAACACACACACACACACACACACACACACACACACACACACACACTCACACAC
>CM060350.1:12315564-12320564 GCA_030674155.1 Stramonita haemastoma
CATGAGTGGTATTCTGGGAGCTAGTCTTTCGGATGAGACGATAAACCCAGATCCTGTGTGTTACACATCATTTTTTTGGCGCATGTAAAGAAGCTACGGCAACAAGGGGGTTGTCCCTGGCAAAATTCTGTAGAAAAAAGCCACTCTGATAGGGAAACAAATACAGTTGCAGACAGGAAAAAAAGGGGAAAAAATGGGTAGGCGTTGCACTTGTGGCGACGTGCTCTTTCTGGGGAGAGCAGCCCGAATTTCACGCAGACAAATCTGCTGTGACATAAGGTGGTATAAAATAAAATAAATAAATTAATAAAATCAGAATATCTGCACTAAGCGCAACAGCTCACACTTAACTGTCGTATGGTTTCAGCAAAATGAGAGGCTGTATGATCAGTGGCTTTCCACTTTACAGCTCAAGTCTTTAGTGTTCGACTGTGACTGACTAGGAGGCTTGACTTGCACAGTCCGTTATGTGCTGCAGCCCTGGGGGGCTAGATCTAGTTGGGGAACATCTCCAACGCTGACTGTCCTTATGCCCTCTTGGCCGAGAGAGTGGGGTTGTGCTGTAGGCAAGGCACCTCCAATAATTATTTAATCAAATGTTGCCTAATATTTCGGAAACAGCAGCTGCCTCCTCAGCTGTTTTGGAGGTCATCATCGAATACAACTGACGAACGCATAATAATCACTGTACACTGGACAGTTGGGCTGGGTCTCTCTCTCTCTCTCTCTCTCTCTCTCTCTCTCTCTCTCTCTCTCTCTCTCTCTCTCTCTCTCTCTCTCTCTCCTTTAAATCAAACGTGAGGTCTCACTGATCTAAATTTTCTGAAGTCTTCTTTGTCAGTCTGAATCAAGGCACATGGGCGTATTATAAATAAACACAAGTCTGTGAAATGAATTAGGTCAACTGCTTTTTTATAATTGGGGGTGGGGGGTGGGGAGAGGGGGATTGGAGGGCAAGGAGGGAGGGACCATTTTCAGCTGTTATTTGTGTGCCCTATTGAACTGCCGTGAGTCTTTAC
The DNA here is from genome assembly GCA_030674155.1 of Stramonita haemastoma. NCBI lineage: Eukaryota > Metazoa > Mollusca > Gastropoda > Neogastropoda > Muricidae > Stramonita > Stramonita haemastoma. Next base: position 12,316,584 of record CM060350.1, read on the forward strand.
AGATCTACAGTGTTTAAGTAAGTGGGTACACAAATTATGATATAATTATATATATATATATTATACAAAGGCAGTGAATGGTATGGCTCAAGTTAAAGGGCACAACCTGCAATGAATGTAATGAATTTCAACTCACAGAGAGAGAGAGAGGAGAGAGAGAGAGAGAGAGAGAGGAGAGAGGAGGAGAGAGGAGAGAGAGAGAGAGGAGAGAGAGACAGACAGACAGACAGACAGACAGACAGACAGACAGACAGACAGACAGACAGACAGACAGACAGACAGAGCAGACTGGCAAAGACAGAGACAGAGGGAGACAGAGACAGACATAGGGAAAAAGAGAGACAGACAGACAAGAGTGAGAAAGAGAGAGAGAGAGAGAGAGAGAGAGAGAGAGAGAGAAGAGAGAGAGAGAGAGAGAGAGAGAGAGAGAGAGAGAGAAGAGGAAGGTGGGGTCGGAGACAGACAGACAGACAGACAGAGCTGGAGTCCGAAAAATCCCTATGACATATGGGAATCGAACCCGCGACCTTCCAGTCATTAATCCAAAGCGCTAACCACTACGCCAAGGCGGCTGGCTTGGGTGGATGGGTTTGTAACGTGTGCGCAAAATAGTGGGCTATGCCTGCGTTTACACACACACACACACACACACACACACACACACACACACACACACACACCACACACATACACACACACGAACGCACACACGCACGCACGCACGGATGCACGCACGGATGCACGCACGCACGCGCACGCACAGACACACACACATTCACACACTTCACACACACACACACACACACACACACACACACACACACACACACACACACACACACACACACACACTTCGAAAGAGACTATATTATATAAACTGAGGTCCGCATTCGCACGGGGACTGGATGTAAAAAAGCGCATGACTGCTTATTCTTCCATTATCCTCGATATAAAAGAATAAACACACACACACACACACACACACACACACACACACACACACACACACCACACACACACACACATCCACAAATTATGTCTCATATCACTTATTGTGATTCTATTCTAAGACGATACATTGAAGAACAACACAAGAACAAGAACAAGAACAACACACACACACACACACACACACACACACACACACACACACACACACACACACACACACACAATCCACAAATTATGTATCATATCACTTATTGTGAATAGACGATAAACTGGAGAACAACACAAGAAACAACAACAACACACACACACACACACACACACACACACACACACACACACACACACACCACACACACACACACACACACACTCTCTCTCTCTCTCTCTCCTCTCTCTCTCTCTCTCTCTCTCTCTCTCTCTCTCTCTCTCTGTTTATTTTGTTTTTGTTTTTTTCTAGATAGATGGCTTGATGAAAAAAAAACAAATTTATCGCTTAGTCAATGTACCATCTGGAAATAAAATTTTGATTTGATTTGATTGATTTGATTTGATCTCTCTCTCTCTCTCTCTCTCTCTCTCTCTCTCTCTCTCTCTCTTCCTCTCTCTCTCTCTCTCTCTCTCTCTCTCTCTCACACACACACACACACACACACACACACACACACACACACACACCACAACACACACGCACACACACAAAAGACAAGACAAGACAAGACAACACACACACAACACACACACACACACACACACACACAACACACACACACACACACACAACACACACAACACAACACAACACAACACAACACAACACACCACACACACACACACACACACACACACACACACACACACACACACACACACACACACACACACACACACACACACACGTGTATCCGAAGGACTTTGCCCCCTTTAGGGTGTTTTATATCACTTACGGGCGCCGAGCCATGTGCCCTCATCACAACAACACCTGTGGCGTGACTTAAAATCAATGAATAGTAGATTCGTCGATCTTGTCTCAAGATTAAGTGAGCCTAGATCTAAGACGCGTGCGTGCGTGCGCGCGCGCACACACACACACACACACACACCACACACACACACACACACACACACATTGTATGCCGGTGGGAACAGATGGCATTTACAAAAATTGCATACACACGGGGACTGGATGTAAAAAAAAAAAAGCGTAATGATATTACTTATTCCATTGTCCTCGATATAAATGAATAAATAAATTATAGATAAATAAACAAACAAACAAACACACACACACACACACACACACACACACACACACACACACACACACACACAGTGACACACACACACACACAAAGCTGTGATCAAGACCTAGCCTACCACATCGGTGATAGGCCTAACGACTTCAAAAAGAATACTCAATGGGCTCGTTTCTAGGGATAAATAAGCCAGGGAAAATCCATGCGAACTCGATCAATGATGCACGAATGAATGGAACAAGAAATAAGACAGGAACGAAAGGAAAGAAGAAAGGAAGGGAGGAAGGAAGGAGTGGCTCTCTTCAATCTACAGCCCACTCACTACACTTACCCATCCGCCTGTCCGTACACATTCCTCGATCTGGGGCCCCACTGGTTCGTCCAAGACGCATTCCATCTCTTCTGCTGACTGGAAAATGGTTCGTCTGCTGACTTTCCCTGTCTTTCCCACAGCCCGCAACGAGCACCCAGCGCAGAACAAGTCAATTTGGCTTCACGTTTGCCCAAGCAGACGACACTTTTTATCCATCGAGTTTTGCCTGCCAGAATGGCTACCCCTGATTGCATCACCGTGTCGTGTGACTGGATCTATGGAAACTTTAGGCTAAAAAAACCTCTTTTCGTTGATGCTGATGCTGATCAGACAAAACACGATCTTGTTTGTGTTTCGATCGATCTCTCGCACTGGTTGTCGGTAAGGCCAGATCGCAACACGCCAGCGCCAAGAAAAACGTGCGCACGCTGTGGTAATGTCGCTGTAGGGTTGGTGACCTTGACGAGGTAAAACCTGGATTGGAAGCGGAACCACGTCTCTGGCGAATCAATAACAGAGATTCTGTGCTGATAAGCAAAACATGAGTACCAGAACTAGTTTTGATTTTCGAAACCTCGGATAAGAAGGCGAAAATGTATCGTTTACGTCAGTCATTCAAAGTGCCCTTGTCCGGTGTGTGGGCAACGTCATTACTACAAGAAAATTTGATTGGCTGACAGAGACACACCTCCTTCATGCGCGCCAACAGTTTCTGCTGAGCGCTGAACCGTGTCGGCTCATTCAGTGTTTATGGCTGTAGTGTGACGTGGGCTGCTCCGTTATATAGTATAATGCTGGCATCAAAAAAATAATTAATAATAATGGTAAAAAAAAACCAACTCGAAAACGACAAGACAAATGACAAACATTAAACAAGAGTTTTCATTAAAAAAAAAAAAAAAATTTAAAGGCAGAGAGAAAATATTTTGTAACAAATGTATCTAAAATTACTTTTCAAGTTGTTTTTTTTGTTTGCTTGTTTTAGTTCTGTGCAAACAGATAATGCGCTTATGATTCCAAAGCTGGTAAAACTGACAACACAGACAAGCGAACACACCAAAGTTGAAAACACTGATCCCCTTACTGTTCCACTTCTCATTAATAAAATTATTCATCTAGATCAAGTCCCCCCCCCCCTCTTACCCTCCCCCACCCTCCCCACTCCTTTTCATATCATTATCTGGGCGAAGCAGCCTATGAATTTCATGGAGAAAAAATCTGCCGTGACTGAAAGTGGCATACCATACAACTATGATACAATACTTTACATTAAAACACAATACAACACAGTCAGAAACAATACTGGAGTTAACATCAGTGCCGACTCCACTCTCCCCAAAAGTCCTTCGGATGAGACTATAAACCGAAGCCCCGTGCGCGAACACACGCAGAACATCTTGCGCACACGTTAAATCCTGTTCCGCTTTTCGTAAGAGTAGGCCATCGTGTGCCGGTGGGAACAGA
>CM060350.1:12325564-12348064 GCA_030674155.1 Stramonita haemastoma
AATTTGCAGGATTAGAACGATCACCAGCTTTATGGAGTGGCAAAACTTTGGCAACTTTGAAAGCTTTTGGGAAACGATTTTTTGCTATAAATAGATTGAATACATAGGTCAATGTTTCTGAGATAACTGGAGCTGCTATTTTTAAGATCTTACCATTGATACCATCTAACCCACATGTGCCTGTTTGTTTTAAATGGGTCAAAGCATTGTAAACTTCATTCACAGACATAAATGGAATATTAAGTTTTGATGAGATGTTTTTAGAAGCACAGAACTCATCTAGTACTTCAAGATTATTTAAGTGAGAGGTGTTAGTTTGGATAGTTGATTGAGCTATATTACAAAAATGATCATTGAGTTTATCTGGCACTATGTCTAAAGGAAGTGAAGATTTAGATCTAAAATCCTTTTTAGTTAAGCGGTTTATGGCATTCTACATAGATTTATTATTAGACTTGTCAGAAACAAGCTTTTGAAAATACTCCTTTTTAGCCTGTCGTTTCAAATATGTGACAAGATTTCTTTGTTTAATAAATTCATCCCTTGTTCCATTGATCAATAACAAATCTCGTAATTTTATTGCATCTTCAACATGTTTAGTCAGCCATGGTGGTTTAGGGTCAGTTTTAACTCGTTTAGTTTTTAAAGGTGCATGTTTGTCATAAACATTCAAAAAGTTATGATACCAAATTTCAAATGCATTATCTGGATCCGTGAACTGGTAAACTAAAGGAAAATGTGAATTATTTAAATCCCAAAGGAAGAGAGAGAACATGTATCCATTGTTGTTCTTTTACATTCATATTCTTGAATGGTTGTTTTATTCTTAATATTTTGTTGTTGTTGTTTTCCTTACAGACTGATCCATGATGTTGTTGTCTTATTCAGTCATTGGCCCATTCCTTACATCATATGTAGCCTAACTTTTGTTGTTGTTCTCTCTCTTTTTATCACTTCAGATACCTGTATACTGTCTGGAAGTACATAGTATATTTTGCCATCCATCCAGGGTGCACCAATCCTAACTGTGTACAGGTAAAGGTAAAAGGTAAAGGTGTCCCATAACCTTGGTGGTCGTAGGGGAGCAAGGCATCAGAGACCTCAGCTTCTCTAGGGGCCAGCATGTTGAGGGCGGCGCCCATCTCCGATCTCCCTCGCTGCTTTACCTTCCCTGACCCAAAAGAGGGCAGGTTCCCATTTACAGCTGGGTGAACTGGGGGACTCGACTGTAGTGAAGCCAAGGCGCGCAAACGGTCACCCATCCAAGTGGTAACCACGCTCGATGCTGCTGAACTTGACTTGGGGAAAGCGTGTGCTCTGACCTCTTTAGCTATCCTTTATGTACTTATGTTTTGCTTTTCCTCTATCAAGGGGGAAAAAGAGCGAGAAACCCCCCCCCCCCCCCCACCAATGTTGTTTAACTAACATGATTTCAACAGCCTAAAAACTAAAATCTATCTATAGATAAAAACAAAAAGAAAAAAAGAAAAAAAAGAAATGCACTCTAAAGTCACACACACACACACACACACACACCACCACTCGCGCGCGCTTGCCCGACGAGCACGTATGCACGTACGCAGGTACACACATATAGTTTAAACAATCATACAGTGTTTAAACAAATTATATCAGCTCTCTCAGCTGTGTGTGTGTGTGTGTGTGTGTGTGTGTGTGTGTGTGTGTGTGTGTGTGTGTGTGTGTGTGTATACACGCGCGCGCGCGTGTGGCGTGCGTGCACGCGCATGTGTGGTAACCTGACTTGTAGCCTACATACATGCGACTTCGGTTCATCTTATTGTCTCATAGACTAGCACCCAGACCACCATTTAACGGCACGCGGAGAGGTAAAAAGAGTGGATTCAAACTGGCATCCAGCCTGCAACTGCTCACTTTCTGAACATTTGCCAGACCTTTTGACCACTGATCCAATTAGCTTATCCGGTCAGAACACTGGCCAACTGGTTATTGGCCAACTGGGTATGGGCCTGATTTTCAGTGTTGGCAATTGTTTTTGTTTTTATTCTCTTGTTATTGTTGTTGGTTTTTTCGCTTTGGGTTGTTTTTTGTTTGTTTGTTTTGCTCAGAGCTGCAAGATTTCAGTGAGACAAAAATATTGTGCCGAAATATTTTGAGATCTACTAAATTTTTCATGACTGATTGAGATGTGTGTTCCGAAGAAAAAAAAAAAACCTCCGAAGAAAAAAAACAAACCACCCTGTAAAACCTTTTTTCACAGTGTATATTTATATAATGTCGGTATGTTTTTTTTTTGTTTTGTTTTTTTTACAATATTAACAATTGCATAACAAAATGTTTATTCAACAAATTTTTTTTTCAGTTCGTAGGCCAACCTACGTCTTAGGTTTTAAAATTTAAAAGTCAAATAGCAGACTAAGAAATATATTCCATGTGAACTTTGAAGTTTTTCTCCCATCATTAAGTATCATTTTCCCTCTGGGCCTACCATCAACGAACCTAAGCAAATATTCTCTGTGTTTTTTTCTCTGTCTTAAATCTCGATTGAGAAAATGCTGATTAAAACAGTCTAAAAGTGCTCTCCCCTGTCAAAACCAACTCTCTCGTGTCGTCGCTATCCTTGCTTATCTCGCGGAGGAGCAAATCTGTGGTCCCAGTTCGTATTTTACTGACAGTACTGGCAGACGATCAACACATTGCTGTCGCCTAATCCGACAAAATGCAGTCCCAGGGTAGTTTGCGGACAGTAAAAGTGAGTATGCATAATGATCAGAGGACACGCACACTGTTAGATCGTCGTTAGATCGGCTAGCGTTTAACAATAGGAAGTGAAGTTTTACATTTGTTTTGAGTTCGACAAATAGGCCTTTGACGGTTTGTTGTTGTTGTTGTTGTTGTTGATATGGGCTTTTATGCGTTGAATTGCTGAGTGCATATTGATAGCTGTCACGGTGATAGACCGATCTTATGTTTCACTGTGCTTGAAAAAAAAAATCAGTGACCCTGCCCATTAAAAAAAAAAAAATCAACGTAAACAAAAAATCCAGGTCATCAGAGGTCAGCGAACAATACCGCGCACACACAATGCAGACTAGCAGTATAGTTTTTTTTAATGCACCAAATCAGATCTCTGTCCTGGTCTGTCTTTCTGTCTGTCTGTTTGTCTGTCAGTCTGTCAGTGTCTCTCTAGTCTCTGTCCCTCTCCCTCCCTCTCTCTATACACACACACACACATTCACACACACACACACACACTCCACACACACACACATACACACACACGCACGCACGCACGCGCACGCACGCACGTATGGCACGCACGCACACACACACACCACACACACACACACACACCACATACACACACACACACACACACACACACACACACACACACACACACACGAGTAATACACTGTACACACACGTGCGCACACACACATACACTCGCACACACACACACACACAACACGGCACACACACACTGACACTGACACAGTCACACACAGTACACACACACACATACAGAATACATACGCACACACATGCACGCATGCATGCACACATGCACACGTGTAAAAAACTAGAGTAGCCCCCCCCACACACACACACACGCACACTTACACACATTTGCATAACATAATCTGAGTGGAAAACAGGCATTTCATTAGAATAATAGGACTATGTTTAACAAAATTCTTTGCATATCATATGACAAAAAGATGGGTTAAGTTAATGTCACAAGTCTAGATATACAACACGTATATGTGAAGGTAGGTATCAGTGCTTGTTTGCAGTTTAGCTGTTACATATGAAGCTGGTTATAAAGAAATCTAATGGACATTTATATTCAAACACACACGCGCAGAGCACGTGCGCACACACACACACACACACACACACACACACACACACACATGCGCAGAGCACGCGCGCGCACACACACACACACACACAGAGTTACACATGCATGCATGCACGTGCATGCATGCATGCATGCACACTCACGCACGCACGCACACACACGCACACACACACACACACACACACACACACACACACACACACACACACACACACACACACACACACACTGTCTGTGTCTTTCTCTCTCTGTCATCCCCCCTCCCTCCATACACACACGCACACACACCTCACCACACACACACACACACACACACACACAACACACACACACACACACACACACACACACACACACACACACACACACACACACACACACACACACACACACACACACACACACACACACACACACACCACTCACTCACTCATCACTCACTCACTCTCGGTCACACCCACCCATGTTCATCCACACACACACACACACACACACACACACACACACACACACACACACACACACACACACACACACCACACACAAGATTCACTCACTCACTCACTCAGAGACTCACTCACTCTCTCTGCGTGAGTCTTTCTCTGCTCCTAAACCCCTTCCCCAGGAACCTCCCTCCACCACCAACCCTCCCCCCCCTTGCCCCCCCCCCCCCACCCACCACCCCCCAGAACACAGAGGAAAGGCACAGAGAGTAGCCTCAGCACAGTCTTACTGAGACACACCAGCTGTTTCACAGTGATCAGTGCTGGTTCAGTACATGAAATGGGGATGGATGGACAGTTTGCATACATATTTTCCCATACAGCCACGTTGTCAGTGTCATCCTCAATGGACCATCTGTGGTTTCGTCTGAATATAAATTGTATATTATTATATATATTTTTTGTGGCATTTGTTTTCCTACTCTTTTGCTTTTTATTTGATTATTTTATATGTTGTTTTGCTAATATTATCAGAAAATCACTGTTTTTTAAATATCTCTGCACTGACATATATATATATATATATATAAAATATATATAATAATAACATATATATATATATGTATATATTTTTAAATATATGTGTATATAATTATATATTATATATATTTATTTCCAGACAACTGTATTATCAAGACAACTATCGTATAAGTTGCATAGTACAAGACAGACAGACGGACAGACAAACACAGAAAGGGACAGGAAACAGATTGGACAAACAAACAAACAGACAACAAATGATATCTATAGACAAAATACACAAAACCACACAAACAGCAACATCAGTTCTAATAAGTCTGATATATGTTGGCCAGAAGAAAAAGCAAAAAAAATCCCACCAGCCTATCAAACCAGCATTCTCTACAAAAACATGTCAAGAAAACCACTCACTTTGGTTAAAAAAAGAAAAAAAAAAAAAAAAAAAAAGGTTAAAAGGTAAAGGTGTCCCATAACCTGTGTGGTCGTAGGGGAGCGAGGCGTCAGAGACCTCAGCTTCTCAAGGAGCCAGCATATTTAGGGTGGCGCCCATCTTCTCTCCTTCGCTGCTTTACCTTCCCTGACCCTAAAGAGGGCAGGTATCCATTGACAGCTGGGTGAACTGGGGGAACCGTACTGAAGCCAAGGTGCGCAAACAGGTCACGCATCCAATTGGTAACCACGCTTGACGCTGCTTAACTTGACTGGGGGGAAAGCGAGAGCTCTGACCACTGAGCCATCCTGTCCCCAAAAGAAAAGAAAAGGAAAGAAACATCTGTGGTCTCAGTATCTGTCTTCCTACTGAAGTGTTGTGGACGTACACACTATCTCTTTCAAATGTGACGCTCCATCACATAAGGAGTCGCATTGCACCACAGGTCAATTTTTAGTTATTGACATGTCGTTAATCTGCAATGAAATGGCGATACAATTAAAAAAACAGATTGAAAATCGGATAATTCTATGAGAAGTTATTACAAGTTGAAATGACAGACTGCAGGAAATGACAAAACGAGAAATGGACAAGTTCAGCATCATAATAAATGGTCAGAATGAGGGCTTGGGCATTTTTAAAGCACGTTTAAAAACAAAAGGACACAAAATTATGACATGATATTTCATTGCAAGGTAGAATAATGGCTATAGTTTTATAATCAATCAAAATGTGAAAATTGCCAAATTGACCCCACCTGCCTTTAATGGCTTCTAGCAGAAAAGTGGGTTATGTGCTAAGCGACTCATTTCGTGGTGGAGCGTCACAAATGTGTGGTCCACACAAGACTGACCAATCAAACCTGTCCTTTCTGACCGGTCAGACTGGTCACAGAGTACAAGCACTGAAGCAGTAAAGCAGAGCATCCCCAAGGCTTCAGTCACATTCAAACAAGACACACAGTACACACTCACAGTCACACTCACATGATGCTGACCTGAAACTTCAGGGGGAACATGTGGGTGGTCAAAACTGGTAAATTAGTGTTGACAAGCTCATGTTAGCAGTTGTGTGATATAATTATTGTTGAAAAGGACATCACTTGTAAAAGCCTAAAATTCCATAAATCATTCGGTTGTATGTATTGTACTGTTGCCACAGAAACAATCCAATACGGCCACCACAAGTAAATGTCGCAAACTTTTGATACCTTTTTTCATCTAGAAGTATGACAAGAAACAAGAAACCTGTTTCTACATGTATGGAGACATGTTCTACAACCTAAATCCTTTCAATGAACACAGGAAAATCTCTCCATAGTTGCCAAATTTAGCTAATTTTTTTAACTAAAAAAAAAAAAAAAAAAAAGAAGAAACAAAACAAAACCCACACAATTTTTGGGCCACTTTTACAAAATTAGACAGGTCGGTAGGTGTCTACTTTTTGGACAATGCATGCGATCTGTTTGAGTTAGAGCAGGCCTTGCTCAAAATGGTTCTAGGGTTGAATTTGATATATATCATTTATATATATGTAATCTCTCTCAAGCTGCCTACAGATGTACCTTCAATCCTTTGGGATTAGTATTACTCCGTCACGCCTTACGGTTTTATTCATTTCAATTGTGTATTTTTTAAAATTCAAGGATAAAGGAGTAAAGACATGTACTTTTTTTTTTTTTTTACATCCAGTCCCTATGTGTTTACAGTTTTGTAAACTTTGTCATCCGTTCCCACACTAGACACACAGTGGCCTACTCTTCCGAAAAGCGGAACAGGTGTTAACGTGCGCAAGAACTTTTGCGTGCGTTTGCACACTTGGACCTCAATTTATACTTTTCTCATTTGAAGGACTTGGGGTGGGGGAGAGTGGTCGAGTCGGCACTGATGTTAACTCTCAGAGGAAAATATTGCCTTGAACAGGATTTACTTAAACCCGGCTCAGCAGATCATGAGTGCAATGCACAACACTCTAACCAACCAGACCATGATAATAATGATGATGATGATGATGATGATGATGATGATGATGATGATGATGATGATGATGATGATGATGATGATGGAAAGTGATAAAATTGATAAAAACAATGATAATGATGATGATAATGTTGATGACAACGATAGTGATGATAATATAATAACGATAATGATGGGTTTTTAAAAAAAAATCTTTGTTGATTATTTTGTTTTTTTGTTTTTTGCAACAAGCAGCTTCTTCCTCCCTCCAATCCTGGCATGTACAATTAACGATCGTTCACAATGACCTTTCCAACGAGTCATGTCAGTGTCAGTCAGTGTCAATTAGGTCTGTCACAGTGTCGTTGAATGTCGTGATCCCCAGAACCACAAATCCGAATTTTTTTTTTTTTTTACAATTTTTTTTTGCTGCCTCATCCTCTGTGACATTCCTGTCCTGCTGCTCCCACACTGCTCATTTCGATCTGACCCCCCCTTCTACAGCCATACCCAGATTCGTTATGTCTACAGAATTTTGTCATGTCAGGGGTTGGTGGTCTAGAGGTAACAACCTACCTGCCTAGAAAGCAAGAGGAGTGGTTTTGATTTCCCCCCCCCCACCCCCCCCCTTTCCCTCTCAGCTTCTAGACCTTGAGTGGTGGTCACTTGCACACTTGCTTGCTTCACAGACACATGCACACACGCACGCACGCACACACACACACACACACACACACACACACACACACACACACACACACACACACACACACACACACACACACACACACACACACACACACACACACACACACGCACAGAGTCTCTCTCTCTCTCTCTCACCACACACACACACATGCACACGCACATGCACACACACACACACACACCTCTGCTCTCCTCCCCCCCCCCCCCCTGTCCCCCAAGCAACAACAGCATTAACAAGAAGAAGAAGAAGAATGTCGGTGACACTAAGTTAGCTGTAATTAATGATACTGCTACTGCTGCTGCTGCTGCTGCTGCTGCTATTATAATAGTTAAGATAATACATAGTGATGATGATGATGATGATAGTAATAATAATGATAATGATGATGATGATAATGATAATGATGATGATAACAATAATGACAGCAACAACAACAACAATAACATCAACACCAACACCAACAACAACAACACCACCACCACCACCATAATAATAACACCATAGTCTTCCAAGATGGATGGATGCCTACTTTAACTTACTATGAAAGCGCTTTGTTTTTCCTCCATGAAGGGGAAGAAAAGAAAAAAAAGTGTTCTGAGAAAAGTGGACATCATCATCATCATCATGATCATGATTATTGTCATTATTGTTGGTGTGCAGGAATGGCAGGCCTTGAATGTTCCCATCACCACACCCAGCGACCAGGCTTGCAAGATGTTCGACGCCGCTCTCACTCAGGTTCGTTCTTGTAGTGTACATTTGAATTTTAATTTATTTTAATTTCATTCTTTTATATCGAGGATAATGGGATAAGCACTCTTGTGCTTTTTTTTTACATCCAGTCCCCGTGTGTATGCAGTTTTGTAAATGTCATCTGTTCCCACCTGCACGCAATGGCCTACTCTTACGAAAAGCAGAACAGGATTTAACGTGTGCGCAAGATGTTCTGCGTGCGTTCACACACGGGGCCTCGATTTATAGTCTCGCATCTCTTCATTATAAGTGGGGGAATGGGATCTATAGCTCAGTGGTCAGAGCACTCGCTCTCCCCAAGCTATGGTTAAGTAGCATTGAGCGTGGTTACCAAGTGGATGGGTGACAATCTGCGCGCCTTGGGTTTCAGTACAGTCCCCCAGTTCACCCAGCTGTCAACGGGTACCTGCCCTCTTTAGGGTCTGGGAAGGTAAAGCAGCGAGGGAGAGGGGATGGGCGCCTCCCTCAACATACTGGCCCCTAGAGAAGCTGAGGTCTCTGATGCCTTGCCCCCCTACGACCACACAGGTTATGGGACACCTTTACCTTTACCTTTTACCATAAGTGGGGGAATGGGATAGCTCAGTGGTCAGAGCACTCGTTTTCCCCAAGCTAAGGTTAAGTAGCATTGAGCGTGGTTACCAAGTGTATGGGTGACTCGTCTACGTGCCTTGGGTTTCAGTACAGTCCCCCAGTTCACCCAGCTGTCAACGGGTACCTGCCCTTTTTAGGGTCAGGGAAGGTAAAGCAGTGAGGGAGAGGAGATGGGCACCATCCTCAATATGCTGGCCCCTGGCTGAGGTCTCTGACACCTTGCTCCCCAACAAATACATAGGTTATACTTTGAACACCTGGACCTTACCTTTTTTCCTAAATCACCTTAAGTGATGTAAGATGGGGGAAAAGGACTGGTAGCAGAAATAATGAATGAAGCCATATATACCTAAAGAGGAGAGAGAGAGAGAGAGGGAGAGAGAGAGAGAGAGAGAGAGAGAGAGAGAGAGAGAGAGAGAGAGAGAGAGAGAGAGAGAGATGTAGCAGTTTGGTATTAAAATTACAAAAATGCAACTGGGTACACAATTCTAAAAGACCTTTATTAAAGAAACGCACAAACTGGGCTGTGTTCAACAGATTTTGAACAATTAAAAAGAATGTTTTCATTCAACAGAATTACAGTTAAATGTTCTGTGTGTGTGTGTGTGTGTGTGTGTGTATGTGTGTGTGTGTGTGTGTGTGTGTGTGTGTGTGTGTGTGTGTGTGTGTGTGTGTGTGTGTGTGTGTGTGTATGTGTGTGTGTGTGTGTGTGTGTGTGTGTGTGTGTAACTCTCTTTCTCTCTCTCTTTCTCTTTTGATTCAGGGTCTTGTTTTTATACTACATATATATCTATATCTATATCTATATCTATATCTATATATATATATATATATATATATATATATATATATATATATATATATATATATATATATATATATAATAAATAAATAAAATATATATTCTATGTTTATTGTGAAATCCATACTTTTTCATGAATAATATTTCCTCTCCTATTGTGGTATGATGTTTTAAACAAAATGTTTGTTTTTCGGCTAGTGCTCCAAGGTTTGTTTGTTCTGTTCTTCATGGCTGATTCGATGTGTCATGTACTGCGAGACATGACAAAACCCTATATTTTAACCTTGGGCCATTACACAAACTGTAAACCTTCACACACTGTGAGAGTGTGTGTGTGTATAATGTGTGTGTGTGTGTGTGTGTGTGTGTGTGTGTGTGTGTGTGTGTGTGTGTGTGTGTGTTGTGTGTGTGCCTGTATGTGTGTGTGTGTGCATGTGTGTATGCGTGTGAGTGCGTGCGTGCGTGTGTGTGTGCGTGCGTGAGTGAGCGCATGCATGCGTGTGTGTGACTCTGTGTGTATGTTTATATCATTATCACTCACTCTGTGTGTGTGTGTGGTGTGTGTGTGTGTGTGTGTGTGTGTGTGTGTGTGTGTGTGTGTGTGTGTGTGTGTGTGAGTCTGTCAGTCTGTCGGTCTGTGTGTGTGTTTGTCTCTCTGTCTGTCTTTTTCTCTCTCACACAGCTTCTCACAATATGGGGATATGTATGCTGTTTGCACAAGCTTCAGTTCACTTGAGTATGCGTATGTATGCTTATAAAGAGAACACTCATTTGCTTCTATACAAATGTATGGTTACATGCACACACTCACACTTGCGTGCACACACATACATGTATACAGAGACACATGCACACACACACATGTATACACACACACACACTACACACTACACATTACACATTACACATCTCTGTCTCTGTTTCTCTTTCTCTCTCTCTCGTCTGTCCGTCTGTCTGTCTGTCTGTCTGTCTGTCTCTCTCTCTCTCTCTCTCTCTCTCTCTCTCTCTCTCTCTCTCTCTCTCTCTCTCTCTCTCTCTCTCTCTCTCTCTCTCTCTCTCTCTCTCTCTGTTGATGTGTGTGTGTGTGTGTGTGTGTGTGTGTGTGTGTGTGTGTGTAACATTTTGATTTTTTTTTGCTATTATATCATTGATATTGAAGGGTTGTATTGTGTTATGTATGTAGAATTATTGTATTGCATAGATAAGGTCTGGATTTTTTCTATATTCATTTGTATATTCATGTTATTGTATGTGTTTTGTGTGTGTGTGCATGTGCGTGGTGTGTGTGTGTGTCATTGAAATTCTAATCATTTTGAACTCTTTTTTTTTTTTTCATTCCTTAATGTTATTAAATGGTGTATAGGGTGCGTGTTGTTCTGTCAGAGTAAAATGATTTGGATTTATGTTTAGAATGTCGTCTTAGATGGTATTTAAATCCTATAGGCTGTCATATAAATTGTATAATTTTATGAGTGTGATTTAATTGTGTGTGTGGAGGGGGGGTTGAGAGAGAGAGAGGGAGGGGAGAGAGAGGAGGGAGAGAGAGAGAGAGAGAGAGGAGAGAGAGAGAGAGAGAGAGAGAGAGAGAGAGAGAGAGAGGGGAGAGAGAGAGAGAGAGAGAGAGAGGTGTGTGGAAAATCTGATTGTTTTAAACTTAGTTTCTCGCTTTTGTGTCATTGAAATAGAGTAGGGATTAGTTTTGTCTTGTTACCGTAGAATAATTTGAATTTGTAATCTAGAGTGTCATGTTGGATAAGACTATTACTGTATTAGTAAGGGTTGTGACTTGAAACAGTGTATTATTGAGATTTTGCTTGTGCCTGTAATTGTGAGTGTAGTTGGATAGTTGGTTATATAAATAACTAAGTAATTAAGGTTATCATTTGCTTTGCTGTATCTATATGTTACATAATTCTTTATGATTGTTTGCCAGTGGGTTTGTTGTTTTTGGTTTGTTTGTGTGTGGGTTTTTAAAAATATTTTTATGAGGACCTGGTGTAAAGAAGCCTCTGGCTTATCCATATTTCCTCAATAAAACGTTCGAGTTCGAGTTCGAGTTCGAGTTCTCTCTCTCTCTCTCTCTCTCTCTCTCTCTCTCTCTCTCTCTCTCTCTCTCTCTCTCTCTCTCTCTTCTCTCTCTCTTCTCTCCTCTCTCTCTCTCTCTCTCTCTCTCTCTCTCTCTCTCTCTCTCTCACACACACACACACACACACACACACACACACACACACACACACACACACACACACACACACACACACACACACACACACACACTCACAGTCATACCTACACCACACACATGCCACACACATGCTCATTATTTATATAATACTGTTGTGTTAAGGATGTGTATGATGTACGTGTGGTGCGGTTTTGTATTGTATCATATTTCCTACTGGATTGTATTGTATTGTATTGTATTGTAAACCACTTTTAGTCATCATGGCAGATTTCCCTGTGTGAAATTTGAGCTGCTTGCCCCAGGGGAAAGTGTGTAGGCACAAGAGCAGCGCCACCCATTTTAACTTTATCTTTTTTCTGTCTTGCAACTGTATTTGTTCCTATCAGAGTGGCTTTTTTTCTACAGAAATTTGCCAGGGGCAATTCTCTTGTTGCTATGGTTTCTTTTACTTGCAGTAGATGGGAGGACAACATCAGCGAATGGACAGGCCTAGAACTCAACAAAACCCTGAGAAAGGCAGAACAGAGAGAGGAATGGAGGGAACTGGTTGTCAAGTCTTCAGGGGTGCCCCCACGGTCGCCAGACTAAGGGATAGATAGGTAGATGTGTGTTGCACACAGGATCTCAGTTTTTATTGTCTCATCTGAAAAACTAGAACCCAGACCAGCAACCACTCGCAGTCTTAGTGGATGAGGGGGGAAAGTTTCAGGCACAAACGAAGATCAAACAAACCACCGCACACTTGAAACATGGACTTTTTGCTCTCTAGGCAGGTGCCTTACCTCCATGTGATGGGTGTGTTATGTTATGTTATGTTATATTATGTTATGTTATATTATGTTATGTTGTGGTGTGGTGTGTGTGCAGTACGTGAAGTGGAAGGATAATCCAGAGGTGGGGGGTATAGAGGGGGCGCTGGAAAAGATGATGGCTGCTGATCCTGATTTTGGTAAACTGTTTACTTACACCCGCTGATTCATTGGTGGTGGGTGGCTGGTGGGTGGTGGGTTGGTCGTGTGTGTTGTGTGTGTGTGTGTGTGTGTGTGTGTGTGTGTTTACTTTTTTGTTGTAGTGTGTGTGTGTGTGCAGAAGGGAAGAGGGAGTGGGTGGTTGGTGGAAGGTTGGTGTGTGTGTGTGTGTGTGTGTGTGTGTGTGTGTGTGTGTGTGTGTGTGTGTGTGTGTGTGTGTGTGTGTGTGTGTGTGTGTGTGTGTTTACTTTTTTGTTTGTAGTTGTGTGTGTGTGCAGAAGGGAAGAGGGAGTGGGTGGGTTGGTGGGAAGGTTGTGGTGTTGTGTGTGTGTGTGTGTGTGTGTGTGTGTGTGTGTGTGTGTGTGTGTGTGTGTATGTTTACTTTTTGTTTTGTTTGTGGTGGGGTTTATTTTGGCGTGTGTGTGTGTGTGTGTGTGTGTGTGTGTGTTGTTCACTTTTGTTTGTTTGTGGTGGGTTTATTTGGTTTGTGTGTGTGTGTGTGTGTGTGTGTGTGTGTGTGTGTGTGTGTGTGTGTGTGTGTGTGTGGTGTGTTTTACTGTATAGTATGTTATTAGAGGGCGGGATAACTAAGTGGTCAGAGCGCTCATTTTCCCAGCCAAGTTAAACAGCATCGAGCATGGTTACCAGTTGGATGGGTGACTATTTGTGCACCTTGGCTTCAGTACAGTCCCCCCAGTTCACCCAGCTGTCAATGGGTACCTGCCGTCTTTAGGGTCAGGGAAGGTAAAGCAGCAAAGGAGAGGAGATGGGCGCCGCCCTCAACATGCTGGCCCCTAGAGAAGCTGAGGTTTCTGATTCCTCACTCCCCTACAACTGCCTAGGTTATGGGACACCTTTACCTTTCAGTATGTTATTATGCATGACCTGGGGTTTATTACCGCATACGAAGGACAGTATTGTGTGTCGTGTAGTTCTGTACACAGTGCTGTGTCAAGTTATTCTTATCTCCTGCTGTCTCATTATGCCTTGTTCTACAGTTCAAGGGCAATTGTAGTCATTCTCTCTCTCTCTGTGTCTCTCTTGTCTCTCTGCTCTGTCTCTGTCTCTGTCTCTGTCTCTGTCTCTCTCTCTCTCGTCTCTCTCTGTCTCTCTGTCTCTGTCTCTGTCTCTGTCTCTCTCTCTCACTCTCTCTCTCTCTCTCTCACTCTCTCTTTCTCTCTCTCTCTCTCTCTCTGTCTCTCTTGTCTCTCTCTCTCTCTGTGTCTCTGTCTCTGTCTCTGTCTCTCTCTCTCTCTCTCTCTCTCTCTCTCTCTCTCTCTCTCTCTCTCTCACTCCCTCGTGGTCCCGAAACGGTTAAGTACGTAGGCAGGCAGATGGATTACAGATGACTGTCCCAGCTGTTACACCTGTCCGGGTGTTTTTGAATGGCTCGGTGTCAAGGGTTTTTTTTTTTTTTTTGGTTTTGATTTTTTGGGTTTTTTTTTTTCTTGGTTAGAGCTTAGAGATTCACCAATGGTGAGATTTTTGTGTTTGTCACTGTTCTCCCCTCCCCCCCCCCCCCTCCCCTAGCCCGCCGTTTAGGAAGGTGGACGCATTCTAACACGACACATTTTAACAGTTTTGCCACCCGCTCCTACTGGCATAAAATGGCCTGCTCTTCTAAAAGGGGAACACACACACACATGCACACGCACACATGTACTCACACACGTAGTCATACATAGTCATACATACATACATACATACACACAGTTATGCACACACGCACATACACACATGCATGCACGCACACATGCATACACACACACACAGGCACATGCACACCCACCCACCCACACACACACACACACACACACACACACACACACACACACACACACACACACACACACACACATCACTCACACACACACACACACACACACACACACACACACCACACTCACACATTATATGCATTCATGCACTGCATGCTTACCCTCTCTCTTTCTCCCTCACCACTTGTGTCTCTCATTCACTCACACACCCACACATGCACACACGTACTCATGCACACACCCACACATGCACACGCGCGCACACAAACTGGAAGCGAGGGTGAGGCTTGGAATGGAACCCAGAACCTCATGGTTTACATGTTGGTGGTGGAGCGTCCTAACCATCCTGTCCACTCTCCTTCATTATCGATGATGATTAACAGATTATGGTTGTTCATCGTCGTTGTTTTTATACTTTTCTTCTTGTCATCTCAGCATTCCAAAGTAAACCAGCAACGCACATCAAACAGTCAACATAGTAAGAATAATAATAATGATGATGATGATATGATGATGATGATGATGATGATGATGATGATGATGATGATGATGATGATGATGATGATGATGACGATGATGATGATGATGATATGATGATGATGATGACGATGACGACTGACGACGACGACGACGACGACGACGACGACGACGACGACGACGACGACACGACGACGACGACGACGACGACGAGGCGGCGGGGCGGCGGCGGCGCGCGGCGGCGGCGGCGGCGGCGGCGGCGCGGGCGGCGGCGGCGGCGGCGCGGCGGCGGCGGCGGCGGCGGCGGCGGCGGCGGCGGGGGCGGCGGCGGCGGCGGCGGCGGCGGCGGCGGCGGCGGCGGCGGCGGCGGCGGCGGCGGCGGCGGCGGCGGCGGCGGCGGCGGCGGCGGCGGCGGCGGGGGGCGGCGGCGGCGGCGGCGGCGGCGGCGGGCGACGGACGACGACGACGACGACGACGACGACGACGACGACGACGACGACGACGACGACGACGACGACGACGACGACGACGACGACGACGACGACGACGACGACGACGAGACGACGACGACGACGACGACGACGACGACGACGACGACGACGACGACGACGACGCTACTACTACTCCTTTTACTACTACTACTACTACTTATGATGGTATCAACAAGAAGAAGAAAAAATGATAAATAAATAATAAATAATTATAATAATGGTACTACTACCATGACTACTACTGCTGCTACTTCTACTGCTACTTCAACTTCTACCTTTACTTCTTCCACTGCTATTACTACTACTACTGGTAATAATAATGATAATGAATAGGATAATAACAATAATGATGACAATAATAATGATAAAAATAATGACAATACTATAAAAAATGATACAAGGGAATTTTATGTCTACATATAGATAACAGAACAAAATCGAAGTGTTTAATAAAGAAAAAAAGGAAGTTAACTTTTTTTTTCTTTTCCCCCTTTTTCTGTCAATCAACAGCCATGGGTCACGTGATCAAGAACGGCCTTGAACTCATCGGGACGGGGCGCAGTGTCAGACTGGACAAGTCGTTTCAGGCGGACATCGACCAGATGGCCAAGATGGCCGACTCTCAGCGCGGCCTGACAGACAGCGAACGCAAACACGTCTCCGCTCTCAAGCACTTCTCTGAAGGGTCAGGGGGAAGAATGAACCCATGATTTTGGGGTTTTTTTGTGTGTGTGTGTGTTGTTGTTGTTGGGTTTTATTTGGTGGGTTTTTTTTTTGTGTGGTGTGTGTGTGTGTAAATTCTGGGGGTTGGGTTGGGGTGTTTTTGTTTTAGTTTTCTGGGGTGTTTTTTTTATTTGTAAATTCTGGGGGAGGCGTGATGGTGGTGGTGGTGGGGGTTGTTTTTGTTTTCTGGGTTTTTTATTTTTTTTTTAAAATCTTTATTTGTAAATTCTACAGGGGGTGGGGGGTGGGGGGTTTTTGGTTTTGTTTTCTTTTGTTCCTCAGCTAGAGCTCTGAGGCTGTGCACGATGGTTAGATTTTTCAGCATGCAAAGGGTTTTGTTTTGTTTTTTTAAATTTTTATTCTTATTTGTAAATTTTAGGGTGTTTTTTTTTTTTTTTTTTCTCCTTTTTTTTGTTCCTCAGCTAGAGTTCCCAGGATGTTCACCAATGGTGAGATTTTTTTAGCATGTGAATTTTAAAAAAAATATATATATATATATTTGTTAATTTGGGGGGGGGGGGGGGGGTTAGGGTTTGTTTTTGGGTTTTTTTTGGTTAGTTTTGTTGTTGTTGTTGTTGTTTCTCCCCTAAGCTCTGAGCACGTTCACCAATAGTCCATTTTTGAGCACGCGACTAGTTTTTTGTTGTATTATTTTTATTTGTAAATTCTGATTTTTTTTTTTTTTTTTAATTTCTTTTTGGTTTTGGGTGTTTTTTTTTGTTTTTGTTTTGGTGGTTATTTTTTGTTTCCTGACTACAGTTCCGAGGACGTTTACCAATGGTTAAATTTTTTAGCATGCGACTGGTGTTTTTTTTTTTTTTTTTTTTTTTTAATTCTTTTTTTTTTTTTGGAGGGGTGGGTTTTTCCCCACCATTTAGGCACCCACATTCCAATTTCGGGAATGTTTGTTTTGTTTTTTTACAAGAAAAAACGAACAAGGATATATACATATATATATATGTGACTGAAGGATGCTATTGTTTAGTGGTTAACGCTGTATGACTTCAGTCCCATTGGGTCCATGAAGTCCAGGGTTCGATCCAAATCTCGGTGTATGTCAACGTCTGGTGTATTAAAGGTGGGGGGGGGTTTTACAGTCTCTCAGGTCATTTTAAGTGCAGACCTGCCAGCACCTTCATTCCCTTCATTTACACACACATGCAGAAGATCAAATATGCATGGTAAAGATCCTGTCATTTATGTCAGCGTTCAGTGGGTTAGGGAAACATGAATATGTGCAGCATTATCCCTGAAGTTGGAATGCAGCTGCCTTGTGGTAGGGAGCAAAAATGGTAAAGGTGTCCCATAACCTAGGCAGTTCGTAGGGGAGTGAGGAGGGCATCAGAGACCTCAGCTTCTCTAGGGGCCAGCATGTTGAGGGCGGCGCCCATCTCCTCTCCCTCATTGCGTTACCTGTCAAGAGACACCGAATGCAAGAGGGTTAATCAGCACTTGAGTGGAGCTGAAAGTAGGGGGGAGCTGACTGACAGCTGTGGTGGGTGTTGTTAGTTAAAGTCTGTCCCGAGCTTAAGGCTCATCAGGCTGGTGTTTATCCCAGTTTCTGTGGCGTTAAGCGACTGAGAGTCATAGACTCCCCCCTGGATAGGACGGACGCCAGTCTATCGCAGGGTTAACCCCCCAACACAAGGTTGGTACCCCTTTTACACCTGGGTGGGGTGAGAAAATAGCCGTAAAGTGCCTTTTCCAAGGGCACAACGCCATAGCCGAAAGCTGGGATGGAACCCGCAACCTTTAGATTACGAATACGAGTCTAACACCCTAACCA
Organism: Stramonita haemastoma; assembly: GCA_030674155.1. NCBI lineage: Eukaryota > Metazoa > Mollusca > Gastropoda > Neogastropoda > Muricidae > Stramonita > Stramonita haemastoma. Next base: position 12,344,046 of record CM060350.1, read on the forward strand.
CTAGACTACAGCGGCGGCTATCGTCGAACAGGACAGATAAATAAACACTTAAACAATGGATTGACGACGTTGTTGTTGTTGCTGCAGGCACACTTAAACAATGGATTGACAACGTTGTTGTTGCTGCAGGCACACTTAAACAATGGATTGACGACGTTGTTGTTGTTGTTGCTGCAGGCACACTTAGACAATGGATTGACGACGTTGTTGTTGTTGTTGCTGCAGGCACACTTAAACAATGGATTGACGACGTTGTTGTTGTTGTTGCTGCAGGCACACTTAAACAATGGGTTGACGACGTTGTTGTTAATGTTGCTGCAGGCACACTTAAACAATGGATTGACGACGTTGTTGTTGTTGTTGCTGCAGGCACACTTAAACAATGGATTGACGACGTTGTTGTTGTTGTTGTTGTTGCAGGCACACTTAAACAATGGATTGACGACGTTGTTGTTGTTGCTGCTGCAGGCACACTTAAACAATGGATTGACGACGTTGTTGTTGTTGTTGCTGCAGGCACACTTAAACAATGGATTGACGACGTTGTTGTTGTTGTTGCTGCAGGCACATGAAGCGAGCCACCTTGGTGTGGGAGGACATTCTGAAGGACCACCCCCTGGACACCCTGGCCCTCAAGTTTGCCCACGACTCCTACTTCTACCTGGGCCAGTCCCCTCAGATCAGGGACAGCATCGCCCGCGTCCTGCCCCACTACACCCCGACAACCCTTACTACGGGTGAGCTTAGCTTAGCCAGGAAGATTTTGTTCTGCCCTCACTCCCCCTTCCACCCCCCTCCACTTAGGTTAGCAGCATTATGACTTGGGGGAATTTTTATTTCATTTTTTTTTTTTTTCAAACTTTTTTAATGTTCATTTTAGGTTAGCAGCATTACGACTTCGGGGAATTAAAAAAACTTTTTTAATGTTCATTTTAGGTTAGCAGCATTACGACTTAGAGGAATTTTTCAAACTTTTTAATTGTTCATTTTAGGTTAGCAGCATTACGACTTCGGGGAATTTTTAAATATTTTACTTTTTCAAACTTTATTAATGTTCATTTTAGGTTAGCAGCATTACGACTTCGGGGAATTTTTATTTTTTATTTTATTTTATTTGTTCAAATTTTGTTAATGTTCATTTTAGGTTAGGAGCATTACGACTTGGGGGGATTTTAATTTAATTAACATTTTTTCAAACTTTTTTAATGTTCATTTTAGGTTAGCAGAATAAATTATGACTTCAGGGAATTTTTATTTTATTTTATTTTTTTCAAACTTTTTTAATGTTCGTTTTAGGTTAGCAGCATCATGACTTGGGGGAATTTTTATTTTATTTATTTTTTTTTCAAACTTCTTTTAATGTTCATTTTTCAATTACAAACAACAGAGGCAAAACATTTCTAATCAAAAACAAAATACCCCCCCCCCAAAAAGTAAAAATATAATTTTCATAAACAAGTGACATGAATTGCTTTTCAAATGCTTAACCAAAAAGCACACACACACACGTTCACACTGCTATCTGCGTGCACGCATGCATTCTACCTGGGCCAGTCCCCTCAGATCAGGGACAGCATGCCCGCGTCCTGCCCCACTACACCCCCGACAACCCTTACTACGGGTGAGCTTAGCTTAGCCAGGAAGATTCGGTCTGTCTTCGTTCCTCCCCTCCACCCCTCCGCCCCTCCCCCCCTCCCCCACCAACCCCCGCCAACCCTTACTATGGGTGAGCCTATTTAGGCCATCTCATTTCACCCCGCAATACCTTTGTGATCTTCGATTGGTTGTCTCGTTTTTCCCTCCCTTACCTTTGTGGTGTGTGTGTGTGTGTGTGTGTGTGTGTGTTTTGTGTGTGTGTGTGTGTTACTCTGTGTGTGTGTGTTGTGTTTGTGTGTGTGGTGTGTGTGGTTACTGTGTGATGGTGTGTGTGTGTGTGTGTGTGTGTGTGTGTTTTATTTATTCTTTTATATCGAGGATAATGTGTTGTGCGGTGGTGCGTGATGCAGGGTTGTGTGTGTGTTATGTGTGTGTGTGTGTTGTGTGTGTGTTATGTGTGTGTGTTGTGTGTGTGTGTGTGTGTGTGTGTGTAGTGTGTTTTATGTGTGTGTGTGTGTGTGTGTGTGTATGTGGTGGTGTGTTGTGTGTGTGTAGGTGTGAGTGGTGTGTGGTTACAGGTAATCCTGGTATGTACTCCTTTGGGTGGAGGAACAATCTGTAGACAGCAGAGAAACCGCTAGAAAGGTCGGTCGGGCTGTAAGGATGCCCTTCTCCCCCCTCTCCCCCTTCCTCCCTCTCTTCCCTCCTCCCTCTCTCCCCCTCTTTCCTCTCTCCCTCTTCCCTCTCCCCCTCTCCCCCCTCTTCCCTTCTCCCTCCTCCCCCCCTCTCCCCTCTCCTCCCCCACCTCCCTCTCTCCCCTTCTTCCTTCCTCCCCCCTCTTTCCTCTCCCCCTCTAGCCTCTCCCCCTCCTCCCCCTCTTCCCTTCTCCTCTTCCCCCCTTCCCCCCCTCTTCCCTCTCCCCCCCGTGCTCCCCCCTCCCCCCCCATATCACATCCCTACACTTTCTTTCTAACATGTGGGGATGCTATGGGCTCCTTATGTATTATAGATATAGCATCCCCCCTCCCCCCCATCATCATCATCATCATCATCATTGTTATTATCATCATTGTTATTATCATCATACCCCCATCATCATCATCATTGTTATTATCATCATCATCATTGTTATCATCATCATTTTTATTATCATTATCATCATCATCATCATCATCATTTTTCTTCTTCTTCTTCTTCTTCTTCTTCTTTGCATTCTTCTTCTTCTTCTTCTTTGCATTCTTCTTCTTTGCATTCTTCTTCTTTGCATTCTTCTTCTTCTTTGCATTCTTCTTCTTCTTTGCATTCTTCTTCTTCTTCTTCTTTGCATTCTTCTTCTTCTTTGCATTCTTCTTTGCATTCTTTGCATTCTTCTTCTTCTTCTTGCATTCTTCTTCTTCTTCTTCTTCTTCTTTCTTCTTCTTCTTCTTCTTCTCTTCTTCTTCTTCTTCTTCTTCTTCTTCTCATTATTCTAGTCATCATCATCATCATTATTTTCATCATATTTCCTGGTGTCTCAGGGTCTGGAGTTGAATGCCAGTGACGCGTGGTCGACACACACGCTGTGTCATGTCATGGAGATGACAGGCAGGCAGGCGACGGACGGCATCAATGCGTGGAAAAGAGGAGGGAGAGGGAGAGGGAGAGAGAGAGGGGAGGGGAGGAGAGGAGGAGGAGGGGAGGGAGGAGAGAGAGAGAGAGAGGGAGAGAGAGAGAGGGGGAGAGAGGGGGAGAGGAGAGAGGGGGGAGAGAGAGGGGGGGAGAGAGAGAGGGTTGGGAGAGAGAGAGGAGGTATTGATTTGAGATTTAATTTGATTTGATTTATTCTTTTATATCGAGGATAATGGAATAAGCACTCTTGTGCTTTTTTACACCCAGTCCCCGTGTGTATGCAGTTTTGTAAATGTCATCTGTTCCCACCGGCACACGATGGCCTACTCTTACGAAAAGCGGAACAGGATTTAACTGTGTGCGCAAGATGTTCTGCGTGCGTTCGCACACGGGACCTCGGTTTATAGTCTCATCGAAGGACTTTTGGGGAGAGTGGAGTCAGCACTGATGTTAACTCCAAAAGAAAAGAGAGAGAGAGAGAGAGAGAGAGAGAGAGAGAGAGAGAGAGAGAGAGAGAGAGAGAGAGAGAGAGGGGGGGAAGAGAAGAGGAAAGACCAATCAGTACCGTGTGTGCATAGGGCAGGAGAAGATTGTGTGATGTTTAGTTCAAGGATTATTCTTGCTTTTAGCCAAGGTCTTTACATACAGTTTGGGTTTTTATGTTTTTTATACAATGATCCCTCATTTGTTTTGACTGAGACTGTGAGGAATATTGTTTGGAGTTTGTGTGGGATGTGTTATTTAAAAAAAAAAAAAAAAATTTCAACGCAATGTTTTACATGATATAGACTATAATGCAACATTCATGCACATAG
>CM060350.1:12353064-12355564 GCA_030674155.1 Stramonita haemastoma
TTTTAGTATAAAGTAGAGGTAAAGGTGTCCCATAACCTGTGGGGCGCAAGATGAGCTGTCACTCACATGATGGACTCCATCGAAAAATTGTCAGGTACTGTGTGTTTCCGAGATTGTATTTATCTTTTTTTTATTTTGTTTAAATTAGTTTTTTTTAGTATAAAAAGTAAGGTAAAGGTGTCCCATAACCTGTGTGGTGGTAGGGGAGCGAGGCATCAGAGACCTCAGCTTCTCTAGGGGACCAGCATATTGAGGGTGGCACCCATCTCCTCTCCCTGGCTGCTTTACCTTTCCTGACTCTAAAGAGGGCAGGTACCCATTTACAGCTGGGTGAACTAGGGGGACTGTACTGAAGCCAAGGTGTGCAAACGGTCACCAATCCAATAGGTAACCATGGTCGATGCTGCTTAACTTGGCTGAGGGAAAGCAAGTGCTCTGACCACTGAGCTATCCTGTCCCTAGTATTTAGTATAATAAAATATAAAAAAAATGAAAAATAGAATACAAATAAAAATTATCTTTATTTTTATTTTATTTATTTATTTTTAGTTCCTCAGCGAGGGCTTCGAAGTTTACAAATGGTGAGGTTTTTTTTATGTATGCGACTTGTTTTGTTGTTGTTGTTGCCCACCTTGAAGGTAGCCCATTGCTGACTTCGGAGGATGTATGCTGGGTATACTGTCAATGGGTACCTGCCCTTTTTACGTCAGGGAAGGTAAAGCAGCGAGGGAGAAGAGATGGGCACCACCCTCAACATGCTGGCCCCTAGAGAAGCTGAGGTATCTGACGCCTCGCTCCCCTACGACCACGCAAGTTACGGGACACCTGTACCTTTTTACCCTATGCTGGGTATAGTTTATGTTTCTGTAACCCCTCACCAAACGGATGTGAATTACGGGATTTAAAATTTCTATTTAACCCTAACCCTAACCCACCCCCCCTGTCACTGTGTGTGTGGTGACAGAACGGCAGAGGGAGATTGTCAGGGCATCATGAAGGAGGTGGGGCAGAGGCTGTGTCAGGCTGTGGTGGACTACAGGGACGGGGATTTCGCCAGCGCCGTGGAGGGGATTCTGCCCGTGAGATACCGCATCATCGACATCGGGGGTAGCCACGCTCAGGTAATACACTGCTGTCTGTGTCTGTGTGTGTCTTCTCTGTCTTTCATCTGTCTCTTCTGACATGACAATGTCTTGTCTCGTCTCTCTCTCTTCTCTCTCTTCTGCCTTCTCTCTCTCTCTCTTCTGTCTGTGTCTGTCTGTCTCTGTCTGTCTGTCTTCTGGCTCTTCTGCTCTCTCTTCTTCTCTCTCTCTCTCGTCTTCTGTCTGTCTCGTCTGTCTTCTCTCTCTCTCTCTGGGCCTGGTTGTGTGTGCCTGGCTGTCACAGTGCTGTTCATGATGGCTGTGTTTGTATGTTCGTGATTTCACAGTGTTTGTGTCATAGTGACTGTCATAATGGATGTGTCATGCTGGCTCTGTCATGGTGTCGTGTCACGTTAGCTGTCTGTGCCTGGCTGTGTCATGGTGTTTGTGTCATAGTGGCTATGTCATGGTGGCTGTGTCAGTGTTTGTGTCATAGTGGCTGTGTCATATTGGCTGTTAAAGTAGCTTTGTCAGTGTTTGTGTCATAGTGGTTGTGTCATATTGGCTGTTAAAGTAGCTGTGTCAGTGTTTGTGTCACTGTGGCTGTGTCACAGTGTTTGTGTCACGTGCTTGTCATGGTGTTTGTGTCACGGATGGCTGTGACACAGTGTTTGTGTCACACAGGCTGTCACAGTGTTTGTGTCACACTGGCTGTTACGCTGGCTGTGTCATGATAGCTGTGACACAGTGTTTGTGTCACACTGGCTGTCACAGTGTTTGTGTCACACTGGCTGTCGCAGTGTTTGTGTCACACTGGCTGACACAGTGTTTGTGTCACATGGCTGACACAGTGTTGTGTCACTGCTGATACAGTGTTTGTGTCACACTGGCTGACACATGTTTGTGTCACACTGCTGTCACAGTGTTTGTGTCACACTGGCTGTCACAGTGTTTGCATCACCGTGTCTGTGTCACAGTGTTTGTGTCACAATGTCTCTGTCACGGTGGCTGTGTCATGGTGGGTGTCTGTGTGTGGCTGTTTCAGCGTGACCTCTTCAACCTGTTCCTGATTCAGGCGGCCATCAAGTCTCCCCTGCACGAGCATCACCGCCTGGCCAGGTGAGAGAGACACACCCCCTCCTCCCTCTCACTCTCTCCCTCCTCCCTCACCTTTCCTCTCCCTGTGCACATCACTCATCACAAGTGCTTGGAACATTAACTACCTGTGTTTGTAATATTTTCAGGTGCGTTTATGATATGTGTTACCTGTGTTTGGGACATACATTACCCGCCTGCATTTGTAATATTTGTTTGCTGTGTCATTTTTGTTACCTGTGTTTATGATGTATATTACCTGTGTATCATCTGTGTTTAGAAAATACATTACCGTTGTTTGTAATATTTGTCAGGTGTCTTTG
>CM060350.1:12360564-12365564 GCA_030674155.1 Stramonita haemastoma
AGTGCAAGTGACATGGCATGGGAGAGAATTGTTATCTTTGAAGTCTTTCTGGAAAAAAGGCAGCAGAAGAATGGACCAAGAAGGCAGAAAATAAACAAGGAGGACAAGGCAGAAGCAAAAATAAGGGATAGAAAAGAGGAAACTCCTAGCACAGAATTTCCAGTGGGTGGGGATGCTATTTACTTGAAATCCTCAGATAATATGTCCAAACTATTATCCCAAAACAGTCAAAATTAATTCAAACAGTATGAATTATGGAAACAAAACAAGATTATGCAGACATTCCAAATTATCCAAAATTCCAAATTGTCGAAACATGTCCAAATTATCCCAAACATGTTCAGATTATCTAAACATGTCTGAATTATTCCAAGATGTCCACATTATCTCAAGATGTCCAAATTATCTAAACATATGTCGAAATTATCAAAGTTTGTCTACATTATCCAAACATGTCCAAATTATCCCAAGATGTCCACATTATCCCAAGATGTCCAAATTGTCCAAAGATGTCCACATTATCTCAAGATGTCCAAATTATCTAAACATGTCAAATTATCAAAATTTATCTACATCATCCAAACATGTCTAAATTGTCCAAAGATGTCTAAATTGTCCAAAGATGCCCAAATTATCCCAAGATAATTATCCCAAGATGTCCACATTATCCAAAGATGTCCAGAGCTAGTATCATTGAGGCCAAACATGGAACATGTTGTTGACTTTGAAGTATTTTTGTTTGTTTTGTTTACCCAGTTCCTTGGGTAGAGCTCTGAGGTTCACCAATGGTGAGATTTATGCGTATACAACTGCTCCCCCCCCCCCCCCCCACACCATTTCGGTCGTTGCATTCAAATTTCAGAGATAGTGTCTAAACACAACACCTGTGAGCATGTGTTTTTGAAATTTTTCTTCATCCCTTCCCAGTAGCAAAGATTGGCCTACTCTTCCTAAAGGCAGAACAGGTTTTTAACGTGTGTGCACAAGATGTTCTGCATGCTTTCGCACACAGGGACTTGGTTTATAGTCTCCTCCGAAGGACTTTGACATCCAGTTGAATTTTTCGTCTAACTGGGAAGAAGGGGCAAGGCTGGGAATTGAACCCAGAACCTCACTGTTCGCTTGTTAGGCAGGTGAACGTGTTAACCCTCCTGCCACCATCCATTTTGTAGAATTGTTATGAAGAGGATATTGATGCTGTTATTATAATCCACACCTATATTAATGTCCTTTAGGTGAAAATGTTGATGACATAGCAGTATTGTAAAGAAGAGGATATTGATGTTATTATCATAATCCACACAGATATTAATGTCCCTTAGCTGAAAATGTTGATGACATTGCAGTATTGTTATGAAGAGGATATTGATGCTGTTATCATAATCCACTCAGATAATAATGTCTATGGACAGTGTTCATAATTATATGGAAAATAATGCATAATTTATACAACTGAATTCACCAGTGAATGTGTATGTATGTCTATATGTATGTATGTATGTATGTATGTATGTATGTATGTATGTATGTATGTATGTATGTATGTATGTTGTATATGTGTTATACTAATGATCATACTAATGTCACCTGTTTTAAAAATCACGTGCCTTTTAAAATATTTTTTTACCTGGAGTTACTCGTGCTATGCTATGCAAAACAAGGGTCATGAAATAAAGTATTGTTGATTTGAAAAACAAAACACAATCCAAAACGAAAACAATTACATTCTATTGTTTGTTTTAAAAGTTTGGGAATGTTACCTTTTAAGACCCAAGGTAACAGTGACAGGAGGATCTTAAACATGACGATTTCTGACAACTTTGCTTTCGGGATTTCCACCCTCTGGCATGTGTTTTATCTTGTGTACACCAGTGCTTTTAGGGAAGAAATGTATTCAGCCTTGAAATATTGTTGATGATAGTCACTATAGCTGAGTGGTTAAGACCTTTCGACTCCAATCCTGTTAGGTCCATGAAGTCGTGGGTTCGAATCTTGGCATCAACCTTTGGTTTAAACTTTGGTTTAACGTTTTGTATTCTTTTATATCGAGGATAATGGAATAAGCACTCATGTGCTTTTTTTTTACCTCTAGTCCCCGTGTGTATGAAGTTTTGTCAATCTGGTCATCTGTGCCCACCGGCACACAATGGCCTGCTCTCACAAAAAGCAGAGCAGGATTTAACATGTGCGCAAGATGTTCTGTGTGCATTTGCACACAGGACCTCGATTTATAGTCTCATCCGAAGGACTTTTGTGAAGAGTGGGGTCAGCACTGATGTTAACCCCAGGGGAAAAATCCCCTCAAACGGAATTAAACCTGGGTAGTCAAATTGGAGTGCAATGTTCTGACCACTAGGCCATCCCCCCCCCCCCCCTCCCCCTCTTGGTGAATTAAGAGTGGGGACTTTTATGATATCCCAGGTCAACCTCAGGTGCAGACCAACCAGTGCCTTCATTCCCTTCTTGTATGTACACATGGAGAAGGCCAAAATATGCATGTTAAAGATCCCGTCATTCATGTCAGTATTTGACGGGTTATGGGAGCACAGTTATTCAGAAAATGATAATACATATTAACGATAAATCATATAAACAGAGATGCCTTATCCAGAAATGATGGCAAGAGATTGGATTTATGGGTGTTTCTTATCCTGATGTTGTATAATAATAATGATAGTGAGAATGTATGAAATTTATATATATAGGGCTGAATCTTGCAAAGTTGTATGTATGCAGGTGTTTGGTGCTGTGTGGCATTCTTGTATATTGTCACTTTCAGAAGAATACATAATATTTTTAAAATTATAATGATGTGGTTTTTCAAATGAGTGCTGAGATGAGTGTGCTTACAGGGTGCATGTGTGTGTGTGTGTGTGTGTGTGTGTGTGTGTGTGTGTGTGTGTGTGTGTGTGTGTGTGTGTGTGTTGTGTGTGTGTGTGTTTCCAGAGGGAAAGAGGAGAGAGAGAGAGGAGAGAGAGAGAGAGAGAGAGAGAGAGAGAGAGAGTATTCTTTCTTGTTGGGTTTCCATTTCAAAGACATAAACACACACAGACACACACACTCACTCAACCCCCCCCCCCCCCCCCCCCCCCCCCCCCCACACACACACACAGGGTGATAGGATAGCCTGGTGGTTAGAGCCTTGTGCAGTGTGCTCGTGATCTGCTGACCCAGGTTCGAATCCCGTCCAAATGGCTTTACCCCCTTGGAGTTAACATCAGTGCCGACTCCACTCCCCCCAAAAGTCCTTCCGGGTGAGACAATAAAACGATGTCCCGTGTGCAAATGCATGCAAATCATCTTGCGCACACGTTAAAACATGTTCCACTTTTTGGAAGAGTAGGTCATTGTGTGTTGGTGGGAAGGGATGCCAAAATTTACACAACTGAATACACATGGGGACTGGATGTAAAAAAAAAAAAAAAGCACATGAGTGCTTTATCCATTATTCTCGAGATTAAAGAAAAAAAGCACACACACACGCGCACCATACACAAACACGCATACACACGCACACACACACACACACACACACACACACACACACACACACACATGCACGAACGTACATACACACACTCACGCACTCATTACCAAGTATAACAACGTAAGTGTAACAGCAGCAACAACAACCCACACCCCCCCAAAAGAGAGAGATTAAGCGAAGAGAAAACACGCGCGCACACACACACACACACACACACACACACACACACACACACACACACCACACACACACACACACACACACACACACACACACAAAAAGTGCGCGCACACGAAAACGACAACATGGTCAAGAAATGCATGTAATGCACTAGTCAAGAAAATAACTAGTGGCTGGTTCGAGTCTTGTTTAGCCCCCGACTTTTTTTTCCACAATTCATTCAATGTGATTGACACTTCAAAATTCTGAAATTCTGACAAGTGTCTTGCTTTAAGGTACCACAGCAGGTGAAGCTTCAATCATCCGCCGGGACCTCTGATGAGGGCTCATCCAGGAGCCGAAACTCGAGTCAGGTCAGGCCAAAGGTATGGTTCTTACTCAGAAAGGCCTTAAATGCTGCCATGGAAAGACAGTACTTTCTAGAAATTATTTTAATTTTTAAAAATCTTTTTATGAATCGAATCCTTGGTAAATCATTTTCAAAATGATTGAGAAGGTTTAAGTGGTTGCCTGCACTTGTTTTTTTTTCCTCCACTAACGTTTATCTAAATATGCTATTAACTTAATTAAAAGGGTTTGTGGGGGGGGGGGGGGGGGGTAGCGTTTTGGATGAAACTCGAAACCAAGGTCCCAAGTACAACTCGTGTAAAAGAACCCACGGCAGCAGAAAGTTGCCCTGTAAATTCTGTAAATAAAAGCCGATTGGAAAAAAAAAAGGTAAAGGTGTCCCTCAACCTATGTGGTCTTTGGGTAGCGAGATGTCAGAGACCTCAGCTTCTCTAGGGACCAGCATATTGAGGGCGGCGGCACCCATTCCTCTCCCTCGCTGCTTTACCTTCCCTGACCCTAAAGAGGGCAGGTACCCATTCACAGCTGGGTGAACTGGGGGTACTGTACTGAAGCCAAGGCGCGGAAACAGTCACCCATCCATCTGGTAACCACGCTCAATGCTGCTTAACTTAACTGGGGGAAAGCGAGTGCTCTGACCACTGAGCTATCCCACGGTATATTTCCACAGAAAGTTTCCTGACCCAAGGAGTATCTAGTTGGTCAGTCTGTCCACATAACTACTAACACCTCTTTAGGACACAAGACACGGGGCTGCTTTGCCCCCTGACTTTATCCTGAAGTCGAAATGCGGCTACCTTGATGACGGGCAAACATTCCCATTCTCTTTTCTTGACCAGTGGTCAGAACATTGCGCTGGCAATTTGACAACCCGGGTTCGATTCCCGTTCAAAGGGATTTTTACCCCGGAGTTAACATCAGTGCTGACTCCACTTTCCACCAAAGTCCTTCGATGAGACTACAAACTGAGGCCCCGTGTGCGAAC
>CM060350.1:12378064-12383064 GCA_030674155.1 Stramonita haemastoma
CCCATAATTAATGCCAGGGCAGCGAATTTTATTAGGTCACACAACCTTATCACCGGAATCATCATCATCATCGTTATCATCATTATCGTAAACAGCTTTGATATCATCATCATCTTCATTATTTTCATCATTATTGAAGTTTGGCCAACTTCGCTAGGTTACACAACTTGATCATTATCATCATCATCATCAACATCATTGTTGTTCTTCATCATCATCATTATAATTGTTATTAATGAAGTGTGGCCAACTTCACTGGGTAACACTATTATCATCATCACTATCATCATCAACACGATTATCATTGATGACACAAATATCATCATTATTATCATTATGAATGGACTTGTGGCCAACTTCACTAGGTCACAACTTTATCAACGTCATCATTATCGTTATCATCAACGAGATTATTTTTTATCATGGACATCATCATCACCATTATCATCGTCATTATCATCAACAAGATTATTATCATGGACATCATCATTATCATTATCATCGTCGTTATCAACAAGATCATTATCATGGACATCATCATCATCATTATTATCGTCATTATCACCATCAAGAGTATTATCATCATGGACATCATCATCACCATTATCATCACCATTATCATCGTCGTTAGTTATAGAAGTGTCGCCAGCTTCACAAGGTCACACAACTTTATAATCATCATGGTCAGGGTTATCATCATTGTCACATCATCATCATCATCAACATTGTCATTGATATCATCATAATCATCATCACCATCACCACCATTATCATCAACATTATTATCATTAATATTATCATCATCATCATCACCATTATTATAATGTCATTAATGAAGTGTGGCCAACTTCACTAGGCAACACTATACTATCATCATTATCATCATCAGCATGATTATCATTGACGTCGTCGTCGTCGTCATCATCATCATCATCATCATCATCATCATCATCATCATCATCATCATCATCACCACAGTTATGATTGGACTTGTGACCACCTTCACTAGGTCACACCTCAATTAACTTCATCATCATCATTATCATTATCATCATCAATCATTCATATCATCATCATCATCATCATCAGTCAGTTTTTCATCATTATTATTATCATCATCATCCCCATAATTAATGCCAGTGCAGCGAATTTTACTAGGTCACACAAACCTTATCTCCGGAATCATCATCATCATCGTCATCATCATTATCGTCAACAGCTTTGATATCATCATCATCATCATTATTTTCATCATTATTGAAGTTTTGGCCAACTTCGCTAGGCTACACAACTTTATCATTATCATCATCATCAACAACATCATTGTTGTTCTTCATCATCATCATTATAATTGTTATTAATGAAGTGTGGCCAACTTAACGGGGTAACACTATCATCATCATCATCATCATCATCATCATCATCATCATCATCATCAACATGATTATCATTGATGTCACAATTACCATCATTATCATTATGAATGGACTTGTGGCCAACTTCACTAGGTCACAACTTTATCAACTTCATCATCGTCGTCATCATCATCATCATTATCGTTATCATCATCAAGATTATTTTTTTTATCATGGACAACATCATCATCATTATCATCGTCACTATCATCAACAAGATTATTATCATGGACATCATCATCACCATTCTCATCGTCATTATCATCAACATGATTATTATCATGGACATCATCACCATTATCATCGTCGTTAGTTCTCGAAGTGTCGCCAGCTTCACAAGGTCACACAACTTTATTATCATCATGGTCAGGATTATCATCATTGTCACATCATCATCATCAACATCATTGTCATTGACATCATAATCATCATCACCATCATCATCATCATCATCATCATCATCATCAACATTATCATTGATATCATCATCATCATTATCATCATCATCACCATTATTACAATGCTATTAATGAAGTGTGGCCAACTTCACTAGGCAACACTATATTATCATCATCAGCATGATTATCATTGACGTCGTCATCATCATCATCATTACCGTTATGAATGGACTTGTGACCAACTTCACTAGGTCACAACCTTGATCAACTTCATCATCATCATCATCATCATCATTATCATCAATCATTCACATCATCATCACCATCATCATCATCATCATCAGTCAATTTTCATCATTATCATCATCATCATCCCCATGATTAATGCTAGTGCAGCAAATTTTACTAGGTCACACAACCTTATCACCGGAATCATCATCATCATCGTCATCATCATTATCGTCAACAGTTTTGATATCATCATCATTTTCATTATTTTCATCATTATTGAAGTTTGGCCAACTTCGCTAGGTTACACAACTTGATCATTATCATCATCATCATCATCATCATTGTTGTTGTTCTTCATCATCATCATTATAATTGTTATTAATGAAGTGTGGCCAACTTCACTGGGTAACACTATTATCATCATCATTATCATCATCAACACGATTATCATTGATGTCACAATTATCATCATTATTATCATTATGAATGGACTTGTGGCCAAATTCACTAGGTCACAACTTTATCGACTGCATCATCATCGTCATCATCATCAACAAGATTATTATCATGGACATCATCATCACCATTATCATCGTTATTATCATCAACAAGATTATTATCATGGACATCATCATCACCATTATCATCGTTATTATCATCAACAAGATTATTATCAGGGACATCATCATCACCATTATCATCGCTATTATCATCAACAAGATTATTATCAGGGACATCATCATCACCATTATCATCGTCGTTAGTTATAGAAGTGTCACCAGCTTCACAAGGTCACACAACTTTATAATCATCATGGTCAGGATTATCATCATTGTCACATCATCATCATCAACATTATTGTCATTGATATCATCATAATCATCATCACTATCATCATGAACATTATTATCATTGATATCATGATCATCATCATCATCATCATCATCATCAACTTTATTATTATCATTATCGTCATCATCACCATTGTTATAATTTTATTAATGAAGTGTGGCCAACTTCACTAGGCAACACTATATTATCTTCATTATCATCATCAGCATGATTATCATTGACATCATCATCATCATCATCATTATTATTACCGTTATGAATGGACTTGTGGCCAACTTCACTAGGTCACACCTTAATCAACTTCATCATTATCATTATCATAATCATTCACATCATCATCACCATCATCATCATCAGTCAATTTTTCATCATCATCATCATCATGATCATCATCATCCCCATAATTAATGCCAGTGCAGCGAATTTTACTAGGTCATACAACCTTATCACCGGAATCATCATCATCATCGTCATCATCATTATCGTCAACAGCTTTGATATCATCATCATCTTCATTATTTTCATCATTATTGAAGTTTGGCCAACTTCGCTAGGTTACACAACTTGATCATTATCATCATCATCATCATTGTTGTTGTTCTTCATCATCATCATTATAATTGTTATTAATGAAGTGTGGCCAACTTCACTGGGTAACACTATTATCATCATCATTATCATCAACATGATTATCATTGATGACACAATTATCATCATTATTATCATTATGAATGGACTTGTGGCCAACTTCACAAGGTCACAACTTTATCAACGTCATCATCGTCATCATCACCATCGTCATCATCATCATCATCATCATCAAGATTATTATTTTTATTATGGGCATCATCATCACCATTATCATCGTCATTATCATCAACAAGATTATTATCATGGACATCATCATCACCATTATCATCGTCATTATCACCATCAAGAGTATTATCATCATGGACATCATCATCACCATTGTCATCGTCATTATCATCAAGAGTATTATCATTATGGACATCATCATTACCATTATCATCGTCATTATCATTCACAAGATTATCATCATGGACATCATCATCATCATTATCATCGTCGTTAGTTATAGAAGTGTCGCCAGCTTCACAAGGTCACACAACTTTATTATCATCATGGTCAGGATTATCATCATTGTCACATCATCATCATCATCAACAATATTGTTATTGATATCATTATCATTATCATCATTATCATTGATATCATCACCATCATCATCATCATCATCATCACCATCATCATATCAAAATCATCGTTATTATTATCATTAAAGGAAATGTGGGCAACTTCACTGTTTCACACAACTTCCATCATCATCATCATCATCATCATCATCATCATCATCATCATCATCATCATCATCATCATCATTTGTGGAAATGCAGCACACTTCACCAAGTCAGATAGAAAAATAACCGCCATAGGATGGATGATACAGACATTTCGCCAGTCATCACCCTCAATAATCATCAGCTGGTTATCGAGGATTTTATACACCTCAGCTATCTCAGCAGTGATCATCAACTCCATTTGTATTTGTGTGCGTGTGCGTGTGCGTGTGTGTGTGTGTGTGTGTGTGTGTGTGTGTGTGTGTGTGTGTGTGCGCGCGTGCGCGTGTGTGTGTATATTCGAATTTGCTAAAACTATAAATAGTTATGGATTGCTTGTGTGTTGTATAGGTCGATTGCAAGCGCTTTGATTTGTTTGTAC
Source organism: Stramonita haemastoma (assembly GCA_030674155.1). NCBI lineage: Eukaryota > Metazoa > Mollusca > Gastropoda > Neogastropoda > Muricidae > Stramonita > Stramonita haemastoma. The sequence goes on from CM060350.1 coordinate 12,382,701, forward strand.
AAGATATAGCGTTATATAAATTTTCATGTATTGTTGTCATTATTTATTACTTTCTATTTACGTACTTTGCTTCTTTCCTTTCTTTTAGAAGCATTTGTCATTATCTTTTGTAACGGGAAAAAGAAAATTAAAAAATGTTTAAAAAGAAAAACCTTTTCCACGAAGTCTGAAGTCAGCAAACATTTATTTATTTTTATTTATTTATTTATTCTTTCATATTGAGGATAATGGAATAAGAACTCTTGTTCTTTTTTACGTCCAGTCCCAGCGTGTATGCAGTTTTGTAAATGTCATCTGTTCCCACCGGCACACGATGGCCTACTCTTACGAAAAACGGAACAGGATTTAACGTGTGCGCAAGATG
>CM060350.1:12388064-12390564 GCA_030674155.1 Stramonita haemastoma
AATCTCCCAGAAGGGAAAACAATCTCCCAGAAGGGAAAACAATCCCAGAAGGGAAAACAATCCCCCAGAAGGCGAAAAACAATCCCCCAGAACAGAAAGAATGGAACCCGAGCCTTCAAGTGACTGTCGGGTGATGAATTGTACTATTCTAACCACAAGGTCATCCTGCCCCCGTCACCTTCTGAGGCCCTGTAAGGGGATACGTTGACACGACTGGACACTGGGGTATCTGTCGCTGTGACATATGTAAACGTGGTTTGTGTGTCCTTTTGTGTGAGTGTTAAGGATGGGTGACTCTACGTTCTGTCTGTCTGTCTGTCTGTCTGTCTGTCTGCCTGCCTGTCTGTGTCTGTCTGTCTGTCTGTCTGTCTGTCTGTCTGTGTCTGTCTGTCTGTCTGTCTGTCTGTCTGTCTGTCTGTCTGTCTGTCTCTCTCTCTCTCTCTCTCTCTCTCTCTCTCTCTCTCTCTCTCTCTCTCTCTCTCTCTCTCTCTCTCTCTCTTTAAACTTAGACTTTAAACCGAGGCCCCGTGTGCGAACGCACGCAGAATATCTTGCGCACACGTTAAATCCTGTTCCGCTTGTCGGAAGAGTAGGCCATCGTGTGCCGGTGGGAACAGATGACATTTACAAAACTGCATACACACGGGGACTGGACGTAAAAAAGCACAAGAGTGCTTATTCCATTATCCTCGATATAAAAGAACAAATCAAATCTCTCTCTCTCTCCATCTCTCTCTTTCTCTCTCTCTCACTCACAGTAGATATCTCTGCATGAAATTCGGGGCTGCTCTCCCCGGGGAGAGCGCGTCGCCCCAAGTGCAGCAGCTACCCATTTCTTTTTTTCTTTTTCCTGTCTGCGTGTATATTGGTTCCCTATCAGAGTGGCTTTTTTTTCTACAGAAATTTGCCAGGGACAACCCTCTGGTTGCCGTGGGTTCTTTTACGTGCGCTAAATATTGATGTGCAACACACGGAACCTCGGTTTATTGTCTCATCCGAAAGACTAGCACCCAGACCACCAGTCATGATCTAATGGATGGGGAAAAAGTTTTGGGCCCCAAACGGGATTCAAACCACCGCACACTCCGACCCGGACTTTTCGCTTTCTAGACAGGCGCGTTACCTGTAGACCACCGATCCACCGTTCTGTGATAAAGGTCTGTAAATCACGCTGAACAAGAAGAATACAGTGTGTAGTTAATGTTACAAGTAGCTCCGCTGAGGATGTGGTCAAATGCGTTAAATCCTGTTCCACTTTTTTTCCGTAAGAGTAGGCCATCGTCTGCCGGTGGGAACAGATGACAAAAAGATATACAAAACTGCATGCACACGGGGACTGGATGTAAAAAAGAACATGAGTGGTTATTCCATTATCCTTGATATAAAAGAATAAATAAATAATTGTAAAAAAAAAAAATATGGAGTTCCCCAAGGTACTGTCTCGGGCCCACTCTTCTCTTGGGTATGCATCCCTGCATCACTAGAAATAACATACAATCAAGACATATAGACAGAGGAGAGAAGGAGAGGGAGAGAGATGTTTTTTAAAATTATATTTATATCTTTTTAATTTTTTTTTATTCTTTTATATCGAGGATAATGGGATAAGCACTCATGTGCTATTTTACATCCAGTCCCCGTGTGTATGCAGTTTTTAAATGTCATCTGTTCCCACCGGCACACGATGGCCTACTCTTACGAAAAGCGGAACAGGATTTAATGTGTGCGCAAGATGTTCTGCGTGCGTTCGCACACGGGGCCTCGGTTTATAGTCTCATCGGAAAGACTTTTTAGGGGAGTGGAGTCAGCACTGATGTTAACTCACCTCGACCGCTAATCGAACCCGGGTCGTCAAATTATTTTTTTGTTGGTATTTTGTACCACTTTATGTCACGGCAGATTTCTCTGCGTGAAATTCGGGCTGCTCTCCCCGGGGAGAGCGCGTCGCCACATGTGCAGCGCCTACCCATTTTTTTTCTTTTTCCTGCATGCAAGTGTGTTTCCCTATCAGAGTGGCTTTTTCTACAGAATTTTGCCAGGGACAACCCCCTTGTTGCCGTGGGTTTAAGAGCGCAATGTTCTGACCATTAGGCTATATCCCGCCCCCCTATATCTATGTATAGGGGGCGGGATATATATGTCTAGACAAGATATCTATATAGTCTACATATGTATCTGAAGTCTTCCCGGAGAGGGGGAGGGGAGGGGGGGGGGGGGGCAAGGCAAGGCAAGGCAAGTTCTTTTATTTCGATGATAATGAATAAGCACTCGTGTACTTTTTTTTATAGCCACACACAGGTCCCGTGTTCAAATGCACGCAGAACATCTTGCGCACACGTTAGAACCTGTTCCGCAATTTCGAAAGTGTAGTGTAGGCCATTGTGTGCTGGTGGGAACAGATAACAAAATTGACAAAACTGCATGGACATGTGGACTGGGTATATTGAAAAAAGTCCGTAGATGCTTAATTCATTATCCTCGAAATAAAAAATTAAAAAAA
>CM060350.1:12393064-12395564 GCA_030674155.1 Stramonita haemastoma
ACAAGTGTTTCGGGCCTTTAATCTTCCTTACACTCTAGGGAGGCCGGCCCACATCCAGTTCATGACTCTGGATGTCTCTCTGCTGCCCCTTCATGTATGTGGTGAGTTCTGACTCGGATTTGAATTCATGGTCTCTGGATATGCACACTTTTTTTTTTTTTGAGGGGGGGGGGATTAGCCACCTATGGTATTATGGGGTCATCTAGGTCTTATGCAGTTCACTTTTGTTCCTCCTTGACCAGATCCAGCTTGAACATCTCTCGGCTGCTTCTGTCATGGCTTTCAGGGCTCTGGTTTTTTCCTTCCCTGCAATCGAGAGCTGTTTCATGAGGTTGTAAGCCGATTCTCCCACAAACCCCCTGGCTCCGACTTCTGCAGCAAGGACTTTGACCTGATAGCCTTCTTTCTTCAGGCTGTTGGCCAGATCTGCATATTTTTCAGTCTTGTAGGCGTGAGATGCCTCCATCCTGTTCTCATATGGAACAGTCAGCTCTATCATGATCAGCTGCTTGGTTGAGTGGGAGTTGACTACTATGTCAGGTCTCATACCACTCTTGCTGATGATCTCGGGGTGGTTGTTCCATTCTGGGAGGTCTGCAGTGCACACCCAGTCGTCTGCTCCATCCAGCAGACTCTGCTTGCAGGTTCTGAATGGCACTGCTGTTCGTGGCCATGAGTCTTTTCCTCCTGCCGTGAAGAAGGTTGCGGGAGCTTTTTGTGTCCTGATGTTGCCAATTGTGGAGCAGGTACTGAACCAGACTGCTTCTACAATCTCTTTTAGCACCTGGTTGTGCCTCCATGTGTACCTCCCTTGGGTTAAGGCTACCTTGCATGAGCTGAGGACATGTTCCACTGTTTGTTTTTCACGGCAGAGGGGGCATGCAGGATCGTCTGCTTTTCCCCACTTCACCAGGTTTGCATTTGATGGTAGCAGGTCATACACGGATCTGAGAATGAAGCTGATCCTGAGAGGGGCCATGTGCCAAATGTCATTCCAGGTGAGACTTTTTTGGAGCGCACTCTCCCATGTTGTCCATTGCCCTTGTTGGCTCTGCTGGACTGCTTTTTGGAGTCTCTTTTGGTCTTCTTCTTTCCTCATCTCTTGAATGACCATGTCCCGTTTGGCTTTTCCTTTTGCTTTTGACCACCATTCTGTTTTTGTTGACCCTAGTCCTTGTCTGTTGGTCTGTGTGTGTCCTGTTATCTCTCTGATCTTGAGACTTTCTTTGGCAGAGTTTATCACCTCCTGGACTTTCCATTTTCTGCCGGTCTTCAGCAGGGGCTTGATTTCTTCTACCACCTTGTCGTCTGTGTCCTCTAACATGCTTTGAAGTCTGATTTTTCCTGCTTTATATTCTTCTAGGATGGATTTCAGTGGCAGTTTTAATTTTGCTTGCCGACAGTACAGCGCTATATCGGTGAGACAGGGTAGAACTCCAAGCCATTTCCTCGTGAATTTGTTGATTTTGGCTTCCATTGCCTCTACCGTGCTGGTGCAGATCTCATATATCATTAGAGGCCATAGTAGTTTTGGGATCAGCATGAACTGCAGACACCACACCTTGTATTTGCCAGGGAGACCACACTGGTCAATGGTCTCCAAGCCTTCTTCCGCCATCTTTTTGGTTTCTTTGGCTCTTTGTGTGTCCTTCAGGGTGTCATCATACCACCTCCCAAGGCTCTTGACAGGTTCCTCTGTGACTGTTGGAATGGCTTGGTTAGCGACACTGAAGACCACGGATTCAGCTACTTTTCCTTTTCTCAGTGACAGACTCCGTGATTTCTTGGGCTTGAATTTCATCCTTGCTGAGGCGACAATGTCGTCCAGTCTTTCCAAGACATGCCGTGTCTCACTTTCTTTGGATGAGACCACTGTTGTATCGTCCATGAAGGCCTTGAGAGGGGGCATCTTGTATCCATCACCGAGGTCCGTTTGGCTTGTGTTCCTGGTTGCTGCTTTCAAGATGACTTCCATTGCCAACACAAACAGTATTGGAGAAATTGCACAGCCCATTGCGATACCCACTTCCAGGTTGATCCATGCTGTTGTGTAATCCTGGGTAGAGAACCGCATTGAGAAGCCGTTGAAGTACATCTTGAGCATGTCGCGGATGCTCTCTGGCACATGGTACATCTCGAGAGCCTGCTGTATCATCTCGTGGGGTACAGATCCATATGCATTTGCCAGATCAAGCCACACTACATCTAGGTCTTTCTGCAACACAATACAATACAATGCATGTGATGTACTGTAATACAACACAAAACAATATAATGCGACAATGCAATACAATCCAATGCATGTAATGTAATATAATACAATATAATGCAAAGCAATATAATGCAACAGAAAGCAATTCAATACAATGCTTGTAATGCAGTACAATACAACGAAATATAATGTAAAAGAATGCAATGCAATACATGTAATGTAATACATTACAACGCAATATAATGCAATACAATACAACGAAATATAATGTAAAAGAATGCAATGCAA
>CM060350.1:12415564-12418064 GCA_030674155.1 Stramonita haemastoma
GTGTGGTGTGAAGTGGTGTTTGGTGTTATGTGGTGTGGTATGGTGTGGTGTGTTGGTGTTATGTGGTGTGGTATGGTGTGGTGTATTTGTATTTGTATACTTACAGAAAGGAGAAGTTAGGCTACATGTGAGTGAGCGAGTGCTGAGCCTAGTGCACAGCTGTCAGTTTCCCTCACTTTCAGCTCCTCTCAGCTGCTAATTAATTAATCCATTCCATCCCAGCATAGATGGGGGCCATCTGGAGCTTGCTTATAGCAGGAACTGACCACACACACTTGGACTAGGTAAAAGGAAAGGGCGCGTTAAATTTAGCACTCTCTGACTGAGTGATGTTGGGTTTGTGCGCTGTGGGGGCGTTCATCTGATGGTCAGGATTGAGAGAGATCTGCATGTGGCCTCTAGAAACGTTAACTTAGACTGAGAGTCTAGGCAAGTCAACACCACCTCTGAGGCAATTGACAGTGTAGGCAAGTCAACACCACTCTCTAAGGCAACTGTCAGTGTAGGCAAGTTAACACCACCGTCTGAGGCAACTGTCAGTGTAGGCAAGTCAACACCACTCTCTGAGGCAACTTTCACGGGGCAAGTTAACACAACTCTTATGCAACTGTCAGAGTAGGCAAGTCAACACCCTCTCTAGGCAATGTCAGTGTAGGCAAGTCAACACCACTCTTCTGAGGCAACTGTCAGTGTAGGCAAGTCAACACCACTTTCTGAGGCAACTGTCATGTAGGCAAGTCAACACCACTCTCTGAGGCAACTTTCATCATAGGCAAGTCAACACCACTCTCTGAGGCAACTTTCATCATAGGCAAGTCAACACCACTCTCTGAGGCAACTTTCATCATAGGCAAGTCAACACCACTCTCTGAGGCAACTTTCAGTGTAGGCAAGTCAACACAACTTTATGAGGCAACTTTCAGTGTAGGCAAGTCAACACCACTCTCTGAGACAACTGTCAAAGCGGCACGTAACTTCTCCTTCGTGTCACTAACCTTGAATAATTGTTATTAAACTGCCGCCTTTTCTAACACAAGTCTACTTCAATTTCTAAACAAGTTCCCGGCCAGCGGCTGAGTCATAAGATTTATTTATTTATTTATTCTTTTATATCGAGGATAACAGAATAAGCAATCATGTGCTTTTTTTCATCCGGTCCCCGTGTGTATGCAGTTTTGTAAATCTTGTCATCTGTTCCCACCGGCACACGATGGCCTACTCTTACGAAAAGCGGAACAGGATTTAACGTGTGCGCAAGATGTTCTGCGTGCGTTCGCACACGGGGCCTCGGTTTAAAGTCTCATCCGAAGGACTTTTGGGGAGAGTGGAGTCAGCACTGATGTTAACTCCAGGAGAAAATTTCCTCGACCGGACTCGAACCCGGGTCGTCAAATTGCCAGCGCAATGTTCTGACCACTAGGCTATCCGTCCCCCCGGTGTGTGTGTGTGTGTGTGTGTGTGTGTGTGTGTGTGTGTGTGTGTGTGTGTGTGTGTGTGTGTGTGTGTGTGTGTGTATCTGTGTGTCTGTGTGTGAAATACTGCCACGATATAAAAGGTTGTTGTTGTTGTGTCCCTTGCATTGTGTGGCTGAGTTATGTGGTTAAAAAAAATTGAAGTCACGTGCGCGATTTTTTTTTTAGCTTTCATTATGTCTAGAGGCCACATACTATTTTCATTTTTATGACCTGTGAAAACCTGTCCAAACATGGAAATTAGTTCCCGTACAAAGTCACATATACACATCTCACACATCCAACACACACACACACACACACACACACACACACAACACACACACACACACACACACACACACACACACACACACACACACCACACACACACACACACACACACACACACACACACAACACACACACACACACACACACACACACACACACACACACACACACACACACACACACACACACAAACAGGAAAGTCATGACAGGACGAAAACAAAAGGAACAAGACAGAGACATTGACTATTCCGCTTTTCGTAAGAGTAGGCCATCGTGTGCCGGTGGGAACAGATGACATTTACAAAAACTGCATACACACAGGGACTGGATGTAAAAAAAAAAGCACAAGAGTGCTTATCCCATTATCCTCGACATTAAAGAATAATAATAAAAAATATTTATTTTTTCATTCTTTCACTCCCTGTCCCAGACACGACAATGTCCCCAAGGGATCCGCGGTGGGTGGGAGCGTGGTGGCTGGGATTTTTGCTCTTTGGATCCATGGGGATTTTGGCGTCACTCCCTACGCTGTTCTTGCCCCGCCGGTTACGCCCCCAGCCCTATCTACGCAAACTGGAGGCGGACCGAAAGCGCGCAGCCAAGGGACGCAAATACTGCCATGATATGAAAGGTGGTTGTTGTGTCCCTTGTATTATGTGGCTAAGTTATGTGGTTAAAAAAAAAAAAAAAGTCCGTGAGGGGTGGGGTGGGGGGGGGGTGGGGGGGGGGGTAAGGTGGGGGGAGAAGGGGTGGTG
>CM060350.1:12425564-12441480 GCA_030674155.1 Stramonita haemastoma
ACTAATCTTTGTTTAAACATACCTACAAAAGCTTTTACATCCCCGACGCTCTGTTGCATCCAAACAATGTTAAAACCTGTTTCACACAAAATTTCCCTTATTTTTGAAATCCAACAAGACTTACCATTCCTATCTAACTCTAACTGCATGCAGTAAGCATGATATGATATTCTATTTTGATTCAATTGCAATAGTTTTAACCAGTACCTTATGGTATTTGTACATGAGTTGACATAGAGTGGATATCTACCTAAATCGCCGTATACTATCTTGTTGGGTGTTCTTACGGGTACTCCTAAAAATCTTTTACATGCCATCAAATGAATTTTCTCAATATGTTCTAATCTGTTTATGCCCCATATTTCTGATGAATACAATAAAATTGGCTGAATCTTAATATCAAAAATTTTGAAAAATGTACGAGTATTCATTTCTTTATACCTATGAAAAACTTTGTTTAACTGAATCACTGCCTTCCTTCCCTTAGTGACTAAATGTTCTGTACCCCATTTACAGCTAATCTTTGTTGTAAAACTGAATCCTAAATAACAATACTTATTCACAACTTCTAACCTAATACCATTGTAATACCACTGTTCTTGTTTTGAAAGAAACCCCCCTTTCCTAAAAACCATCACCTTAGTTTTATCGATATTTACGCTCAACTGTAAATCATTACAGCAGTCCTTTAATATGTTTAATTGATGTTGTAAACCTCCTGGGGTTGTTGACAATAGTGCAACATCGTCTGCGAAAAGCAAAATAAAGATATCCATAATATTAGGTAGTAACTGGACCCCATGCTTTCCTTTTTCAGACACATCATTAGCTAGCTTGTTGATGAATACTGAAAACAACGTAGGACTAAGAACGCAACCTTGCCTGACTCCTATTGAGAGAGAGAGAGAGAGAGAGAGAGAGAGAGAGAGAGAGAGAGAGAGAGACAGACAGACAGACAGACAGACAGACAGACAGACAGACAGACAGACAGACAGAGGCAGACAGACAGACAGACAGACAGACGCATAAACGCAAACCAGACAGACAAACAGACAGACAGAAAAAACAGACAGACATAGGGTTGTTAAGGATAAACAATATTTTTGTATTAAAATTTTTTTCTTTATGTTGGTTCTTGTTTTCTTTTCCAGGAGTGTTTCTGAGGCTGACAAACCTCTGGCCATTGGTCTGTCCTCCTTCTTAACCTCCCTCTTCGGTATGTCTGTCTATCTGTCTGTCCGTCCGTCTGTCTGTCCATCTGTTTGTCTGTCTGTCCGTCTGTTTGTCTGTCCGTCTGTTTGTCTGTCTGTCTGTCTGTTTGTCTGTCTGTGTGTCTCTTCTGTGTGCCTGTCTGTCTGTTCTGTGTGTCTGTCTGTGTGTCTCTGTGTGTCTGTCTATTCTGTCTGTCTGTCCGTCTGTGTGTGTGTGTGTGTGGGGGGATGTATGTGTGTGTGATGGTGTGTGTGTGTGTGTGTGTGTGTGTGTGTGTTTGTGTGTGTGATGGTGTGTGTGTGTTTGTGTGTGTGTGTGTGAGATGGTGTGTGATGGTGTGTGTGTGTGTGTGTGTATGTTGTGTGTGTGTGTGATGGTGTGTGTGATGGTGTGTGTGTGCATGTGTGTGCGTGTGTGTGATGGTGTGTGTGTGTGTGGATGGTGTGTGTGTGCATGTGTGTGCGTGTGTGTGATGGTGTGTGTGATGGTGTGTATGTGTGTGACAGTGTGTGTGCGTGTGTGCACATGTGTGTGTGTGTGTGATAGTGTGTTTGATGGTGTGTGTGTGATGGTGTGCATGTGTGTGACAGTGTGTGTGGTAATGGTGTGTGTGTGATGGTGTGTGTGATGGTGTGTGTGTGTATGGTATGTGTGTGTGGGTACGTGTGTGCGTGCGTGCGTGAGTCCGTGTGTGTGTGTGTGATGGTGTGTGTGTGTGTGTGAAGAAAAAGAAGAAGAAGGAGACGAAGAAGAAGAAGAAGAAGAAGATGAGGATGTTTGATAACATCACCAACGACAACAACAAAATGACAAAAACAACAACACGAACAAACAATACACAAAGACAAGGACGATACCACCCCCACCAACAACAACACCTCATCATAATTATATTAATAATGTAAATTATTGGTGTTCCCCAAGGCTGGTTCCTGGGCCTATCGTCTTTGGCCGAATTGTGGACTCTTGCTGCCTGCTGTGGAGTTCTGGGTGTGAAGGAGGAGGCTCCTGCAGCCTGTACAGCCTCCAGGACTTCAGGTCCGTCTTTCTGTCTGTCTGTCTGCCCGTCTGTCTGTCTGTCTGTCTGTCCGTCTGTCCGTCTGTCTATCTGTCCGTCTGTCTGTCTGTCTGTCTGCCCATCTGTCTGTCTGTCTGTCTGTCTGCTACTGATTTTTTTTATTATTTAAATATTTTTTATCCCACTTTATGTCACAGCAGATTTCTCTGCATGAAATTTGGGATCCTCTTCCCCGGGGAGAGCGTGTCGCCACAAGTGCAGGCCTACCCATTATTTTATTAATTTTTTTTTCTCCGTCTTTCGGATGAGACGATAAACCGAGGTCCCGTGTGTTACGCATTATCTAGCACACGTAAAAGAACCCACGGCAACAAGAGGGTTGTCCCTGGTAAAATTCTGTAGAAAAAAGCCACTTTGATAGGGGAAAAAAATGCAGTTGCTGACAGGAAAAGAAAAAAATAATGGGTGGCGCTGCACTTGTGGCAACATGCTCTCTCCAGGAAAAGCAGCCCGAATTTCATGCAGAGAAATCTGCTGTGACATAAAGTGGTATAGAAAAAAAGTGTATGGCTCTTAAAGTACGTCACCATAAAAGCAGCCGTAGTCCGGCTTCCAAGGTGGTTATGATTTAAGTCGACTGTCAAGTCATGATATAATGGACTCCATAGCCTAGTGGTTAAGACTGTTTGACTTCAATCCCTTGGGTTGTGGGTTTGAATCCTGGCATTGGGATCTGGCGAAGTAAGGGTGGGGATTTTTCCAATCTTCTAGGTCAGCTTCAAGTGTAGACTTGCCAGTGCCTTCATTACCTTTGTCTATAATCGTGCATAAGATAAAATATGCATGTTAAAGATCCCGTAATACATGTCAGCAGTTTCATGGGTTACGGAAGCATGAACATAAGCAGTATATATCCCTGAAGTTGGAATGTAGCGTCCTTCATGGGGGGGGGGGGGGGGGGGAGGAACCTAAGGCCATATAATGTAAAATAATAATGATGATAATAACAACAACAATATAAAAAAGAAATTATGATAATAATAATAATAATAATAATAATAATAATAATAATAATAATAATAATAATGATGATGATGATGAAATAATGATGATGAAAATAATGATGATACTACTACTACTACTACTACTGCTACTGCTACTGCTACTGCTTCTGCTACTGCTACTACTATTACTACTACTACTACTACTACTACTACTACTACTACTACTACTACTACTACTACTACTACTACTAATGATAATGTGTGGTATTTATAAAGCGTTGAATCTTGTAAAGCAAGCAAATCAAAGTACTTGCATTCAAATCATTTACACGCATGCAACCGTTCACAAAATATCAGCATACACATATATCAAATTTATGCTACACACACACACACGCACGCACGCGTGCACACAACACACACTAACACACGCATGCACGCATACACACACACACACACACACACACACACACACACACACACACACACACACACACACACACAACACACACACACACACACACACACATGCACACACACACTCACACACACCATTGGAAAGCCTCAGAGCTCTAGCAGAAGAATGACAAATTAAAAAAAAAAATCTCACAAACTTGTTCCTGATCCTACTTTCAGAAACTATTTCCACGTCGCTTTCATCGCCTCCCGACTCCTCTGCTGTATGTTTTACATCATCGCTTTGGTCATCGTCGTCACCAAAAACGTCCAGTTTTCGCCCCATAAGGACCATGACGTCATCCACGACACACTTCCGGGGGAAGTCGAAAAGCTGATGCTGGACTCCAGTGGAGGAGGAAAGCATCATGGGAAAGGGATGATGGGAGAGGGGGATGACAACTTCCGGACCACCATGGGAGGGGAGAGAATATATAAGGGGAATAACAACTTCATGTGAGAGCAGCAACAGTCCCTAAGTCAGAAATCTCTGCTGGGACATTACTTTAAACACAACAGCAACATGTGAGAGCAGTTTCCTAAAATGGGGCAGCTTGGTTTGGACTGTATTAGAACTGAACCAATTAGTGCGAAAATTCTGAATGGCTTGGATATGGTTTTGGTTGGTTGGTATAAGTTGTTTTGTTTTTGTTTAAATTCTTTGTTTTGAGACTCTGGTATAATCAACATGTAAACATAAATTTAGCGCACGTAAAAGAACCCACGGCAACAAGGGGGTTGTCCCTGGCAAAATTCTGTAGAAAGAAGCCACTCTGATAGGGAAACAAATACAGTTGCATGCAGGAAAAAGAAAAAAAAAAGGTAGGCGCTGCACATGTGGTGACGCGCTCTCCCCGGGGAGAGCAGCCCGAATTTCACGCAGAGAAATCTGTGTGACACAAAGTGGTACAAAATACAAAAAAAAAATACAAAAAAAAAATCCTGTGAGAAAAAATCAAAAAAAAATCCCCAAAAAATCCTGTGAGAACACTGAAGAGAAGAAGAAGAAGAAGAAGAGAAGAAGAAGAAGAAGAAGAAGAAAGAAGAAGAAGAAGAAGAAAGAAGAAGAAGAAGAAGAAAAACAAACAGAGAGGGGGAACTGCTTAATGGCGCTGGCTGGTTGATAACAGTTCAGAAACAGGAGATATCTGCTGGCACTCTAAATATAACCAACCAATTAAACAGCCTTGTGGGCACTGTCAGGGAATCAGAAACCTCCACTGGGGCATAACTCTAACCACAACAACAACAACAGCAACATCAACCTGTGAGATCTTAGAATTGGAATCTCTACCAAGTGACATTTTCATAAAATCGTGGGATGGTGAACTCTTTCCCTGAGAGTCCAGAGAGACAGTTCAGAAATATCTTCTTTTTTTTTTTGCACTGGAGTTGTTGTCCCTGAATTGGAAATGTTTTCTGGGAATTTAAAATTACCTCAATAAGTTTGCGTGAGAGAAAGTGCTTGTGCTTTTTATACGTGTGACTTGGTATCAAATTTGTGTGTGTATGCCGGTTTTTTTGTGTGTGTTTAGTCATTCATGCAATTTTTGGGTGGGTTATTCATTTTTGCTGTTTTTTCAATATATTTGTTGATGCATAAGTACACACACACATACATACATATATGCACGCACACACACGCATACACACACACACACACACACACACACACACACACACACACACACACACTTACACTTTGGATTTGCATGCTGTGTTTTCTGTTTCTTTTATTTTCTGTCTTCGTTTTTTTCTTTCTGTTATCTCCCCCCTGATGACATGCAGGGAGGAGGAGGGGGAGGAGTTCTTTCTGTGTAAACAGCATCCCCACCTTCTGGACATTGTGTGCTGGAAATTTCCTCTTTTCTATCCCTCCCTTTGCTTCTGCAGCAGCAGCAGCAGCAGCAGCATACCCCCATCCCCCTTGTTATCACCAGCAACCCTTCACTATATCAGTCACAGTAGAACTGACCACTTACCTTTCATTGTTTCATTGTTTGAAGCAGGACGGTGGTTCAGATGACAAGACTTACAAAACTGCATACACACGGGGACTGGATGTAAAAAAGCACATGAGTGCTTATTCCATTATCCTCAATATAAAAGAATAATAGTGTTGTCATTGTTAATGGGTTTTTTTTGTTGTTTTTTTTAAACCAACCCAGAACACAGATAGAGGTGGCATAATGATATGATTCACATTTGGTTACACACCAGTATTATGGTTTGCCACTTTTCTTTCTGTTTTTTCTGTATTGCTCTCACACCCATATCACACCTACTAAAGCATCCTTAGAATATACCCCCAAAATGATTTGTTGGAAAAGACTAGCTCTGATTCATTACTTCATGTGATTTTTAACACAAAACTGGTAATCTTGAATGTTTCTTTCTTTTTTTTCAGCAATCACTGTACCTCTTTGGCAGTATAGCTAAGTGGTCAGAGCACTTGCTTTCCCCAAGTCAAGTTAAGCAGCATTGAGCGTGGTTACCAGTTTGATGGGTGACTGTTTGCGTGCCTTGGCTTCAGTACAGTCCCCAAATTCACCCAGCTGTTAATGGGTACCTGCCCTCTTTAAGGTCAGGGAAGGTAAAGCAGCGAGGGAGAGGAGATAGGCACCACCCTCAATATGCTGGCCCCTAGAGAAGCTGAGGTCTCTGATGCCTTGCTCCCCTTTGACCACACAGGTTATGGGACACATTACCTACCTCTTCAGTCTTTTGTCACCTGCTCGCATACTTACTACAATTATTGTGCATGTGCAGGGTCAACATTGTAAGAACACAAGCAATCCTCCTTTGAAGATCATTTCCCCACTTTCTCATGACTCACTTGGTTTTGCTCTATGACCCCAATCCCCACCCCCTCCAAAAAAAGGGCACAGTGCATTTTTTTCATATTTTTTAAAAAATGTGACAATCAGCAGACTTTTTTTCTGATTAGTACTTTATTGAAGATACTACATGATCCTGAAGCTGAAGGTGGAGTGTAGCCTTTGAAAGAAAATACACTATCACAGAGCCACTACAGAAGCAATGTTACTGTTAATTTTCATAGATGTGTCTATAAATAGTCCAAGATGCCACTTTTGCAAGAGGAAACAATCAGCATCCCTAAATCCCAACTAAACTCATATTTTGTCTTTAAAATGTTGAACCCACAAAGCATAAAAGGTAGAGATGTTCTCATAACCTATGTGGTCGCTGGAGAATGAGATGTCAGAGACCTCAGTTTCTCCAAGGGCCAGCCTATTGAGGGTGGCGCCCATCTCTTCTCCCTCGTTGCTTCACCTTCCCTGACCCTAAAGAGGGCAGATACCCATTGACAGCTCGGTGAGCTGGGGGACTGTACTGAAGCCCAGGTGCACGAATGGTCACTCATACACTTGGTAACCATGCTCAGTGCTGCCGAACCTTAGCTTGGGGATAGCGAGTGCTCTGACCACTGAGCCATTCTGTCTCCTCTATGAAGCATAATGTAGAATAAAGATGTCCCACAGTGCACAAATCCAACATCACTCAGTTAAGAGTGCTATATTTAGCGTGCCCTTTCCCTTTTACCTAGTCCAAGTGTGGTCAGTTCCTGCTATTAATAGCACGAGCTAGCCCCACCTAGGCTGGGAAGGGATGGGTTAATTAGCAGCTGAGAGGAGCTGAAAGTGGGGGATACTGACAGCTGTGGTCCAGGTCCCATGCATCATTTTATCACTAGTGTTCTCCCCCATGGGATGCTGGGGGGATTGTCAGTATAAACAGCATCCCCTGCCTTCTGGAAAGTCTGTGCTAGGAATTCCCTCTTTTCTATCCCTCTGTTTGTTTTTGCCTTGTTTGTTTTTCTTCTTGTTGTTACCTTATTCTTGTCTGTTTTTCTGCTGTCTGGGTCCACACTCCTGCCTTTTTTCCAAAGAAGACTTCAAAGGGAAAAAAAATTGTCTCCCATGCCAAAGTTGGATGTAATGGGCCTGACTTGTAGGCACATAACAGTAGCACAATGTCATTTTCACTCATATCACAGATTAAAAAAAACCGTTGGGGTGTGAACATTATATGAAGCAGAACAAGAATAGTATTGTTTGTCTTTTAACAGAGCATGGTGCATAGATATTTTTAAAATGATGTTTGACATTATTGATAGCAGTAATGTTTTGGATTATGCAAATTTCAGTTCAGGGTGTTCACCAATAGAGAAAAACAAATGTGCATTCTCATGTATTCATGACATACTCAGATTCATTTATTGTCCAATACTACTTTTAAAATCTTTTTAATGTGTGTATATGTTTGTATGTGCATATATGCCTCAATATTGTATGTGTGTGTATGCGTGGGTGTGCACTTGTGTGTGCATGTGTGTGTGTGCGCACATGTGTGTGTGTGTGTGTGTGTGATTTGATTGTTCGCTATTCTTTGCTCAGTAGTAATCTTCATAGCAACATATATATATATATAATATATATGCATATACACATATTATATACATACATATACATACATATATATACATACATATACATACATATACATATGTACATATGTATATATGCATATATATATGTATATATATATTCACATATAAATATATATCAGTAAATATTGGCATGTATTTAATGTTATCCAGATTTTGCAATAACATCTTATCAAAACAAATAATAGCAGTGTTGGTGTTCATAATGATTTTTATGCTTTGAATGTATTGTGTCAACCAGACAAAAAATGTGTGTGTGTGTGTGTGTGTGTGTGTGTGTGTGTGTGTGTGTGTGTGTGTGTGTGTGTGTGTGTGATGGTGTGAGTTATTGTGTGTGTGTGTGTGTGTGTATGAGTGATGGTGTGTGTGTATGTATGATGGTGGTGGTGGTGGTGTGTGTGACGGTGTGTGTGTGTGTGTGTGTGTGTGTATGTGTGTGTGTGTGTGATGGTGTGTGTGTTTGTGTGTGTGTGTGTGTGTGTGTGTGTGTGTGTGTGTGTGTGTGCATGCATGTGAGTGTGTGTGTGTTAGCGAGTGTGTGTTTGTGTGTATCTGTGTGTGTCTGTGTGTGTGTGTGATGGTGTATATGTGATGGTGTGTGTGTGTGTGATTTCATTTGGGGGATATTTTACCAGTTTTAACATTGAAAACGTGTACAAGTGTAGAACAATCAAATATAAACAGGGTAAAAAGTCTACATTTGAAGATTTTAGCAATTGAGTAAGAGAGAGAGAGAGAGAGAGAGAGAGAGAGAGAGAGGGAGAGAGAGAGAGAGAGAGAGAGAGAGAGAGAGAGAGAGAGAGAGAGAGAGAGAGAGAGAGAGAACTTTCAAAAATATTTGTTGAGTTATACGTTTATAATCTAATATAAGAATTGTTTAGATCCTTTTTTTCAATTAAAAAAAAAGAAAAATGCTGAAGCGAATCTGATATAAAACAAAAGTGAGAGACATACATTGATTTTCTTGTAAAGTATTGACGTGTTGTATCAGAAAAAAGTCAATAAATAGAATATACCTGTGTAACATTTGTGTCTTCTAATTATTATGATTTCGTTATTTGTTGTTTGTATCAATGCTTTTCTTTTCTGTCTTTACCTCGCTTTTTGTATGCAGATCTCTCTCATTTTCACTTTCTTTCTTTCTGATCAACAACATCTTACACTGGCAGAAGTAGCAGTAGTAGGCATCCATCTTTCATAATTTTGTCATTCGCTCCTACCGGCATATGATGGCCTGCTCTTCCGAAAGGTGGAACGGGGTTTCAACATGTGTGCAAGATGTTCTGCATGCGTTCGCACACGGGGCCTCGGTTTATAGGCTCATCCAAATGACTTTGACATTCAGTTTGATTTTTTTCATCAAACTGGGAAGAAAGGGCGAGGCTGGGTATCGAACCCAGAACCTCACGGTTTACTTGTTGACAGGCGAACGTCTTAACCATCCTGCCACCTTCCTTCCTATACCATACAATACAATACAATACTATTAAAAAAATTCAGCACAACACAACACAACACAACACAATACAATACAATACAATACAATACAATACAATACAATACAATACAATACAATACAATACAATACAACACAACACAAAGCAACACAAAACAATGCATTAAAACGCAACACAGCACAATACAATACAGCACAATACAATACAACACAAAATAAACAGCAAAACACACAATCAACAGTACTGACCACCACAAGCAATACCAACAAACCCAGTCACCATTGTCGATGTCCACTCATCCTGAAAATGCCACCGGTCAAGTGTCCAGTCTCAAGTGTGTAAGGAAGGGCCATAATTCAGGCACAAAGGGCTACAGTGTCAACACAGTTGGTCATGCATGTTCTCCCCCTTGATGATAAAAATACTAGTGCTCTATAGCATAAAAAGAGTTAATGAGAATAAACCATAGTGAAGTGCTTGTAATGAAACACACCAAGTTTCCTAATAGGTCTGTAAGGTGTGTGTGTGGGGTGGAGGGAGGGTTAGGGTGTGTGTGGGGGGGGAGAGGGGGTGTTAGGGGGTGTGTATGTGTGTGTATGTGTGTGTGTGAGGAGGGTGAGTGTGTGTGTGGGGGGGAGGGGGTGTTTGTGTGTGAATCAATCAATCAATAAAGCATTTATTCAATCAATAAATAAATTTAGTAAGTTTTTACAGATCATATGCTTGTGTGTGTGTGTGTGTGTGTGTGTGTGTGTGTGTGTGTGTGTGTGTATGTGTGTGTGTGGTTGTTTGTATGTGTGTGCATGTGTGTTAGTGGAAGTGTGTGTGTATGTATGTGTATGTATGTGTGTATATATGTGTGTGTGTCTGTCTGTGTGTTTGTGTGTGAATCAATCAATAAAGCATTCAATCAATCAATTAATTGATCAATCAATCAATCAATCAATCAATCAATCAGTCAATTCAATTTTTACGAGTAATAAGTTTGTGTATGTATATTTGTGTGTGAGGCTGCGTATGTATGTGCGTGTGCATGCATGCATGTTTGTGTGTATGTATGCATACATATGTGTGTGTGAATACACGCGTGTGTATGTGTGTTTGTGCACACACACACACACATGCATGCCTGACCTCTTTCCACTCCCTCTCCTTATAGGTAGTGTAGCTCAAGCCATAGAGGGCAATGCAGCATGGTGTAATTATCTAGCTCACCAGTCACTCGGTGTAGTGCTCACTTCATTACACCTCGCCACTTCATTTAGTCATAAGGGGAGGATTAACCCCTACCCCGTCCCACTCAGCACAGCAACATCTACCTTCACACATACAGGGGAGGGGGGGGGAAGGGTAGAGAAGGAGGAAGGTAAGGAGGAATAGGGACATGGTTAGCCTTTGATCTCTATGGTGGGTTGACCCTAGAGCAGGTGAAGGGAAAAGGTTGTTATATTTGGATGTCTGTTTTTTGTTTTGTCTTTATCTTAACCTGAATAATTCATTCTGCAAGTTGTTTTCCCTTCTTCAAGCTACAGTGTTTGAAAAAAAAGCTCTAACAAAAAGTGAAGAGTGGTAGTTTGGATGGTTAAGATGTTCACCTACATACTTACAGGGACTGGATGTAAAAAAAAAAAAAAAAAAGCACATGAGTGCTTATTCCATTAACTTCAACATAAAAGAAGAAGAAGACGAAGAAGAAGAAGAAGAGAAGAAGAAGAGAAGAAGAAGAAGAAGAAGAAGAAGAAGAAGAAGAAGAAGGCAATTAACAGGCTGCACAACCCATTAACTTTTTGCTCGTGTGATTGACAACAATACTTGCTGCTTGAGCATTGGACAACAAAAAAAAAGAATCAGTTATATTGTAGGGAAGAGATCCTTTAGGATGAAATTATTACCTTGACCTTTTAGTACAAACTGGGAGTGGAGGGATGTAGGGGGTGGGGAGGGATGGGTGGGAAGGGGAGGAAGTGAAGTTGGGGGAAGGGAGTGTTCGATTTTAGTGATTTCTTAAGCTGGTTCTCAGCTGGAGTGAAAGCTTGTACTTCTTTGATCATTTATCTGTTTTGTATTGAACTTTGCCTTGATAGGTTTTTTGCATGTGTTTTTCATTGGTGGTGGTGGTGTTGATGTTGTATATGTGTATGCTTTCAGGGGAGGGGTGTGGCTTCATTCCTCAGCTAGAGCTGTAGGTTCACCAAAAGTGGAGAGTTTTGTATACATGTGACAGTTTGTTGCCCAACACAAAAGGTAGCTGCATTCCGAATCCAGGCCGGTATGCTGGGTATGTTTGTGTTTCCATAACCCACTAAATGCTAACAGAAATGATGGGATCTTTAATATGCATATTTGATCTCCTGCATGTGTATGATATTCATGAAGGATTTAAGGCATTGGCAAGTCTGCACTTGAAGTTAACCTGGGAGATCGTAAAGGTCACTCACTCTAAATCCTTAAGACACTACCAGGATTCAAAACTACAACTTCTATTGAAAGACTACTACATACTTCTACTTCACACCACCATGCTATCTCATCTCCCTCTTGTATGTGTGTGTGTATGTATGTGTGTGTGTGTGTGTGTGTGTGTGTGTGTGTGTTGTGTTGTGTGTGTGTGTGTGTGTGTGTGTGTGTGTGTGTGTGTGTGTTGTGTGTGTTGTTGTGTGTGTTGTGTGTTGTGTTGTGTGTGTGTGTGTGTGTGTGTGTGTGTGTGTGTGTGTGTGTGTGTGTGTGTGTGTGTGTGTGTGTGTGTGTGTGTGCATGTGCGATGTCTGTGCGTGTGCGCAAAATTGGATTTCTCAGGTTTTCAATGCAATCAGGAAGACAGACAGACACAATTATCCTTGGAGACTCCAAGCTCCTTCTGCAATACTTCAGCCTTTTTCCATTAACATCAACAAGGAGACTCGACCCTTCAACAATGAAATGAGTAGAAAGGAGTACCCTCTCTCGCAACAACAGATACATTTTCCTTGTACTTGGATACAACTTTCTCAATTAACTGAATGAAGATTCCTTCTGAGAATGAAATGAGTTGCAAACTTGGGAGTAGGGAATAGAAAGGACACCTCTCTCTTGCAACAGATACATTTTCCTTGTACCCAGATACAACTTTCTCAATAAATGAAATAAAAGATTCCTTCTGAGAATGAAATTAGTCGCAAACTTGGGGGGTATGGTGGCGGATGGGAGGGGTGGGTGTGGGAGTGGGGGGATGACTTCGTGGGGGGTTAAACTTTGGTTTAGGTTCACAATTGATGGCCTGGGCTAGAACCACACAGAGATACTCGTTAGTGGGGAATTTTCCTTTTGAAATTAACATTAGTACCAACAACATACCCTGAAAGTCCTAGGTCCTGTGTAAGACTTTGCAAGATTTACAAAACTACATGCACAGGGAACTGGATTAAAAAAGCACATAAGTGCTTATTCCATTATCCTCGATATCAAAGAATAGATAAATAAATGAAAAATAAATCTCTCTCTTTGTCCCCTCTCTCCCTGTCTTACCCTGCCTTACCCCCCCGCCTCTCCTTTTCTCCTATCTCCACTCTCTCTCTCCCCACCTCTCTTCTCTCCCTCCCGCTCTTCTCTCCATCTATCTCTCCTTTCCTCTTCCCCTCCCTCTCTCCCCTCCTCTCTCTTTCTTTCTCTCTCTCTTCCTCCCTCTCTCTCCCTACCTCTCTTCTCTCTCTCTACCTCTCTTTCTCCCCCCCTCTCTCCCCCACACACTATCTCTCTCTTCTCTCTCTCCACCTAATAATTTGCCAAACAGTTTTGCATTATGAATCAACTCTTTAAGTTTTGCTATTCTTTTTATTTTTATATCAAATTCATTTTTCTGCCTTTTAAACAAAAGTCAGCATTGATTTCTTTCTGTTACATATGCTATCCTTTATTCTTTAACATTTTTTCGTACATTTAAATTTTCTTAGCAAGCCTCTCACTGTTCTTTTCTTTCATTTACATTCTTCATCATGCTAGTTTACATTCTTCATCAAACCAGTCATTGGTTTGTTTCCTACTTCCTGTCACTCTTACCATGCAAGCAGCTGCACTGTACAGTGAGTCCATGAATATGTTCTAAGAGGTGTCGGTATAAGTATTAATAGATGTGACAGCCTGCTCTATCTTCTGTTTGAAGTCTGTTGACTTTTGTCCATCTGTATAGGTGTGTTGACAGTCTTCAAACCAAACAAAACAATCCTCCATGCATGTCTTGACTACATTCTGTGGACTGATGTGTACATTTTGGCTAAAATTATTAGGTCAATTACCAAAACAGGGAGTAATTTACAATAATAATATGCATTCATCAGTGGTGCGACCCTTTCTTTGCACTGTTTAATGAAGAAGATGTACCACAAGCAGGAAGAAAATGGTGAAATTGAAGAGGATGAGTTGTCAGGTATTTCCATGGCAATGTGTAATAAGTCAGTTTCTAGACAAGAGGTTGTGGTTCTACACAAATATTTTAACCAAAAGGCTTTCTAGATGGGCTAGGGAAGAAGATAAAAGGTAAAGGTGTCCCATAACATTGGTAAAATCAAGTCTGGAAAGAGTGCAGGTCCTGACAAGATTGTCAGCGAAATGTTGAAACATGCTGGTAATGAGGTCATTGACTTTTTTGTTGCCTATTTCAATAAACTCTTTGATTTGGGCCTTTTTCCTCCTGTGGAATGGTCAACATCAATGATTGTACCCATCTTTAAGAAAGGAGATGTGTACCAACCAGATACTTATCATGGTATAGCCTTAAATAGTGTGGTTAGCTAGGTCCACACAGATATTTTAACCAAAAGGCTTTCTAGATGGGCTAGGGAACAAGATAAAAGGTAAAGGTGTCCCATAACCCAGGAGGTCGCAGGTGGTGCGAGGCATCAGAGACCTCAGCATCTCTAGGGACCAGCCTATTTAGGGCAGCGCCATCTCCTCTCCGTTGCTGCTTTACCTTCCCTGAATCTAAAGAGGGCAGGTACCCAATTACAGTGTGGGTGAACTGGGGGGACTGTACTGAAGCCAAGGCACACAAACAGTCACCCATCCAACTGGTAACCACGCTGGATGCTGCTTGACTTGGGGGAAAGCAAGTGCTCTGACTCCAGTGAAGAAGATAAAATAACCTAACAGCAAGCAGGCTTTTGAGCAGGCTATTCTACAGTTGACCCTACCTCTCTGTCTCTCTCTTTTCTCTATCTGTCTGTCTGTCTGTCTGTCTGTCTCTCTCTCTCTCTATCTCTCTCTCTCCACGCTGAAAGATCATTGACCTAACTGATGGTGATACAGGACTATGGCTACGTATAAAGCAGACATGTCAACCGTGAAATCTGCCTTCAGAAAGAACCCAGCAGATATATTACAGCTTTTCCCCCATACAATTTGAAAAGAAAACACCTTTGACATCACAGCTAGTTTGGTTCTTTGACAAACTTTTATGGTTAGAGACATGAAACATGTTTTTTCTTGTAAGTACTCCATGAAAAATAGAGTGTGAGATTGACACACACACAAGATAGATAGATAGATAGATAGATAGATAGATAGATAGATAGATAGATAGATAGATAGATAGATAGATAGATAGAGAGACAGAGAGAGAGACAGACACACAAACACACAGACACAGAGACAGCGCCAGAAACACAGACTCTCTCTGTCTCTCTGTCTCTCTGTCTTTCTGTCTGTCTGTCTGTCTCTCTCTCTCTCTCACATCAGTGCTGACTCCACTCTCCCCACAAGTCCTTCGGATGAGACTTTAAACCGAGGCCCCGTGTGCGAACGCACGCAGAACATCTTGCGCACACGTTAAATCCTGTTCCGCTTTTCGTAAGAGTAGGCCATCGTGTGCCGGTGGGAACAGATGACATTTACAAAACTGCATACACACGGGGACTGGATGTAAAAAAAGCACAAGAGTGCTTATCCCATTATCCTCGATATAAAAGAATAAATCAAATCTCTCTCTCTTCTCTCTCTCTCTCTCTCTCTCTCTCTCTCTCTCTCTTCTCTCTCTCTCTCTCTCTCTCTCTCTCTCTCTCTCTCTCTCTCTCTCTATCTCTCTCTCTCTCTTCTCTCTTCTCTTCTCTCTCTCTCTCGTCTCTCTCTCTCTATCTCTCTCCTCTCTCTCTTCTCTCTCTCTCTCCTCTCTCTTCTCTCTATCTCTCTATCTCTCTCATCTCTCTCTTCTCTCTCTCTCTCCTCTCTCTCTATCTCTCTCCTCTCTTTCTCTTCTCTCTCTCTCTTCCTCTCTCTCTTCTCTCTCTCTCTTCTCTCTCTTTCTTCTCTTCTCTCTCTCTCTTCTCTCTCT
>CM060350.1:12451580-12454080 GCA_030674155.1 Stramonita haemastoma
TTTGGACCCGTGTCTACCCTTCAGACATCCACAGAAATTTATTTTTCAAAAAAGAAAACCAAACCAACAACAAGATTATTTTTTGCCAAAGACTGGCCTCTGTCTCAAAACTCAATTGATTTTTGCAGACATCTGGTAGGTACTAAATTTTTTGGGTCATTATTTTTCAGCAAACACTGTGCCTCCCCCCCTCCCCTCCCCCCCCCCCTCCCCTCCCCTCCGTCCTTTATTGTCTGCTTAGTTTCTTAACCGCAATAATTATGCATACGCGGGGTCAACACTGTAGGAACACAAGCAATGCTTTCAATTTTTAAATGATCATTTCCAACTTTACTCGTGACTACCTGGAATTGTTCTCTAGGTCCTTAATGCATAAAGCAAGTAGCATTCACGTACAATTTTGGACAGTTACTTTTAAAAATAATATAATCTGTAAAAATGAGCAGAATTTTTAAAGACGTAACGCTTTATCGTAGATACTACATGTCCTAAATTAGAAAAGGACGACTACCACCACCTCAAAAGAGAAGAACAAGTCACCATTTTCTGAGACTCTGCACTGGGCACAACAGATTAAATCACCACATGTCCACACAGTTGAAACTTGCTCCTTCTCCCCTACTGTGTGCCTGTGGAGAAAAAACAAACCTAGACAGGCGAGCACATCCTTCAGAGGTGTACACGCTATTCAGCGACCTGAGGAAGAAAGTGTGGCCGGCGGAGATAACCCTACAGACCAAGCTGTACGGCCCATGAGAGGAGCTGGAATGGACATGTATGCCATTATTTTTCCCACACACACTCTCCCCTAAAGTCTTTCGGGTGAGACTATAAACCGAGGCCCCGTGTGCGAACGCACGCAGAACATCTTGCTGCGCACACGTTAAATCCTGTTCCGCTTTTCGTAAGAGTAGGCCATCGTGTGCCGGTGGGAACAGATGACAATATTTACAAAAACTGCATACACACCGGGGACTGGATAAAAAAAAAGCACATGAGTTGCTTATTCATTATCCTCGATATAAAAGAATAAAATAAATAAAAATAAAACGAACGAGAGAAGAAAGAAAGAGAAGACTACAGCTAAGTAAATGGAGTGTAGCCTGAGGGTCATTCCGGTCCTGAAATGTGCGTGACAAATTCGGATGAGTTTGTTTTTGTCAGGCACCAGGGTTTAAAATAAAGCTGGGGGAAGATTTGTACTCTATTCTTTTTCTTTTCCTCCTCGAAAACTCAAGACAGCTACTATTCTTGTCTGTCATATGAGACAGAAGAGATGTATTGCGCTGCCGTTAAGCGCCTGACAAGTCAGGCCCAGCCTATATCCGACTTAGGAAAGAATAATTGTTATCTTTTGAGATCTTTCTGATTAAATAAAAAAGAGGGAGGGAGGGAGTGAGGGGTGGGGGGTTCAGGAGAATGGACCAAAAAGGTAGATAATCGCAAGAAGGGGGGGGGGGGGTGACTGAGATATGTTGGTCATGCCAACAGAAAACACACAGACACACAGACACACAGACACAGACAGACAACAGACAGACAGACAGACCACAACAGACACACACACACACACACACACACACACACACACACACACACACACACACACACACACCACACACACACACACACACACACATCTGATGACACACAGTTCTCCAAGGTAAGGTTGAGGGTTGAGGGCAGAAGAAAAAAAAAAGAGGCAGACCACCAACATTATCCTTACATTGCCAACATCATCACTGAGATCATTGTTCTGGGAGGGACAATAGTAGACGGTAGAAAACTTAGCAAAGACAGACAGATAGCGAATCCTGATGGTAGCATTGAGATCAGTGGTCTGGGAGGGAGGGCTACAGTAGATGGTAGAGCTCAGCAGAGACACAGAGAAAGATGGTGAACCCTGGGATGACATTGCGTGGAGCTCCTACCGATGACATCGGTGATGGTGACACCTAACCTTCCCATGGGGATGCTGGGGCCTAGTCAGTATATAAATGGCATCCCCACCTCTTGGAAATTCTGTCATAGCCAGAAGTGATGTCCACTACATTTTCCGTATCATCGGTGCATGTGTGACTTCCTAGCCTTCCAGGGATGCCTCTTGGCCTATCCACGTATATTCCTCCCCACTCTTGATAGATATCTAGAATTCCTCTTTTCTATCCTCTCTTTGTTTCTGCTTATCTCTTTCCGTTACTCCTTTTTGCTATTTTCTACTTCTTGTCATTCTCTGCTTTTTATTCTCCCCAAAATAGGTAATAATAACAATAACAGTTCTCTCCCATGCCAAAGTCAGATTGGCTGGGCCTGACTTGTCAGGTGCCTCAAAGTCGCACAATGCATTTCCACTCATGTGAGTGACAGCAATAGTTGCTGTCCCAACCTTTGATTATGAAGGAGAAGACATCGTCTTGTTTTTGCTTTTTAAAAATCTTTTTCTTGTATGTTTATCTTGTTGTTAATTTTTTTTTTACCTTGTTCTCGTTATTTTTCTGTT
>CM060350.1:12459080-12462596 GCA_030674155.1 Stramonita haemastoma
AAGCGGAAGTGGTGGTGGTGGTAATGGTGGTGGTGGTGGTGGTGGTGGTGGGCGGGGTGTTGCGGACCGGCTGACGTCAGAGAGGAAAGAGAGGATTGGTCAGGCTTTGGATTGGCTGAAGACGGAATTGGTAAGGATTGATGGGTGGATTGATGGATTGATTGATTTCTGGATTGATGGATTGATTGGTTGATTTCTGGATTGATTGATTGATTTCTGGATTGATGAGGATTGGTGAGGATTTATTTCTGGATTGATTGATTGAATGAATGAATTCTGGAGTGATTGATTGATTTCTGGAGTGATTGATTGATGATTGAATGGTTTCTGGATTGATGATTGATTGATTTCTGGATTGATTGATTAATTGATTTCTGGGATTGATTGATTGATTTCTGGATTGGTTGATTGATTTCTGGGTTGATTGATTTCTGGATTTATGATTGCTTGATTTTTGGATTGCTTGATGGATTGATTGATTGATGGATTGATTGATTGATTGATCTATCCCGTCCCCCGAATCTAGGAGCTCTAGCTGAGGACCATTTTGTTATATTCACTGATGATGTGTTGCTTCATTTGTGATTACATTGTGTGATGTTTCGTTTTGTGTCCATTTTGTCATTATGTTCTTTCCTATCCATGTTTTTTTATGATATTGTCTGCTATTGAACTGTATACTGAATCGTTTTGTTCCTCTTTCAACAAGGAAGGTGGCAGGACGGTTAAGACGTTCATTTGCCTAACAAGTAAACATTGAAGTTCTAGGTTCGATTCCCAGCCTCGCCCTTTCTTCCCAGTTTGACGAAAACGTCGAACTGAATGTTCAAGTCCTTCGAGTGAGACAATAAATCCAGGACCCATGTGTCAATGCACGCAGAATATCTTTCACACATGTTAAAAACCCATTCCGCCTTTCGGAAGAGTTTGCCATTTTGCATGGGTAAAAACAGATGTCATTTTTTTTAAACGCATGCACACAGAGGTCTTGTTTAGACACTATCCCCGAAGTTGGATTACGGCTACCTAAATGGTGGAAGGTGGAAAGGGAGAGGGAGGGGGGAACATTCGAATACACAAATCTGACCATGGGTGAACTTTGGAGCTCTAGCTCAGGATCGGAAATAATCTTTTATTGATGCCAGATTTAGATCAACAATGTAGACATCCTTGCTTTTCTGTTCACAGACAATTCTATCTCAGCCTGTCTACTGATGTCTGATGTGGTGTTCATAATCAATTGATGCAGTTTTGACCTGTCAACTGATGTCTGATGTGATGTTCATCTGTTAATTGATGTGGTTTTAACCTGTCTACTGATGTCTGATGTGGTGTTAATCTGTTCATTGATGTGGTGTTCATCTGTTTATTGATGTGGTGTTCATCTGTTTATTGATGTGGTGTTCATTTGTTTATTGATGTGGTGCTCATCTGTCTATGGATGTGGTGTTAACCTGTCTTGATGACTGATGTTATATTAATAATAATAGCATTAATAATGATACTACTACTACTACTACTACTACTACTACTACTACTACTACTACTACTACTACTACTACTACTATACTACTACTACTACTACTACTACTGATAATGATAATGATAGTGATAATAATGATAATAATATACGGGATTACTATAGCGCTGATGTGATGTTAACCTCTCAATTGATGTCTGATGTGATGTTAACCTCTCAATTGGTGTCTGATGTGATGTTAACCTGTTTACTAATGCCTGATGTGATGTTAACCTCTCAATTGATGTCTGATGTGATGTTAACCTCTCAATTGGTGTCTGATGTGATGTTAACCTGTTTACTAATGCCTGATGTGATGTTAACCTCTCAATTGATGTCTGATGTGATGTTAACCTCTCAATTGGTGTCTGATGTTAGGTTAACCTCTCAATTGGAGTCTGATGTGATGTTAACCTATTGATATTGATGTTAACCTGTCTATTGATGTTGATGTTAACCTGTCTACTGATGTTGATGTTAAACCTCCACAAATTGATGTCTGATGTTTCCACAGAAAGAAATGCGGTCCATGGATCAACACCTGGCACGTCAGCTCCTCAGCCTACGTCACGATATTCACCAACTGCGCCTGCGCAGAAGCTGTCAGGAGCACCGTGACCTTTTGGACGACGTCCAATCAGAGCTGGAAGAGCAAGTGGAAATGTCCGATGTCCTTGACCTTCCCAATGACCTGACCTTGAACGACACGCCCTTGAAACAGATTGGAGTGACCCGTATGAATATTAGCAGGCGGCGGTTTTCCATGTGTTGAGAGGCATAGTGTAAGAAAACGTAGGTGATGTAGCCTAATTATTGTGGTTGTGCCTTTTTGTGTGATGAATTACAAAGAGTTTGTTGAGATTGATTGTAAGCGAGATATTGTACACACAGTATGAGTATACATGCTTGCATTTGCTATGGTTTGTCATCAAACTCACGTCCACACCATATCTATTCATGTACTTTTAAACGCGTTCATATATTTCCGTTGACTTCGAGAAAGCATTTGATTTTTTTTTTTCAGTGTTGTGCCTTAGAGGAAAAAATCGTTGTGCCTGATAGTTTTGCCCAAATCTGAAATTTCTGTATGAACATGTGGAGAAATTAAAAGTCATATGCCACAGACAATGGTGGTGAGTTGGCCATTTCTGCAACTGATACAGGAGTGTGACCCGGGTTTTAAACATATCATCACTCTTTATATTTTATTTGCTTCTTTTTTTTTTCTTGGAAAGGGCAACTGACACAGGAGTGTGACAGGGTTTAAACATATTATCACTTATCACTCTTTATATTTGCTTTTTTTTTGGAAAGGGTGTGGTATCCTATTTTGTTTTAAAGTGAGTTACCGCTTGATGACTGTGTAAATCAAACATTAAACGTCTTTTTTATCATCTGTGTCGTGATAATTATATGAGAGATTGCTGCTGTGTCATCTAAAACTTGTGTTTGATTTTTTTTTAACATTTTTGTTCACGCATATTCTTTACATTCCACTTGTAAAGAAAAAAAATCTAAAACAAAACATTTAGGGGTGGGGTTTGGGGATTGTTTTTGTTTTTGTTGTTTTTAACAAAGACAATGTTAGCTGCTGTGGCTAGTAAAAGCTGTACTCTAAAAGCCAGAGACTGGGTTTTTTAACAAGAAAGCTGGATTAAAAAAAACAAAAAACTAAGAGTTTGACAGAGCACCAAACTGTGATCTTTGAATTGAAAACTCAAACACAGACTGACAGATACAAATCTGTATCCCAGCATGGACACAGTTTTGTCTTCTTTTTTTTTTTTGTTTGTTTTGGGGTTCTTGTTATGTTTTTGTTTGTTTTTGGGTTGGTTGGTTGGTTTTTTTTTGGGGGGGAGGGTTGTTGCGTTGTTTTTTGATTTTTTTTTTTTTGGGGGGGGGAGGTGCTCCTGGGTTACAGCTCCCCGTTCGCCAGTGGTGGGCAGTTTATCCAGTGCGACTGTTTTTGCCCATTGAAGGTAGCGTTTTCCCCTTTG
>CM060350.1:12462696-12467696 GCA_030674155.1 Stramonita haemastoma
GGGGTGTTGCAGACCGGCTGACGTCAGAGAGGAAGGAGAGGATTGGTCAGGCTTTGGATTGGCTGAAGACGGAATTGGTAAGGATTGATGGATTGATTGGTTGATGGATTGATTGATTTCTGGATTGATGGATTGATTGATTTCTTGATTGATTGATTAATTTTTGGATTGATTTATTTCTGGATTGATTGATGGATTGATTGATAAGGGTTGGTTGATTGATTTCTGGATTGATTGATTTATTTATTGATTTCTGGATTGATTGATTGATTGATTGATTGATTGATTGATTGATTGATTGATACTGGGTTGATTATTTACTGAGTTCTGGATTGATTGATTTCTGGATTGATTGATTGATTTCTGGATTGATTGATTGATGGATGATTGATTGATTTCTGGGATTGGTTGATTGATTTCTGGATTGGTTGATTGATTTCTGGATTGGTTGATTGATTTCTGAATTTATTGATTTCTGGATTGATGTTTGACTGATTTATGGAGTGATGAGGATTGGTTGCTGGATTGATGATGATTAATTTATGGATTGATGATGACAGATTGCTGGATTGATGATTGGTTGATTTCTGGATTGATGATGACAGATTGCTGGATTGATGATTGGTTGATTTCTGGATTGATGATGATAGATTGCTGGATTGATGATTGGTTGATTTCTGGATTGATGATGATAGATTGCTGGATTGATGATTGGTTGATTTCTGGATTGATGATGGTTGATTTATGGATTGATGATGATAGATTGCAGGATTGATGATGATAGATTGCAGGATTGATGATGATAGATTGCTGGATTGATGATGATAGATTGCAGGATTGATGATGATAGATTGCAGGATTGATGATGATAGATTGCAGGATTGATGATGATAGATTGCAGGATTGATGATGATAGATTGCAGGATTGATGGATAGATTGCAGGATTGATGATGATTGATTGCAGGATTGATGATGATAGATTGCAGGATTGATGATTGTAGATTGCAGGATTGATGATGATAGATTGCTGGATTGATGATGATAGATTGCAGGATTGATGATGATAGATTGCAGGATTGATGATGATAGATTGCAGGATTGATGATGATAGATTGCAGGATTGATGATGATTGATTGCAGGATTGATGGATAGATTGCAGGATTGATGATGATAGATTGCAGGATTGATGATGATAGATTGCTGGATTGATGATGATAGATTGCTGGATTGATGATGATAGATTGCAGGATTGATGATGATAGATTGCAGGATTGATGATGATAGATTGCAGGATTGATGATGATAGATTGCTGGATTGATGATGACAGATTGCTGGATTGATGATGATAGATTGCAGGATTGATGATGATAGATCTCTGGACTGATGATTCATTTCTTTGGGATTTTTTTTTTTGGGGGGGGGGTTGTTCATTCCTAAGCTAAAGCTCCGAGGTACACCGATAGTGAGACTTTGTGTAAGCGACTGTTTTTGCCCACCATGAAGGTAGCTGCATTCTGACTATGGAGTGTATGGTTGATTATGTTTGATGGTCTTGGTTTGGACTTGATGATGATGAGGTGGGGTTTTTTGTTTGTTGTTTAAGTGTTGATGATGTAAAGCAAGCAAGAGACTCGGAAAATTGTCTTCATTTATCTACCCTTTCATCATCACTACCATCACCTCCATCCAGTTGTTGTTGTTGTTGTTGTTGTTGTTGTTGTTGTTTTTGTTGTTGTTAGTAGTAGTAGTAGTAGTAGTAGTAGTAGTAGTAGTAGTAGTAGTAGTAGTAGTAGTAGTAGTAGTAGTAGTAGTAGTAGTAGCATGTGTGGTGTTAACCTGTCTGTTGATGTGGTGTTAACCTGTTTATGTGGTGTTAACATGTTTATTGATGTGGTGTTAACCTGTCCATTGATGTGTTGTTAATCTGTCTGTTGGTGTTGTGTTAACATGTTTATTGATGTGGTGTTAACCTGTCCATTGATGTGTTGTTAACCTGTTTATTGATGTGGTGTTAACCTGTCCATTGATGTGGGTTAACCTGTCCATTGATGAGGTGTTAACCTGTCCGTTGATGTGGTGTTAACCTGTTTACTGATGTGGTGTTAACCTGTATTGATGACTGATGTGACGTGTATCTATCAATTGATGTCTGATGTGATGTTAACCACTCAATTGATGTCTGGTGTGGTGTTAACCATTCAATTGATGTCTGATGTGATGTTAACCTCTCAGTGGATGTCTGATGTGATGTTAACCTCTCAGTGGATGTCTGATGTGATGTTAACCTCTCAGTGGATGTCTGATGTGATGTTAACCTCTCAGTGGATGTCTGATGTGATGTTAACCTCTCAGTGGATGTCTGATGTGATGTTAACCTCTCAGTGGATGTCTGATGTGATGTTAACCTCTCAGTGGATGTCTGATGTGATGTTAACCTCTCAGTGGATGTCTGATGTGATTTAACCTCTCAGTGGATGTCTGATGTGATGTTAACCTCTCAGTGGATGTCTGATGTGATGTTAACCTCTCAGTGGATGTCTGATGTGATGTTAACCTCTCAGTGGATGTCTGATGTGATGTTAACCTCTCAGTGGATGTCTGATGTGATGTTAACCTCTCAGTGGATGTCTGATGTGATGTTAACCTCTCAGTGAATGTCTGATGTGATGTTAACCTCTCAGTGGATGTCTGATGTGATGTTAACCTCTCAGTGGATGTCTGATGTGATGTCAACCTCTCAGTGGATGTCTGATGTGATGTTAAGCATTCAATTGATGTCTGATCTGATTTTAACCTATTGATGTGATGTTAACCTGTCAATTGATGTTGATGTTAACCTGTCTACTGATGTGATGTTAAAACTCCCAAATTGATGTCTGATGTTTCCACAGAAAGAAATGCGGTCCATGGATCAACACCTGGCACGTCAGCTCCTCAGCCTACGTCACGATATTCACCAACTGCGCCTGCGCAGAAGTTGTCAGAGCACCGTGACCTTTTGGACGACGTCCAATCAGAGCTGGAAGAGCAAGTGGAAATGTCCGATGTCCTTGACCTTCCCAATGACCTGACCTTGAACGACACGCCCTTGAAACAGATTGGAGTGACCCGTATGAATATTAGCAGGCGTCGGTTTTCCATGTGTTGAGAGGCGTAGTGTAAGAAAACGTACGGTGATGTAGCCTAATTATTGTGGTTGTGCCTTTTTGTGTGATGAATTACAAAGAGTTTGTTGAGATTGATTGTAAGCGAGATATTGTACACACTGTATGAGTATACATGCTTGCATTTGCTATGGTTTGTCATCAAACTCACGTCCACACCATATCTATTCATGTACTTTTAAACGCGTTCATATATTTCCGTTGACTTCGAGAAAGCATTTGATTTTTTTTTTTTTTCAGTGTCGTGCCTTGGAGGAAAAAATCGTTGTGCCTGATAGTTTTGCCAAAATCTAAATTGTTTTATGAATATGTGCAAAACTTAAAAGTCTAATGCCACAGACAATGGTGGTGAGTTGGCCATTCCTGAAACTGATATAGGAGTGTGACAGGGTGAAACATATCAGCACTCTATATATATTTGCTTTTTTTTTTTTTTTGAAAGGGTGTGGGATCCTATTTTGTTGAAAGTGGTTACCGTTTGATGACTGTGTAAGTCAAACATTAAACGTCTTTTGATCATCTGTGTCGTGATAATTATATGAGAGATGCTGCTGTGTCATCTAAAACTTTTGCTTGATTTTTTTTTAACATTTTTGTTCACGCATATTCTTTACATTCCACTTGTAAAGAAAAAATCTCAAACAAAACATTTTAGGGGTGGGGGTGGGTATTGTTTTTGTTTTTTGTTGTTTTTAACAAAGACAATGTTAGCTGCTGTGGCTAGTATAGCTCTACTGTAAAAGCCGGAGACTGGGTTTTTAACAAGAAAGCTGGATTTTAAAAAAAACAAAACTAAGAGTTTGACAGAGCATCAAACTGTGTCTGTGAACTGAAAACTCAAACACAGACTGACAGATACAAATCTATATCCCAGCATGGACACAGTTTTGTCTTCTTTTTTTTTGTTTGTTTTGGGGTTCTTGTTATGTTTTTGTTTGATTTTTTGTTGTTTTTTTTTGGGGGGAGGGTTGTTGCGTTGTTTTTGATTGTTTTTTTTTTTGGGGGGGGGGGAGTGCTCCTGGGTTACAGCTCCCACGTTCGCCAATGGTGACAGTTTGGCCAGTGCACTGTTTTTGCCCACATTGAAGGTAGCTGTTCCCACTTTGGGGATGGTAATTATTTTAAAACGGAACCAAGTGTGTATGCATTCTTTCTATCAACAGTTTGCCATCTTTTCCCCAATGGTACACACAATGACCAAAAAGCAGAACGTGTTTTAATGTGTGCACAAGATGTTCTCCATTTGTTGGTACATGAGACCTTGGTTTATGGTCGCCCCAACATGCTGGCCCTTAGAGAAGCTGAGGTCTCTGATGCCTCGCTCCCCAGACCTTATAGGTTATGGAACACCTTTACCTTTTTTTTAACCTACCTTTTAAAGGTGGATATGTTACTTGGGGATAAAAGGCCAGTTTCTATTTGCAACATTTCATTTCATCAAAAAGTATAGGCCTACAAGATTTATGTTTCGATAAAATTTTGAAAGGAATGAAATTTTTTTAAAAGATGACATGAATTACAATAGAATTAATTTTTTTAAAAGCCTGTTGTGACATTTTCACACTGGGAGAAAAAATAATAAAAGATGAATCCTGATTTCTTGTGTTCAGCTGTCGGTTTGGTCTTTGGTGCTGCAAAATCTGTCTAGTTGTTTCTGTTTTCCCCTTTTCCTTTCGGTTTTTTTTTTGTTTTTTTTTTTAGTTGTTTCGTTACTCTAAGTATCTCATACAGAGATCACATCACTAACAAGGAAGTAAAAAACCAGAATTGAAAAATCCATTGGGTCAAACAAATATATCCTGACAATAAAAAAAAACGCAAACTAAAGTGGTA
>CM060350.1:12477696-12480196 GCA_030674155.1 Stramonita haemastoma
TGTGTGTGTGTGTGGTGTGTGTTTAAACTTGATTTCACAAAAATGCTATTTTGTGAGCGTGTGAATGATTTGAATACAAGCATTTTAACATGTTTATCCACAACAAAATCTCTGTGTAAATTCCATGTAGTTTGCGGGGATTTTTTTTTTGCTATTGTATAACTTTGCACTTTTTTATATTTACCCCGAAAATGTAGAAAGCATGTTTGACATGTTTGTGCAATATTTAAAAGTGTCAAACATGCTTGTAAATGAAAATCTACAAGATCTGAATTGGTACACAAGTCTTTAGGGACCGATACAAACAGATTTTTTTAATAGCAAAGTTGTATACATACTCATATTACAGCTTTCTAAGAGTATGAGGTAATTGAGTTTGCGTGGTCAGATCAATATTTGTATTCACATACATAGACTTACACGCGCTTGCAAATATATATGCACATGCACACACAAGTAGGCAGACACACGCGTGCACGAACACATAAAGCACAACACACATAAGCACGCACAACACGCCGCGCGTGCACGCACGCAACGCACACACACACATACATACACACAGCACCACATCAAACCCACACATCACACCACACTGCACCACTCCACAAAGTCCTTCGGATGACATTAAAACCGAGGCCCCGTGTGCGAACGCACGCAGAATATCTTGCGCACACGGTTAAATCCTGTTCCGCTTTTCGTAAGAGTAGGCCATTGTGTGCTGGTGGGAACAGATGACAAGATTTACAAAACTGCATACACACGGGGACTAGATGTAAAAAAAAAGAAAAAAAGAAACAAGAAAGAAAAGCACAACGATGCTTATTCCATAATCCTCGATATAAAAGAATATATAAATAAGCAAACAAATAAATAAATAGATAGATAAAATAAATAAATAAATCCTCGATATTAACAAAAAAATAAAAAAATTAAAAAAATTTCTTACCCCAGCCAAATGACAACCAGCCACGGCCAGTCCAATAATCAGAGCTTTGTTACTGTTGTTGTTGCCGTTATTCATATCTCCGCGGTTGGGATCCGTGGTGGCGCAGTGGGTGAAGACCAGCAAGAAGGTCAAGAGGATTTCGATCCCCATCCCCTGCCACGGAGACAGCCCATAATGCAACACGGTGGTGCCCAGTTCCGCTTGGCAACTTCCGGTGGTGATTCTGGCAAAAAAAAGGGATATAGGGAAACAAAATAATTATACAGTTGCAGACAGGAAAAAAGGAGAACAAAAAATGATGGATAGGTACTGCACTTGTTTGTGCGACGCGCTCTCCCTAGGAGGAGAGAGAGAGAGAGAGAGAGAGAGAGAGAGAGAGAGAGAGAGAGAGAGAGAGAGAGAGAGAGAGAGAGAGAGAGAGAGAGAGAGAGAGAGAGAGAGAGAGAGACAAGGCAAGGCAAGGCAAGGCAAGGCAAGGCAAAGTCTTTTATTCGAGGATAATAGATAAGCACTCGCGTGCTTTTTTACATCCAGTCCCCGCCCTTTTCAGGGATACATCAAATTGAAAATATACTAAACAATTAAAACTTTACGCAGTACCAAACAACACACAAGAATAAAGGACACTATATATGATAAGGTAATAAAATGCACTCTTTGAGAAGACAAAAATCAGGTCACAATAAAAGATTTTGATTATGGAAGAAAAGAAAAGCGTTAGTAGATAAAGAGCAAACAAGAGAACAAAATGAAATAAATGATTGAAAACAACAATCCACCACTATCTGTCAAAAATTATACATGTAATATAAATCATACATTTGGATGAAAGCGGACTTTTTTTTTTTTTAAACTAACATCCTTATTGGTGAAGGGGGGTGGGGGAGACATACTACCAATAAAATTATAAATAAAATAAAATACGAAAAAAAAATACATAAAACATCCTAAATATTTAAAAAAAAAGGCATAACATTTAATTGAGAGAGAGAAGAGAGAGAGGAGAGAGAGAGAGAGAGAGAGAGAGAGAGAGAGAGAGAGAGAGAGAGAAGAGAGAGAGAGAGAGAGAGAGAGAGAGAGGAGAGAGAGAGAGAGAGAGAGAGAGAGAGAGAGGAGAGAGAGAGAGAGAGCAGCCTGAATTTGACGCAGAGAAATCTGCTGTGACATAAAGTGGTAATAAAAACAAATTAATAAAAGGTTATACACTCCGGTATATTTTTTGGGAGGGTCATGAAGTATCTTCTGTAGAGTGCAAGGTTAGAAAAAAAGATTTGGTTATTTTCAAAGATTTTTTTTTAAAGTATGGTATATATATATTATTGTATATTATATATACATATATATATATATATATATTGTGGTATATATATATATATATATACCCTACGATAGACTGGCGTCCTATCCAGGGGGGAGTCTATGACTCTCAGTCGCTTAAACGCCACAGAAACCGGGATAAGCACCGGCCTGATGAGCCTTAAGGCTCGGGACAGACTAACGAACTAACTAACTAATATATATATATATATATATATATATATATATATATAT
>CM060350.1:12497696-12505196 GCA_030674155.1 Stramonita haemastoma
ACACATACACACACATACACACACACATACACACACACACACAGAGCTACACACACACACACACACACAACACACACACACACACACACACAACACACACACACACACACACACACACACCATCCGCATCTGCACGGGGTGTCTTTCCCATCACTTGGCCTATACCAGCCTGCCTGCTTTCTCAAAGGAAAGATGCTGCTGTTTTCTCCCCAGGAAAAAAAATTGAATACTGGTTTTTCAGAAAGAAGGGGGTGGGGGGTGTAGGGGGGGGGGGGGGGCGGGAGGGAAGAAAAAAAAAACGGGAAAAAGATGGGGTTTTGCAACGACGAGAAAGAAGGTCATAAAGACTGAAGTTTGAAATGTGGAAATATCCAAAGTTGCTCTGTATGATTCCAAGTTAGCCGCATGTTCTAGTATTTTGTGTTTTTATTTTGTATTTTGTACCACTTTCTGTAACAGCAGATTTGTCTGCGTGAAATTCGAGCTGCTCTCCCCGGGGAGAGCGCGTCGCCACAAGTGCACAACCGCCGACCCATTTTTCTTTTTTTTCCTGCATGCAACTGTATTTGTTTCCCTATCAGAGTGGCTTTTTTCTACAGAATTTTGCCACGGTGAACTCCCTTGTTGCTGTGGGTTCTTTTACGTGCGCTAAATAGTAATGTGTTTTCACACGGACCTCGGTTTATCGTCTCATCCGGAAGGCTAGCGCCCAGACAACCAATCAGGGTCTAATGGATGGATAAAAAGGTTTTGGGCCCAAACGGGGTACGAACCACCGCACACTCCGACCCGGACTTTCTGCTTTCTAAACGAGGCGCGTTACCACCTAGACCACTGATCCAGTATCAGTTGCAGAAAGTATTTGCCAGTCACCATTAATTAAGAAGAGTTTACTGGAATTAATTCAGATGAGACCATAAACCGAGGCCCCGTGTGCAAACGCACGCAGAAGATCTTGCACACACGTTAAAAATCCGTTCCGCCTTTCAGAAGAGCAGGCCATTGTGTGACGGTTTGGAGCGGATGACAACAACATAAAAAAAATCAGCATGCTCACAGGTGTTGTGTTCAGACATCATCCCTGAGGAAAAATCAGGGAGTTGGAGTCCTCAGGGCGGTTCGGGGCTGTATATAGCAACGTTCTGGCGGCTCCTGCGGCGGTACTGGAACCATTTGTACTGTCAAGTCAAGTCAAAGTCAAGTCAAAAACACTTTAATCATCCCTGAAGGGCAATTACAATTTGTGACTGTCTTCCCTGTGGACCATTCCTGCGATGTGGAAAGGGGGTGGGTAGTGGGGTGGAGGAGTCTGCTGCATGGGTAACAGCTTGCCCTCCATACTTACTTACTCAGGCTTTGCGCTCTAGAGCCTAGAGCACAACTCCATAGTCTTCCGAGACTGACGGATGCCCACTGTAATCTTATACACTATTCATTTCACTCTATTAACTTCACCCTTCCACCCGCACACTCATCCACCGTTTATTCTGTGCATTCTTCTATGTGAATGTACAATTGTCTGAGAATCATTTTGGAATGAACGGACATTGAACTAATACAAAGAAGAATTGCGAAAAGAAATGCGAGGAAGAAGAAGAAGAATTGCAAAGAAGAAGAAGAAGAAGAAGAAGAAGAAGAAGAAGAAGAAGAAGAAGAAGAAGAAGAAGAAGAAGAAGAAGAAGAACAACAACAACAACAACAACAACAACAACAACAACAACAACAACAACAACACAAGAAGATAAATGAGAAGAAGAAGAAGAAGAAGAAGAAGAAGAAGAAGAAGAAGAAGAAGAAGAAGAAGAAGAAGAAGAAGAAGAAGAAGAAGGAAAGAAGAAGAAGAAGAAGAAGAAGAAGAAGAAGAAGAAGAAGAAGAAGAAGAAGAAGAAGAAGAAGAAGAAGAAGAGCAACAACAACAACAACAACAAACAACAACAACAACAACAAGAATAACAAGAACAAGAACAAGAAGCAGAAGAACAAGAAGAACACAGAACAAGGAGGACAGATGTTTTCCAAATAAAAGGCAACAGGAGGGTAAAGAACCCATGCTAGCCAGAACAGCCCATCAAAGCTACCCCTCCCAGCAGATGTCTCTCTCTCTCTTTCTCTCTCTCTCTCTCTGTCTCTGTCTCTCTCTCTGTCTCTCTCTCTCTCTGTCTGTCTCTCTCTCTCTGTCTCTCTCTCTCTCTCTTGTCTCTCTCTGTCTCTCTGTCTCTCTCTCTCTCTGTCTGTCTCTCTCTGTCTGTCTGTCTGTCTCTCTCTCTGTCTCTCTGTCTCTCTCTCTGCTCTCTCTCTGTCTCTCTGTCTCTCTCTCTCTCTCTCTCTCTCTTCTCTTTGTCTCTCTCTCTCGTCTCTCTCCCTCTCTCTCTCTCTCTCTCTCTCTCTCTCTCTCTCTCTCATCTCTCTCTCTCTCTCTCTCTCTCCTCCCTCTCTCTCTTCTCTCTCTCTCTCTCTGTGCTACTTTTTTTTTCCCCCTTTTGATAGTGCACTCGAGATGTCTTGGATTTTCAGCCCGGGTCGAGCATATGTTCATATTGCAGGACGCTAGTTTCTTTTCAATGTGTCTTGATCTTTAAGTGATTTGGGTTTGAATTTTTCATGTTCTTTGTTCTATCCCTGAGCTTTGACTTTTGTATGTTTTGAAATTTTATCAACATGTTCCTGCATTGCCATACCTGTCCCACAATTGGTTGTATTGTGGCCTAAGGCCGAAGTACCATTAAACCATTTCAGTGTTCAGTGTTCTCTCTCTCTCTCTCTCTCTCTCTCTCTCTCTCTCTCTCTCTCTCTCCTCTCTCTCTCTCTCTCTCTCTCTCTCTCTCTCTCTCTCTCTCTCTCTCTCTCTTCTCATTTTGCATTACATTCACACCCCTGCCCCCCTCACCTGGTGTATTGTGTCCAAGGCCAAGTACCATAAACCATTTCAGTGTTCAGTGTTCAGTGTTCTCTCTCTCTCTCCTCTCTCATCTTCTCTCACTCTCTCTCTCTCTCTCTCCTCTCTCCTCTCTCCTCTCTCTCTCTCTCTCTCTCCTCTCTCTCTCTCTCACCCCACACACACACACACACACAACACACACACACACACACACACACACACACACACACACACACACACACATCTCACCACCAACAACAACAACACAAGAAAATCCAGAAAGCCCCTATGGATTCTGCAGTTGTCTAAACACACAGGCAAGCCAGTCAGCATAGATACCTTTGGGAACACAACCCTATATCTCAAACCAAGCAATCTTTCCTGTTTCAGTGTCTTTACAGTAATCAAAGCACTCACTGTCCACAAGCCAATGTTAAGCAGCATCGAGCGTGGTTACCCAAGTGGATGGGTGACCGTTTGCGCGGTGCCTTGGATTCAGTACAGCCCCCCTCCCCCCCCCCCCCCCCTAGCTCACCCAGCTGTAAATGGGAACCTGCCCTCTTTAGGTCAGGGAAGGTAAAGCAGCGAGGGAGAGGAGATGGGCGCCGTGTGCCCTCAATATGCTGGTCCCCAGAGAAGCTGAGGTCTCTGACGCCTCGCTTCCCCTACGACCACATAGGTTATGGGACACCTTTACCTTTTTAACGTATACATGTTTTATTTATTTTATCCATTTATTCTGTTATATCGAGGATAATGGAATAAGCACTCATATGCTTTTTCACATCCAGTTCCCGTGTGTATGCAGTTTTGTCAATCTTATCATCTGTTCCCACCGGCACACGATGGCCTACTCTTACGAAAAGCCGAACAGGATTTAACTTGTGCGCAAGATGTTCTGCGCGCGTTCGCGCAAGGGGCCTCGGTTTACAGTCTCATCTGAAAAACATAGAGAGACAGAGAGAGAGAGAGAGAGAGAGAGAGAGAGAGAGAGAGAGAGAGAGAGAGAGAAGAGAGAGAGAGAGAGAGAGAGAGAGAGAGAGACAGACAGACAGACAGACAGACAGACAGACAGACAGACAGACAGACAGACAGACAGACAGACAGACAGACAGAGAGAGACAGAGACAGAGACAGAGAGAGGGAGGGAGGGAGACAGAGACAGAGAGACAGAGAAACAGAGTCAGAGAGACAGACACACAGAGAGACACAGAGAGAGAAAAACAGAGAGAGAGACAGAGAGAGATAGAGAGAGAGAGACAGAGACAGAGAGAGAATTCATTTTATTGAGGGTAATTAGATAAGCCATAGGCTTCCACATAAGCCATCATAGGCTTCCACATAGCCATAGATAAGCCATAGGCTTCTTTACACCAGGCCCTCAGAAAACAAAAACACAGAGAGAGAGACGGGGAGAGACACAGAGAGAGACAGAGAGAGACAGACACACACACACATACATACACACACACACACACACACACACACACACACACACACACACACACACACACACACACACACACACACACACACAGAGAGCAAAAACAACAAGAACAAAACTGCTCTTATGGAACGGGGACAGGTTGCCAATGACAATGTACATGTTTTCCTAAAATTGCCTCTGCTTATCTCTGCTCTTCTGGAATTGGGTTTTTATCTTTTTGTTCTTATTAATTTCATTTCATGTGCCCCCCCCCACCCCCCACCCCTCCACCCCCCTTTTTTAGGGGTGGGGTGGGGGGTGGGGGTGGGGTGGGGTGAGAGTAAGTTTTAGTTCCGATTGATTCGTTTTCCTTCTCTGAACAAGTATCTGTTTGTATTTTGTATTTTTGTATTTTGTATTTTGTACCACTTTATGTCACAGCAGATTTCTCTGCGTGAAATTCGGGCTGCTCTCTCTCCCCGTGAAGAGCACGTCGCCACAAGTGCAGCGCCTACCTTTTTTTCTCCCTTTTTCCTGTCTGCCAACTGTATTTGTTTCCCTATCAGAGTGGCTTTTTCCTACAGAATTTTGCCAGGGTCAACCCTCTTGTTGCCGTGGGGTTTTTCACGTGCGCTAAATAATGATGTGTAACACACGGGACCTCGGTTTATCGTCTCATACGAAAGACTAGTGCCCAGACCACCACTCAGGATGGGAAAAAGTTTGGGTCCCAAACAGGGTACGAACCACCGCACATTCCGACCCAGACTTTTTGCTTTCTAGGCAAAGCGCGTTACCACCTAGACCACCGATCCACACAAAAAAAATAGAATTTTTGTTTCGGGTTTGGGGTGTTTCGGGTTTTGCATTTTTTCCTAGTTTGGACTGTAATGGCTCTTGTGGTAGAAGCCGATTGCAATATGGCTGTGTCTGTATTTTTTGTATTGCTCTCCTTACAATGTCGATCAATGCCTTCAATGGGGATGTCGGGGGGGCCTGCCTGTTATGTCTGTGTAAATGGCATCCATCCCCATCTTCTGGAAAATTCTGTGCTAGGAATTCCCTCTTTTCTTTCTCTCTTTTGTTTTGTTTCTGTTTTGCTGCTTTTTTAAAAAAAAATTGTTTCTTTTTATTATTGTTATTGTTTATCTTTATTTGTTCCTTTTTTTATTGATTGATTGATTTATCTATTTATTTATTTATTCATTTATTTATTTGTTCGAAGCCGAGCTCTCTCTCTCTCTCTCGCTCTCTCTCTCTCTCTCTCTCTCTCTCTCCTCTCTCTCTCTCTCTCTCTCTCTCTCTCTCTCTCTCTCTCTCTCTCTCTCTCTGATGTGAATACTAATAATGATGATAGTATGATGATGTGATCTCTAATGGTGATGATGGTTATGATGGTGTGGTTACTAAAGGTGATGATGGTAACGATGGTGTAGGTGTTGAAAGTGATAGTGGTAACAGTGACT
The DNA here is from genome assembly GCA_030674155.1 of Stramonita haemastoma. Lineage (NCBI taxonomy): Eukaryota > Metazoa > Mollusca > Gastropoda > Neogastropoda > Muricidae > Stramonita > Stramonita haemastoma. The sequence goes on from CM060350.1 coordinate 12,503,467, forward strand.
ATGATGAAGAAGTTAAAGATGACGATGGAAACAGTGATGAAGAAGACGAGGATGATGATCGTGAATATTATGTAGAAACTGAAGATGATGATCGAAAACTAGAATTGTAGAATAGCTGAAAATGTTTTCCGCGATGATGTTTACCTTCCTCCTGCCTCAAACATGTTTTGTATAGTGGTCTAAGGCCGATGTACAATAAAACTTTTCAGTGTTCAGTGTTTCTCTCTCTCCTCTCTCTCTCTCTCTCTCTCTCTCATCTCTCCTCTCTCTCTCTCCTCTCTCTCTCTCCTCTCCCAAAGATATACTCTTGCTTCTCTCTCTCTCTCTCTCTCCTCTCTCTCTCTCTCCTCTCTCATCTCTCCTCTCTCTCTCTCTCTCTCTCTCTCTCTCTCTCTCTCTCTCTCTCTTTTTAGACCTATATCAAGGATAAGGGAATAAGCACCTATGTGTTTTTTTTTGCTGTCTGTCTGTTCATCTATAGGGACGCGCGCACGAGTGTGTGTGTGTATGTGTATGTGTATGTGTATGTGTGTGTGTGTGTGCGTGCGTGCGTGCGTGCATGCGTGGTGTACGTGTGTGTGCGTGTGTGCGTGCGTGCGTGTGTGCGTGTGCATGTACCCGCAGAGTAAGCGCTTTAATTGGAAGCAGAAGGGACGGAGGAGGAAAGGCAGACCCCTTCAGCTCAGGGGCTGAATTCCCCTTGAAACCCCAGCATGCAGGCCACAATGGATGAAGATTGTAATACACTGTGAAACTTCTTCCCCGCCCCCCCTCTCCTCCCACCCCCACCCACCCCCGGCCCAAACACACAACCATCACCATCACCACCACCTCTACCTTTTTCTCATCCTTCTACACCCCCCTTCCTCCCCTCACCCTGCCCTTATCTCCACCTCCCCCCCCCCCCCACACACACACACCCATAACCCGAGTTCGATTCCCGTTGGAGGGATTTTTCCCCTGGAGTTAATAACATCAGTGCTGACTCCACTCTCCCCAAAAGTCTTTCGGATGAGACTGTAGCCGAGGCCCCGTGTGCGAACCCACGCAGAACATCTTGCGCACATGTTAAATCCTGTTCCGCTTTTCGTAAGAGTAGGCCATTGTGTGCCGGTGGGAACAGATGACAATATTTACACAACTGCATACACACGGGGACTGGATGGAAAAAAAGCACATGAGTGCTTATTCCATCATCCTCGATATAAAAGAATAAAATAAGATAAAAATAAAAATAAAATAAAATACGTAGCTTTCTTGTGGCTTTTCCTAATTATGATTCCTACCAAATGTGTTGTTGGTGACAGAATAGCTCAGTGGTCAGAGCATTCATTTTCTCCCAGCCAAGGTTAAGCAGCATCGAGCGTGGTTACCAGCTGGATGGGTGACCATTTGCGCGTCTGGCTTCAGAACAGTCCCCCCCCCCCCCCCCCCCCCAGTTCCCCCAGCTGTCAATGGGTACCTGCCCTCTTCAGGGTCAGGGAAGGTAAAGCAGCGAGGGAGAGGAGATGGGCGCCGCTGCCTCAATATGCTGGCCCCTAGAGAAGCTGAGGTCTCTGATGCCTCGCTCCCCTATGACCACATGGGTTATGGGACACCTTTACCTTTACCTTACCGGTTATGTGTCTGTCAGTGTTGTAATTGTCTTTTATGGAATGATTAAAGTATTTCTGACTTGACTTGACTCGACTTGACTTTCAAAAAAGAACTCGGTGTTCTTCTTCTTGGAG
>CM060350.1:12537696-12542696 GCA_030674155.1 Stramonita haemastoma
AAAAGTGAAGGAAATGGCTGTCTCCAACTTAGAAGAGATCAAAGAACTCCGAGAGGACAATGGCAGTTTATTTGAGAGAATTGAGCAGTTAGAAAGAAAAGTTGAAACACTGGAGCAAGGCATGAAAGCATGTAATATCAAGTTCATGAATGTACAAGAGAGTGAGTGGGAAGATGAATACACAACCACGCAAACAATAGTTGATCTTTTGAATGATCACTCTCATTCTGCAATTTGGCAACCCCAGGATATTGTCAGAGCCTTTCGCATTGGAAAGCTGCGACATTACAGCAGGGATCCTCGACCCATCCTGGTCCAACTACAGAGATGGACGGACAAAATGGCAGTTCTCGGTGATAAAGATCTCAGGGACAGCTTACGACAAAGTGGAGTACGAGTGGCATCAGACCTTACCTCACGACAGAGAGAAATGGTAGACTTCTATAGAAACCAAGGCAAAATTGCATATATATATAATGGCAAATTACAAGTGAGAGAGAAACAGCAAGATGCTCTACCCATGGACAACAGGCAATGGCGGTACACTTCCCCAAGATTAAGAAGAAGTGACGAAAACTGGCCTCATCTGCCTCCAGCAAATACAAGCAGGAACAGCAAGACCACAGAAGGTTTTCGTACCAAAACACAAGTCTCTGGAAATGACTATAGTCAGGGAAACCAAAGCCAGCCAAGTGGACGAAACAGAACTTTTTCTACACGGCAATACGGTAAACAAGCACAGACAAGTCCATGGAATACTTTGAATGCACCACAGTATCCTTATGATCAAGCAGGACAAGATTCTGAAGACGAGGAAGAACTCTCTGGCTATCACTCTGATGCCAGCCAATTACGAGGCAGAGAGAACAGAAGTTATGGAAACCAGAGAAAATTCCATCACAGAGAAGGAGACAGACAAAACAGAGGCAGGCATTCTTTTGTTCCAGTAGTTCCAGGTGCACGCTCCTACAGTGAAGTCACGAAACGGCCAGCACCAACAAGATACAGAGCGGCAGCAGACAAGAGGCAGACAAGAGGATCAGCGGACAAGAGGATCATCTGGATGAAGGGAAGCTCCAACAAAACAAACTCTGCAAAACATTCCATATCTGAAGGGACCACAAGGATCTCCAGTCTTGCCAGTGATAGGAAGGTGACTGAGAAGCAGCAAGTGCCATCCTATGGGGAAAATGATCTTGTTGATACAGATCAAAGTGATCAAGAGCTGAATCCCACCCAGACGAGGGACACTGATCTACAGTTGGACTCTGCAAAACAAGCTGGAAATGATGAAAATGAACTAGACCAAGGTGTGGTGACAGATAGCAAAGACAATTTCGCCAGTTTAATACAAGAAAGTGACATGACAGATGACAACATGATGACTGTTTCAGGTGACACAAATGAAATGAGATGGGAGAACAATGACTTTGATGATGAAAATCAAACGACTAGGGAGGAAATAAGTGAAACAGACAAACCTGATGAAACACATAAACATACAGAACTGTGCAAAACAATCTCAAGTAATGCAGAACAGAACAAGACTGATGACTCAGCGACAGAAGACATGACAGGACAGAATGTGACAAACATAAGACAATCAGACAAGCAGAACAGCAGAAAGACGGGAGGCAAGACAGGACAAACAGTGACTGGACAAAAACAGAACAGGTGCACAACAAGAGACCTGCGCCCAAGAAGTACTGCTCCTTGTACAAGACGTGGTAGCCTGACTGGTGGTAGACAGCCCCAGAGATCCCACAGTCAGAGTAGTATCGTAGATTCTTTCAACAAAGCTATGCCAGGGGAGCAAAACAAAGTCACTAATAAATGCATGTGTCCAAAATCTCAGGGTGATGTGCAGACATGTACACACAGATAGGAATTCGGCCAGGCCACAGCACCAAAACAAACACATGGAACATATAAGGAGAATAACGTAACATGCATTAATGGTCAGTCAGTGACATCCATGTCATTAAATCATGCAAAACAGGTTGTACATAGTGTAAATAGGTCACAAATAAAATTTCTTAATTATAATGTTAATGGATTGTTACAAAAATTGGATAATGCACATTTTGTTGAATATCTTCTTTCCCATGATTTTCTTTGTTTGACAGAAACTTTTGTTAGAGATGATTTTGATTCACCTTTGTTTTCAGACTACATCACATTCACAGCAAAGGCAAAGAAACTCTCTCGGCAGGGAAGGTTCTCTGGAGGGGTCATAGTAATGGTTAAAAAATCATTTGCAGATTCTGTGCAGCGAATTCCATTGGATATTGAAAATACAGTAGTTTTGAAAATGAATAAAGATTTATTATGTACAGACAAAGATATTATGTTTATTAGTTCTTATGTACCCCCCAGTGACTCTCCTTACTGGAAATCACTGGAGGGTGCTTATGGCATTGAAAGGATAGAACAATGTCTCATGGATCTGAATGAAATGTATGATGATTTTTATATTTTGTTGAATGGTGATATGAATGCAAGAACTGCTTCTGAAAATATGTGTTTCTTTGGGGATGTTACTGATTTTGATGAAATAGCTGTAAAAAATGACCACTTTTCAAGAAAGTCTCAAGATAGTCAAATGAATAATTTTGGTGCACAATTGATTGACTTGTGCAATATATTTGAATGTACCATTTTAAATGGTCTAAATGAACGAAGATTCGATGACAGCTGTACTTTTATCGCATCGTCTGGTGCAAGTACAGTAGATTACTTTATAGTTTCTTGTGATTTGTTGTTATCTGTGAATTGTACATCACTTGTTGTTGAAAGTTTAACAGAGTCTGACCACCTACCAGTGGTCTTACAAATAGAACATAAACATAATGTAAATGATTCAGGGATACCAAATTTAAATATAGATATCACACAGGAGAAATTTATTTGGAAAGAAGAAAAGGAAAGCGAATTTTCTGAGATGTTGCAAAGCAGCATAATCAAAAATAGACTAATTGAAGCAAGTTTAACTTTAGATACTAATGTAGATAGTGCTTTGGATGTTTTTGTGGAGTGTCTGAAAGTCTCTAGTCAATGCATGTTTAAGGTACTCTCGGCTAAGAAAAAAAGAAAATCAGTATGGTTCGATGAGGAATGTTGTAACTTAAAGAAAGAATGTCGGAAAAAGCTTAACATTTTTAGAAAATCTCGTGAAGAAGAGGATAGAATAGTTTACGTAGAAGCAAGGAAAAGGTATAGATATCTATTAAAGGTGAAAAAACGAATGTTTAGGAAATTACAAACAGATAACTTAGTGAAAGAAATGAATGAGTCACAACAGTTTTGGAAACTTTTGAGAAACATGGGATGTGGTGGCAAACAAAAAGTCGATAATAACATTAGTCTGGATGACTGGTTTAACCACTTTAAATCTTTATATCAAAACAGTAATCAAACCCAAGCAGAGGAAATCAGTGTTGAAAAGGATCTTTTAGAAGACCTAGATCATGATCTAAACCAAACTATTAGTGAGGGTGAAGTTATTCGAGCTATTTCTAAACTTAAGATAGGAAAAGCATGTGGTATAGACAGTATCTCTGCTGAAATGCTGAAAGCTGGTGGAAATGTTGTTTATAAATTTCTAACAAAATTATTTAATAATATCTTTGACCAAGGAATCTATCCTGTTCAGTGGTCTAAAGCTATAATAATTCCAATATACAAAAAGGGGGATCCAGATAATGTTGATAACTACAGAGGTGTATCTTTATTAAGTATAATTTCTAAGTGTTATACTTCTATATTAAATACTAGACTATATACCTGGTTAGAAAATAATAACTTGATTTCAGATAAGCAAGCCGGATTTCGGAAAAGACATTCTACAGTTGATCACATTTTTACTTTATATGCCTCAGTCCAGAAATGTTTGAGTAAAAAAGGTAGGAAGCTGTATGTAGCCTTTGTAGACTTTAGAAAGGCTTTTGACTCTGTGTGCCATAATAAACTCCTAGAGTGCTTGATTAATCAAGGTGTTAAAGGAAAATTCCTTGCTTCTCTCTCTGCAATGTATAACTCGCTTTTGTCATGTGTACGTTCAAAATCTCAGTTGACTGAACTGTTTAAATGCCCAACTGGAGTAAGACAGGGTTGTGTTTTGAGCCCAACGTTATTTTCATTATTTATTAATCAGTTAGCTGATGACGTTGAGGAAAGTGGTAAACATGGTGTCCAAATGCTGCCTGGTATTGCGGATTTGCTTATTATGTTGTTTGCAGATGATGTAGCTCTGCTGTCAACCACTCCCAGAGGTCTCCAAAACCAACTAAATATTTTGCACATGTGTTGTAAAAAAATGCAATTATATGTCAATAAGGATAAGACAAAGATAATGGTATTTAGAAAAGGAGGGTTTCTGGGACGACATGAAAAATGGTTTTATGATGGAATGAGATTAGAAGTAGTGAATAGTTATTGTTATTTAGGGTTTAATTTCACCACTAAGATTAGTGCAAAAAGGGGTATAGATCATCTAGCAATAAAAGGAAAGAAAGCAGTTATGCAATTACATAAAGTGTTCAACAAATACAAAGAAATGACCTCAAGTGTATTCTTTAAAATCTTTGACATAAAAATTCAACCAATTTTGTTATATGCATCTGAGGTATGGGGAATAAATAGACTAGAACATATTGAAAAAGTACATTTAATAGCTTGTAAAAGATTTTTAGGTGTTCCAACGAGGACGCCTAACAAAATGGTGTATGGAGACCTTGGGAGATTCCCATTGTACATTAATTCGTATGTTGCTTGTATAAGGTATTGGCTAAAATTAGTTGAAATGGATAATGAAAGGTTACCCCACAGAGCATATATCATGTTATTAGAATTAGACAGATGTGGCAAAAGTTGTTGGGTTACAAATGTGAGAGAGATTCTGTGTGAGACTGGTTTTGGTATTGTCTGGTTGTTACAAGGAGTGGGAAATGCTAAAATGTTTTTGAGAGTTTTTAAACAAAGACTTGTGGACTGGTTTATTC
>CM060350.1:12550196-12552696 GCA_030674155.1 Stramonita haemastoma
GGGAGGGGGGTGGAGGGGGGAGGGGAGGGGGGGGACAGAAGGAGGGGGGGGGAAGGGAGAGATGGAAGGGGGAGTGGAGAGAGGGTGTGTGTGTGGAGGTACTATTAGTCTAAGTCAATATTTGCAACAACAACACACAAAAAAGTGTCGAGAAAAGATTTTAATTGCAATAGTAATGCTTTTTGCGATGGTTGGATAGAAAAGTAGCTAGCTATTAACATTTCCAAAAAGTAGGGCGATCTAAAGTGTCGGAAAGTCACTTTTAATTTTTTTTAATGATTTTATGACGTCATATAATTTGGATTTTACCATATTTTTCAAACAGTTTGTAATATGGTCTTGTGGCATATTGTTGGAAAGCTTTCGACATACTGATTACGAATTTGATAATAGAATCACCATTACACGCAAGATAAAGCAAAAATCACTGAAAATATACTGCACATATGCTAAATTGAGCGTTAGCAGCCCATAAGCATGCAAAATCATGTATGCTTTCCTGCATTTTACCAGGATTACACCAAAGTTTACGACCACTGTACAGTCCCCACGGCTGAGTAAAGTGCTAGTCTCTCCTTGAAGGTCAGAACTTCACAATGAGTATAAAATAAAACAGTGCAGGTACAGGAAAACAGCATCAGAGTTTGTTTAAATAATCACTGTGGCAAGTCACTACAGTCGGCATAATCAGAATATAGTTCCCAACGAAGAATCAGTACACATCTGATAGTTATGGAAAGCTCAGTTCATCTAGCGCAGTCTTGCTGGGATGAAATGAAGCAGCAGAATCAATCAAAATCAGGCACACCTGGGGAATCAAATTCATCCACTTCCTGAAGCGTTAGTGCATTGAGACAGCTCCAGCCTTTGCATTGTCCGCATGCCACAGAACATTGGAGCCCATGTCTTTCTCTGCATGTACATCCCTTTGAACTGCAGTCCTCAGGACAGCTGCATTGGATGGCCTTTAGTAGATCCTCTGCAGCAGGAGGGAGATCAGTCTGCCGTAAGACAAAGTGCAGTGTGGAGAATAGGCACTCCTGTTTGTGGGGTCCATGTCTATAATGGACAGAAATTTATGTCAAGCTGCTCTGATCTGAATAGTTTCCATTGCACACAGCTTGCATCATCCCTGATGATCCTGAACATGGGGAACAGAGAGGCCAGGACGTGTGTGTGTGTGTGTGTTGTGTGTGTGTGTGTGTGTGTGTGTGTGTGTGTGTGTGTGTGTGTGTGTGTGTGTGTGTGTGTGTGTGTGTGTGTGTGAATTTAATATACAATTGTTTTTCGTTTCTTTCGTAAATCAGTAATTGGCTGGTCGCAAAAGAGACATTCAGAGGAATTATGAAATCTAGCTTTCCTGGATCAAAGAGCTAGGTTGTTTACATCTAAATAAAACGAATATTACTCTTCTCTTTGTCTCTTCAGATCTTTTTTGATGGCAAGATGCTGCAATACATCTGCCGACATGCTCCGTGTACACTTTGCCACGATTTTGTAAAAGAGTTTACTGTCACCCCTCAAAGCATGCATTTTGGAAACCTGCAACACCTTTATCAGTCTGCTTCACTACATCTTGGCTATCAGTCAGCAGTCTTTCTCCACATATCACACATAGAGACATAAAAAGTCAGTCCTTTCATCTGGACAAAAATGTAATCAACCATTGGGTAAAAGTCTGGGGTGGAAAGCCCAACAAAATTGCAACGAAACAATGCTTTAGATCAGTGCTTTTGTAGAGCAGGTAACAAAGATAAACAAAACATTTTTTTAAAGTCACACATCACCTTAAGGTTAAAGTTAAACTGAAAAAAAAGTTGCATCCGGTTCATTCAGAACTAAAGATTCTATCAGTGCTGTAAATAGGATCCACTAAATTCAGATCATATGCACACTGTCAGATAGAGACAAGAAACACATACAGAGAAAGAAAGAAAGAGAAGGACAGAAAGTGAGAGGGATGATGTGACACTGTCATACATACACTGATACACGTAAAAGAATAAAATAAAAATTGTGGCGCTCCACCACGAAATGAGTCACTTAGCACATAACCCACTTTCCCGCTAGGAGCCATTAAAGGCAGGTTGGGTCAAGTTGGCAATTTTGAGATTTTGATTAATTATTAAAGTATAGCCATTATTCTACCTTATAATGAAATATCAATTCATAATTTGGTTTCCTTTTGCCTTTAAACGTGTTTTAAAAATACCCAAGCCCTCATTCTGACCACCTGTTAGGATGCTAAACTTGTCGATTTCTCATTTTGTCATTTCCTGCAGTCTAGCATTTCAACTTGCAATAACTTTTCCTAGAATTGTCCGATATTCAATCTGTTTTTTGTATTGTATAGCCATTTTATTGCAGTTTTATAACATGTGAATAACTAAAAATTGACGTCTGGTGCAATGCGTCTTATTATGTGGTGGAGGGTCACATTAATAATAATAATAAAATAAAATAAAACATTCTTCTCCTCCCGCTACATTCTCCTCCTCCT
>CM060350.1:12557696-12561091 GCA_030674155.1 Stramonita haemastoma
GTCCCGTCCGTTCATTTATTTGTTCATTCACCCATCCATCTAGGACCAAAAAAAAAACTGGAGAGATGCAACATTCTCTCCCCCTGTGACCGGAAACAGGAAGTGGTATTTACCCGTTCTGCGCATGCTCCTCGTGCGTGGGATGCTGGGAGTCGGAATCTGTGAGGCAACATGTCCACTTCCTGCCTGAAATTTCATGAAATATATAAGGAATATCGTTCATTACTCTGGTGTATTATGGTTGTTGTCATAATAAACAAAAACAAAATGAATATAATTCTTTACAAAACATATTACAAACCATTTTACTTTAAAAAAAAATTATAAAAAAAAGAAAAAAAAGAATCATATCCTACTCTGAACCATCCAGGCAGATAGCTACAATCCGTCTTCATTTTTTTTTTTCGAGGATAATGGAATAAGCATTCGTGTGCTTTTTTTACATCCAGTCCCCGGGTGTATGCAGTTTTGTCAATCATGTCATCTGCTCCCACCAGTACACAATAGCCTACTCTTCCGAAAAGCATAACAGGATTTAACGTGTGCGCAAGATGTTTCTGCCTGCGTTCGCACACTGGGCCTCGGTTTACAGTCTCATCCCAAAGACTTTTGGGGAGAGTGGAGTCAGCACTGATGTTAACTCCAGGTGGAAAATCCCCCTCGAACGGGAATCAAACCCAGGTGGTCAAATTGCGAGCGCAATGTTCTGACCACTGGGATATCCCGTCCCGTGCTTGCATGAGTATGTTGTTGTTGTGCGTTCCCCAGCTTAACACGCTGGGCATAACCCATAATGTGTTCTCTGACTCACTCATCCCGGTCTGGGAATCCCTGTGAGATTGAAATTGCACACACTGACTGAGAAGTTTGCTGTATGACTGTTTTCAAGTACCTCGCCATGTAGGCAGCCGTACTCCGACCTCAGAGGATTTTTTTTCTCCTTTAAAGAAGAATGCAGGTTGTTATGTTAAGAGTTTGTCATGGCTGAAAGCGCAAATCTCAACACAACATTTTACAACATAACTTTTTTTAGTGTAGGCTTGGCAATGAGCTGACATCAATAACTAACACAGCTTTTGGTGTGGGCCAGAATGAGTATTCTCTTCTTCTTCTTCTTGTTCTTGTTGTTGTGTTGTTGTTTTGTTCTGTCTTCTCTTCTTCTTCTTCTTCTCTTCTTCTTCTTCTTCTTTTCTTCTTTTCTTCTTCTTCTATCCCATAGTCTGTTTAGACCGTAGGGGCACCACGGAAGACCTCGCAACCAGCTCTCTCCATTTTCCTCTGTCCTCGACCTTTTCAGGTGCCCACTCAGCCTGAGGCCAGTCCACTCTCGGATGTTGTCCTCCCATCTCTTTCTCTGCCTGCCTCTCCTTCTCCCGCCTTGCACAGTTCCTTGCAGAATTGTCTTGGTAAGCCCTGTTGATCTTGCGACGTGCCCCTACCACTAAAGTTTGCGTTTTTTGACTGTGGTCAGGAGATCTTCAAAGGGCCCGATGGCTTGACCAATTCTGATTCTCACTTCCTCTAGTAATGTGGTCTTTGTAAGAGATGCCAAGGAGTCTGCGAAAGCATCAATTCTCATCTCTGTGGCCTGTATTCTCCTCTCCAGATCTGCTGTGAGGGTCCATGACTCACAAGCATACAGGAATATTGAGATGACCAGAGTGCGCATCAGCTTGATCTTTGAGCTGAGCGAGATGTTCCTGTTCTTCTAAATGGTCTTCAAATTTTGTCAGTGCTGTAACTGTCTGTGCAAATCCTTGAGAGTATTTCAGGCTTGGATCCCTTGTCTGTTACAATTGCTCCCAGATACTTGAAGCTTTGTACCGTTTCCAAATTCTGACCACCGACCCTGATGTTGGTGTTGATGCCGTTGATGTTGACAGTGCGCGCAGAAGAATGAGTATGAATATGGACAAAACCCTTCAATTCATGGCAGTAATTAAATGATTAGGGGGGGGGGGGTCACAGCGACATGGATAAATTACGATATAACTACCAGCCTGTGGGTCTATGAAATCTTGGGTTCCAATCTTGTCATCAACGTCTGGTGAATTAGTGAAATTAAAGAGTACGTGGAATTTTTTTTTTTTTTTACGATCCCCCATTAATTCGACTTTAACCATTTTTTTAAATGCAAGATTTGAGAGAGAGAGAGAGAGAAAGAGAGAGGAGAGAAGAAGAGGAGAAGAGAGAGAGAGAGCAGAGAGAGAGAGAGAGAGAGAGAAGAGAGAGAGAGAGAGAGAGAGAGACAAGGCAAGGCAAGGCAAGGCAAGGCAAAATTCTTTTATTCGAGGATAATAGATAAGCACTCATGTGCTTTTTTACATCCAGTCCCCGCCCCTTTCAGGGATAACATCAAGATAAAAAGACAGCCTCAACTAAAACAAGAACAATTATCTGAGAGAGAGAGAGAGAGAGAGAGAGAGAGAGAGAGAGAGAGAGAGAGAGAGAGAGAGAAAAGAGAGAGAGAGGACTCAGTACCTGTGACGTAACCAGGATGATGACGACATATTTTGACGTCATTGTTGTTGTCGACAGCCTCTGTTTTGAAGTCTGTGAAAGGAAGAAGACAGTGAAGACAGTGCCCTTGCGCTATCGAGGATCCATCATCCCTTTGCGCTGTGGGACGTTTGTTGCTGTGGGTAGGTTGTTTTACTTTCGTTGCTGCAACGTTAAAAAAAAAAAAAAAAAAAAAAAAAAAAAAAAAAAACATTCTTTTATTTTTTTTTTATTCTCTTATTTTATTCTTTCATTTTCCACTAGAATGGGATAAGCACTCATGTGCTTTCAATTTTTTTTTTTACATCCAGTACAACACACACGCACGCACGCACGCACGCACGCACACACACGCACGCGTGCGCGCACACCACATACACACACATATGCACGCACGCACGCACACACACGCGCGCACATGCACACACATGTACACACGCACGCACGCACACACACGCACACACACACGCGCACGCACACACACACACACACAACACACACACACACACACACACACACACACACACACACACACACACACAACACACACACTTGAGTACCTGACAAAAAGACAGGTAACAGACGAACTAACAACAGAAAAAAAGCCCTTCTGAATCTTACCGTTGCTTTTTGTGCATCTTCTTTTCAAAGTCTTGGGTGAGAAAGACTTTATAATCTGAAACAACAACAACAACAACAAAACATGATGGAGAACATAGGGACATTTTGCACTTGGAAAGAAAAAATAAACATGAAAACAAACAAGCCTCACGTTGGTCTATATTGTCAGGGATGTAACATAGATATCGTGGAAAACAAGCATGTGCTTCTCTCTCTCCTCTCCTCTCCTCTCTCCTCTCCACCTCTCTCCCACTCTCTCCTCATCTCTTCTCCCT
>CM060350.1:12561191-12566191 GCA_030674155.1 Stramonita haemastoma
ACACACACACACACACACCCCACACACACACACACACACTAACACACACACACACACACACACAACACAACACACACACACACACACACACACTACACACACACACACACTACAACACACACACACAACACACACACACACACACACACACACACACACACACACACACCACACACACACACACACACAACACACACACACACACACACACACACACCACAAACACACACACCACACTACAACACACACTACAACACACACACACCACTACAACACACACTCACACACACAACACACACACACACACACACTACACACACACACACACACACACACACACACACACACACACCACACTACACACACACACACACACACAACACACACACACACACACACACACACACACACACGCACACACAAACACACACACACACACACACCGCGACAGCGCGTGTTGCAGGAATAGAAGTAGGCAGCCGGTTTTGGAATTCCAGAAGGAAAACGGTTTTCGCCGGCAAAGTAGAGAAACTGATCGGCAAACAGGATCCCCCCTCCCCCTTCCCCTTCCTTCTCCCTCCTCCCCCTTCCTCTCCCTTCCCCTCCCTAGCCAACCTCCTACCCCCCACCCCCCACCCCCCACAATAAAAAAGGGTGTCAGAGCGTGTGTAAGTACAAGCCAAGCACCCACAAAGAACCAGGCGCGCTCAGCTTTTTTTTTTTTTTTTTTTTTTGGGGGGGGGGTGGGGGTGGAGGAGGAGGGGAGGGGGGGCAGAAGGGGGGGGGGGGAGGGAGAGATGGAAGGGGAAGTGGAGAGAGGGTGTGTGTGTGGAGGTACTATTAGTCTAAGTCAATATTTGCAACAACAACAAAAAAAAGTGCCGAGAAAAGAATTTAATTGCAATAGTAATGCTTTTGCGATGATTGGATAGAAAAGTAGCTAGCTATTAACATTTCCAAAAAGTAGGGCGATCTAAAGTGTCGGAAAGTCACTTTTTATTTTTTTTTAAAAAAGATTTTATGACGTCATATAATTTGGATTTTACCATATTTTTTAAACAGTTTGTAATATAGTCTTGTGGCATATCGTTGGAAAGCTTTCGACATACTGATTACGAATTTGATAATAGAATCACCATTAAACGCAAGATAAAGCAAAAATCAATGAAAATATACTGCACATCTGCTAAATTAAGCGTTTGCAGCCTATAAGCATGCAAAATCATGTATGCTTTCCTGCATTTTACCAGGATTAAACCAAAGTTTAACGACCACTGTACAGTCCCCCACGGCTGAGTAAAGTGCTAGTCTCTCCTTGAAGGTCAGAACTTCACAATGAGTATAAAATAAAACAGTGCAGGTACAGGAAAACAGCATCAAAGTTTGTTTAAATAATCACTGTGGCAAGTCACTACAGTCGGCATAATCAGAACATAGTTCCCAACGAAGAATCAGTACACATCTGACAGTTATGGAAAGCTCAGTTCATCTATCGCAGTCTTGCTGGATGAAATGAAGCAGCAGAATCAATCCAAATCAGGCACACCTGGTGAATCAAATTCATCCACTTCCTGAAGCGTTAGTGTATTGAGACAGCTCCAGCCTTTGCATTGTCCGCATGCCACAGAACACTGGAGCCCGTGTCTTTCTCTGCATGTACATCCCTTTGAACTGCAGTCCTCAGGACAGTTGCATTGGATGGCCTTTAGTAGAACCTCTGCAGCAAGGGGACGATCAGTCTGGTCCATACTTGAAATAGCTTTCTTCAATCTGCTGCTGGAAACAAAACGTTCAAATTTAATATACAATTGTGTTTCGTTTCTTTCGGAAATTAGTAATTGGCTGGTCGCAAAAGAGACATTCAGAGGAGTTATGAAATCTAGCTCTCTTGGATCAAAGAGCTAGGTTGTTTACATCTGAATAAAAGGAATATTACTCTTTTCTCTGTGTCTTCAGATCTTTTTTGATGGCAAGATGCTGCAATACATCTGCCGACATGCTCCGTGTACACTTTGCCACGATTTTGTAAAAGAGTTTACTGTCACCCCTCAAAGCATGCATTTTGGAAACCTGCAACACCTTTATCAGTCTGCTTCACTACATCTTGGCTATCAGTCAGCAGTCTTTCTCCACATATCACACGTAGACATAAAAAGTCAGTCCTTTCATCTGGACAAAAATGTAATCAACCATTGGGTAAAATTCTGGGGTGGAAAGCCCAACAAAATTGCAACGAAACAATGCTTTAGATCAGTGCTTTTGTAGAGCAGGTAACAAAGATAAACAACACATTTTTTTTAAGTCACACATCACCTTAAGGTTAAAGTTAAACTGAAAAAAGTTCCATCCCGATCATTCAGAACTAAAGATTCTATCAGTGCCCTAAATAGGATCCACTAAATTCAGATCATATGCACACTGTCAGATAGAGACAAGAAACACATACAGAGAAAGAAAGAGAAGGACAGAAAGTGAGAGGGATGATGTGACACTGTCACACGTACACTGATACACATAAAAGAATAAAATTTAAAAAATATATTAATAAAATAAAATAACACATTCTTCTCCTCTCGCTACACTGCCCTCCTCCAGTCTCTTCTCTACACTGCCCTCCTCCAGTCTCTTCTCTACACTGCCCTCCTCCAGTCTCTTCTCTACACTGCCCTCCTCCAGTCTCTTCTCTACACTGCCCTCCTCCAATCTCTTCTCTACACTGCCCTCCTCCAATCTCTTCTCTACACTGCCCTCCTCCAATCTCTTCTCTACACTGCCCTCCTCCTTTCTCCTCTCTACACTGCCCTCCTCCAATCTCTTCTCTACACTGCCCTCCTCCAATCTCTTCTTTTGACTGCCCTCCTCTCTCTTCTCTACACTGCCTTCCTCCAATCTCTTCTCTACCCTGCCCTCCTCCAATCTCTTCTCTACACTGCCCTCCTCCAATCTCTTCTCTACACTGCCCTCCTCCTCCTCTCTCTTCTCTACACTGCCTCCTCCTCCTCCCCTCTTCTCTACACTGCCCTCCTCCAATCTCTTCTCTACACTGCCCTCCTCCTCTCTCTTCTCTACACTGCCCTCCTCCTCCTCTCTCTTCTCTACACTGCCCTCCTCCTCCTCTCTCTTCTCTACACTGCCCTCCTCCTCCTCTCTCTTCTCTACACTGCCCTCCTCCTCCTCTCTCTTCTCTACACTGCCTTCCTCCTCCAATCTCTTTTCTACACTGCCCTCCTTCAATCTCTTCTCTACACTGCCCTCCTTCAATCTCTTCTCTACACTGCCCTCCTTCAATCTCTTCTCTACACTGCCTTCCTCCAATCTCTTCTCTACACTGCCCTCCTCCTCTCTCTTCTCTACACTGCCCTCCTCCAATCTCTTCTCTACACTGCCCTCCTTCCTCTCTCTTCTCTACACTGCCTCCTCCAATCTCTTCTCTACACTGCCCTCCTCCAATCTCTTCTCTACACTGCCCTCCTCCTCTCTCTTCTCTACACTGCCCTCCTCCAATCTCTTCTCTACACTGCCCTCCTCCAATCTCTTCTCTACACTGCCCTCCTCCTTTCTCCTCTGTACACTGCCCTCCTCCAATCTCTTCTCTACACTGCCCTCCTCCTTTCTCCTCTGTACACTGCCCTCCTCCTTTCCCCTCTCGCTTTATTCTCCTCTTCCTTTCTCCTCTGTCTACATCCTCCCCCCCTCACCACATCGGCCCTCTTAAGTCCATATATTTTTCTAGAGAAGGGACGTAAACTGTCCGTAAAAGAATCTGTCAAAATAAATGAGTTTACCCCTTGTTTCACTTGCTTTTATTATTTTTATAATTTATTGTTTTGTTTTGTTCGTGGTTCCTTCCTTCTACCATCCTCCCCGGTTCGTTTTTGCTATTTTTGTTGTTGTTGTTGTTGTTGTTGTTGCTGTTGTTTGCTGCTGCTGCTGCTGCTGCTGCTGCTGCTGTTGTTGTTGTTGTTGTTGTTGTCGTCGCCGCTGTTGTTGTTGTTGTCGCTGTTGTTGTTGTTGTTGTTGTTGTTGTCTTGTTGTTGTTGTTGTCGTTGTTGTTGTTGTTGTTGATGTTGCTGCTGCTGCTTCTGTTGTTGTTGTTGTTGTTGCTGCTGCTGTTGCTGCTGCTGCTGCTGCTGCTGCTGCTGCTGCTGCTGCTTCTTCTTCTGCTGCTGCTGCTACAGCAACAACTTTCACTTTTTCGCAATTTGACGACCCAAGCTCGATTCCCGGTCGAGGGGATTTTTCCCCTGGAGTTAACATCAGTGCAGACTCCACTCTCCCCAAAAGTCCTTCGGATGAGACTATAAACCGAGGCCCCATGTGCAAACGCAACGCAGAACATCTTGCGCACACGTTCAATCCTGTTCCGCATTTCGTAAGAGCAGGCTATTGTGTGCCGGTGAGAAGAGATGACAAGATTTACAAAGCTGCATACACATGGGGACTGGATGTAAACAAAAAAGAAGAAAACAAGCACATGAGTGCTTATTCCATTTTCCTCGATATAAAAGAAGAAAGAAAGGAAGAAAGAAAGAAAGAAAGAAAGGAATTGTGTTGTAATTGTATTCATTGGTTAGTGCTGTTGTTACTCGTTGTTGTCGTCAATGATACTAGTGTTGTTTCTGTAGTCTATGTTACTTTGTGTTGTTGCTGACTGTGATGATGTTGGTTGTGGTAGTGCTTTCCAGTCTTGTTTCATTTTCTTTTTTGGAGAGGGAGGGGGGGGGGGAGGAGTGGCGGGGAGGATGTTTTTGTGGTTTTGTTCTTGTTGTTGGGGGGGAGGAGGAGGGGTGTTGTTGTTTTATGGGGATGGGGGGGGGGGGGGGGGCAAGGGGAAGAGTCGGGGGGGGGGTTGTTAGTTTTTGTTTTTTTTTTGGAGGGAGGTTGGGTTTTCTTGTGTGTTAGTTTCATTTTCAGGGCAAAGATAGAGATACAGATAAACAGATAAACAGATTAACACACACACACACACACACACACACACACACACACACACACACACA
>CM060350.1:12576191-12613691 GCA_030674155.1 Stramonita haemastoma
GAAGGTAAAACAGCGAGGGAGAGGAGACGGGCGCCACCCTCAACATGCTGGCCCCTAGAGAAGGTGAGGTCTTTGACGCCTCGCTCGCCTACGACCGCCGAGGTTATGGGACACCTTTATCTTTTATATATTATATCTTCTCAATAACGTTACTCTAAAGAACGCCCAAACACACTGAAAAACGATCCCTTCAAGGGGGAAGATCTTCCCCTCCTCCCCCTCGCTCCCCCTTCCGCACCCCCCCCCCCCCTCTCCCCCGCGCGGGAAAAACGGCTGTTTGTTTGTGTAATTATCTTGTTAATAATGTTATTCTACTACATCATCATCTCTGCCCACCTTTGTCATATCACACAAAACGAAGACCAATAATAACAACAACGATCCATTCAATACAACACGCCAAAAATCTCCAGGTCGATGTTAATATAGTATGGTTATTATTCAAAGCATTTCGTATATATATATATATATATGCGTGCGTGCCTGTGTGTGTGTGCGTGTGTGTGCGTGCGTGCGTGCGTGCGTGAGTGCGTGCGTGCATGTGTGGCGTGGCGTGGCGTGGCGTGGTGGTGGCGGTGGTGGTGGTGCGCGCGCGCGGCACGCGGGCGTGCGTGCGTGCGTGCGTGCGTGCGTGTGTGCGTGCGTGCGTGTGTGTGTGTGTGTATGTAATTTTGTCTTCATTCCTCGGCTAGCCTAGAACTACAACATTCACACCAGTTTTTTTTACAGTGACAACATCAACTATACAAGATGCTTCCAAAACTACGAAAGGCAAAAGTCCAGTCTTCTCTGAAAAAGTCGCTGAAGCAGAAAAAGCTGACGAAATCTGCTATTGCTATGGCTTGGCTGAACTACATTTTGTTTATGAAAATGTTGGCATCAGAGTCGCAGGCAGTAGCTGTGGGTGAGAAATCCAAAGTGATCCTTGCTCAGGATGTGAGGGCTGTGAGAAAGAAAGTGTTTCGGAAGCTGAGAGGATAATTCCATCAACAGCCATGCAGCACCAGACATCAGATCAAGGAGAGACATGTACGTCTGTGCCAATGATGCTGAAAGCCTGTTTCACATGACATTCTGTGCTTTGTGATGAATGAAGCTCTTTTCAAATCTGACATCTGGTGATACTGATACTGATAGCATGAGCGTCTGTCTGTAAGTGTGGCGAGCCATTGACAAAATGCCATTTTACAAAAATGACACAAAACTTGACTTGGACTAATACACAGTTGACAGAGCAAGAGGCAGCTTTTGAGCACAGAAAAAATATGAAAATATACATGCATTTGGGCTCTTTTATAACAGGCACTCCAGAAATATAACATTAAAAGACAGATTGAAGTGAGACTTTGATCAATATAATTCCCCCCCCCCCCCCCCCCCCCCCCGAAAAAAAAGAATCAATAATACCATGCTGCAGAAAAAGTAAAATGTTTAAACATTTAAGATTTTAAATTTCACATGAGTTCAGGGGTAGTTGTCATCAGGATTCCCCTTATCCTGTGTAGACTTGTGTAGCTTTTGAGATTTGACCCTTAGAAAGATGTGGTTGTACAAAGCCCCATTGGTCAGGGGATCATTTCCATTGGATTATAGTCTCGAACAAATCTGTGTAGGACCTTAGACTTAGTAACAAAATACCAGACCTTATGGCTTAGGATCAGGTTATGTTGATGCTTGTTTCCCTATCTGGGTAGAATGATTACTTTGGGGGAAAACAAAAATTTACTGAAAGTTCAATACATACCAGAAAGCAGTGTAAAGGATAAGGCATCAGGTCTGATTTAGAGTGATAATTTAAATGACATTTGTCATGTAAAGTCAAATGAGCATGGGGATGGAAGGGGTTGGGGGTTCTCTATGGGAGTGGGTGTGATCTTTTATAGTCCAAAATTCACATGGAACATCTTTCCTGTCACTGTACAGGTCTGAGTTCAAAGCTCATAAACTTGATATTGGTCTGAGAAAATGTCACTGTGTGTTATCACTTCAAGATGAAACTTCGAAACATTTGAACAGTAAGGGATTCATACAAGTCTCCAGATATATGTACAGTGTGTATTTTTGGTGGTCTGAGTGTAAAACAGAGTATTTTGGAAGTCTGTAAGAATGCTGTAGTGTATTTCAAAGCTGTATCGTGGAATGGTATGACACATGCTGGTGCTGTGATATTGTCACAGACCAATGAGCAATCAAGCTGATGTTGTCTGTTTATAAATTTATAGTTTCAGTTGGTCAGTGTAGTAACTGCAAGGTTTTAGCCCATCCTGTGTTCAACTTGTTAACATTTTTGAAAATGACTGAATGATATTAATAGTGGAAGAAGCAGAAAAAGGGAACAGTGTGTTTGTATGAGAGGGGATTTTTCCCCTACATCAGTAAAGAATCTACTCCCTCGAAATTGCGGAAGTCCTTTGGGTGAGACTTTAAATTAAGGTTCCATGTAAGAACGCACTCAGAACATCTTGCACACATGTTAAAATCCATTTTGCCTTACGGAAGAGAAAGCCATTTTGTGCCGCTGGGAACAGATGACAAAATTTAAAAAAAACACAAAAAACCCACACTAGTGTCATGTCTAAGCATCATCCCCAAATCAGTGAATGTAGCTACCTTCATGGTGGGCAAAAATGGTCGCGTTTAGGCAAAACTTCACCCATTGGGGAACTTCACAGTTTTAGCTGAAGAATGAAAAAAAAAAAGGTATAACACTCAATGCCAAGGTCGAAAGACGAGAAGAATGAATGAAGTGTTGATACATTTCTCTGTGTAAAATCCAGGCACATCTTCCTGTTGAGAGGTGTTGCACAACAGCAGTGCCCCCCCCCCCCCCCCTTTTTTTTTTTTTTTAATCATTTTATTTCATGTTTCTGTTTGCAAGTGTAGTTGTTTGTCCTTAGTCTTTTTGTTTTTGTATATTTGTGAGACTGAGAGAGAGATTTGTTTTGCAATTAAATGATTCTTCAAAGACTAAAAAAAAAAAAAAAAAAAAAAAAAAAAAAAAAAACATTCACACCAATAATAAAATTTTGCTGTATAAAATAATATACATCATGCAAAACCGTCTCTACCACCACTGAAAGTAAAAACCCGCCACATTCCGACTTCCTGAACGGGTGGGGGGAGTGGAGGGAGGGAGGGAGGGAGGTGGGAGTGTCTATAAAGACAATGGTCACTGACCCTAACCCTAACCCTAACCCCACCCTACCCTAATAACCCTCTCTAAGCTTCAATAACAATAATCCAGATTCTCATCCACCCAACCACTCCCCCAGTCTTCCTCAGAATCCCCCCAGTCTGTGATAACGGAAGCAAGGGTAGGAGCACCCTCCTCCCCCCACCCCCACCCTTCCTGAGAACCCCAATCACTCGAGACCACCCCCACCACCACCACCAAAACTGACACCCCAACTACTGTGTGGATCAGTGGTCTAGGTGGTAACGCGCCTTGCCTAGAAAGCAAAAAGTCCGGGTCGGAGTGTGCGGTGATTTGTAGTACCCCGTTTGGGCCCAAAACTTTTCCCCCATCCATTAGACCCTGAGTGGTGGTTTGGGCGCTAGTCTTTCGGATGTGACGATAAACCGAGGTCCCCGTGTGTTACACATCACTATTTAGCGCACGTAAAAGAACCCACCGGCAACAAGGGGGTTGACCCTGGCAAAATTCTGTAGAAAAAAGCTACTCTAATAGGGAAACAAATACAGTTGTATGCAGGAAAAAGAAAGAAAAAAATGGGTAGGCGCTGCAACTTGTGGCAACGCGCTCTCCCCAGCAGGAAGAGATCGAGAGAGCAGCCCGAATTTCACGTAAAGAAATTTGCTGTGACATAAAGTGGTATTTTAAAAAAATGTAAAAAACAAACAAACAAACAAACAAACAACCTCTCTAAGCATCAATAACAATAATCCAAACTCTCATCCCCCCAACCACTCCCCCAGTCCTCCTCAGTATCCCCCCAGTCTGTGATAAGGGCAGCACCCCCCCACCACCCTTCCTGAGGACTCCAATCACTCGAAACCACCCCCACCCCCACACCACCGCCACCACCACTACTACTAACCCTGGCACCTCTCCTCTCTCTCCAGCGCTCTTGGCTCTGCATCTGTATCTCAGTAGCCAAAGCGGTTAACTCCTTCTCCGCCTGTCGACCAGACTGCAGGTTCAAACACCACGCTTTCACCACCGTCTGGGCCGCGTTGGCCGCCATTTTGGTCGCTGTGGCTTCCGTGTCGATCTCGAACACGCAGCTGTATTTTCGCCCGAGGTTGGAGAAATTGTTTCCCACGTTCCTGTTCTGATACAGCTGATACGTCGAACCTCCGAAGAGGGGCAGAACGAAAGAGAGGCGTTGTGTGTACCTGGCTTTCTTCTTCTTGATGATTTTCTTCAAGATGTCTTGCGAAAGTTTTTGCCGTTTACGTTGAGGTTTAGGATCCCGGGTGGGATTTTTCCCTTGGGATTTTAACACGTGCGTGAATTCTTCGTCCAGGAGTTGGAAATTATGCTGAAGAGCTTGTGAGAGCAGAACTGTGAGACGTGTCTGTGACGTTATTAGCGTTGAGAGGCGGAGAGCTTGTCGGGCCGCTGACGTCACGAAGTCTCGTGTGGAGGGGTTAACTGCTCCAGGAGAGGGAGGGAGGGGGTGAGGAGGTGGTGGGCTGCTTTCCGGGCTGGTCTCGCTGATGGGTTGTCTGTGGCTGACTAGGTAACAAAACAAAAAAAGAGAGAAGAGAGGAGAAGTAGAAATTGATTTGAGGAATTCTGTGTTCAAATTCCAAAACGTCTTTTTCCAAATAGGTTGTGATTATAGATGTAGAGGAGGGAGAGGAGGAGAGAGGAGAGATAGATAGAGAGAGAGAGAGAGAGAGAGAGAGAGAGAGAGAGGGGAGAAGAGAGAGAGAGAGAGAGAGAGAGAGAGAGAGAAGAGAGAGAGAAAGAAAGAAGAGCAGACAGAGACAGACAGACAGAAGACAGGACAGACAGACAGAAGAAGAAGAGAGAGAGAGAGAGAGAGAGAGGAGAGGAGAGAGAGGGAGGGAGGGAGGGAGGGGAGGAGAGACAGAGGCGGAAAGGAGAAAGAGAGGGGGAGAGAGAGGGGGGGAAAGGGAGAGAGAGAGAGGGAGAGAGAGACAGAGAAATACAGTGAGAGACAGAGACATAGACAGACAGAGAGACATAGGGAGAGACAGACAGACAGACAGATATAGAGAAAGAGAGAGACAGAAAGCGAATGAAAAAGAGAGAGATCAAATCAAATCAAATCAAATCATTTGATTATAACAGCAAAGCAAATCTACTATTAACGGTTCATCCCCCACCCCAAACATAGGTTTATTTTTTTTTTATTGTTTTTATTTATTATTTTATTTCAAGGATAATGGAATAAGCACTCATGTGCTTTTTACATCCAGTGACCGAGTGTATGCAGTTTTGTAAATCTTATCTGTTCCCACCGGCACACAATGGCCTACTCTTACGAAAAGCGGAACAGGATTTAACGTATGCGAAAGATGTTCTGCATGCGTTCGCACACGGGGCCTCGGTTTTTAGTCTCATCCGAAAGACTTTTGGGGAGAGTGGAGTCAGCACTGATATTAACTCCAAGGGAAAAATCCTCTCGAACGGGAATCGAACCCGGGTCGTCAAATTGCGAGCGCAATGTTCTGACCACTAGGCTATCCCGTCCCTAGGTTGAGAGCCTTAGGCCTATCAGGAAAACCACGACTGTACAATGTCTATTAAATTAAAGAGGCAGATGTAGAAAGAGAAAGTAGATAAACAGACACAGGGAAACAGAGAGGCGAAAGAATATGATTTTTCTATATTATTATTATTCCTGAGAATATAGATCTACAATGAAGTACCAAAAAGTGAAAATCCCGAAGATAAAAAATCAAGGAAAATGATTTAATGTGGGTGTTTAGGCATCATAAGCAAGGAAAGCACACGAACAAAACAGAACCATAATAATTATATACATATGGTTATATATGATTAACCATGTACCGTGTGTGTGTGTGTGTGTGTGTGTGTGTGTGTGTGTGTGTGTGTGTGTGTGTGTGTGTGTGTGTGTGTGTGAGTGTGTGTGTGTGTGTGTGTGTGTGTGTGTGTGTGTGTGTGTGTGTGTGTGTGTGTGTGTGTGTGTGTGTGTAATAATGAAAGATACATTAATTGACACACACGTAATATTGAACCCCCCGCCCCCCCTCCCCCCCCCCCCAAAAAAAAAAAAATGTACAAAGAAAAAAAAACTTACCTTTTTTCCTACACGAACACACAACCATAGCCATGATTTTGGTTTGCTGTCGTTTAAACAGTCCAGCTTTGCGAAGTTCGGTAACAACAACATCAAACATGTATTTGTCCCCATGATACACACATTCCACTTCCTCCATTTTGTTGTGATTCTAAAAAAAAAAAAAAAAAATTCCTCAACAAATTTGATCCAGAAGTCAAAACTGCACACTGAACACAGAACTGTTCAACTGTATGTACCGTTTTGGACGCTCTCTCTCAATCAATTGAATTCTGTCCTTGAAATTTCTCTTCGAAATAAAAGAATTTGGTTTAATTTGATTTGAACTAATAAGCTTTCCTGTTCGATATTTTTCTGTTTACAGTCGTGTGATTTTTTTTTCGCTTTGGATTTTTGGTTTGTTTGTTTGTTTTCTTCAATCTTTTTTTCTCCTTACCCTATTGACGATAAATGATAGGATTAGATCATCTACGATTTTTTTGTTGATTTATCTTTCAGTTACTCTGGTTATGAATATGATATAGGCCTAAACACATCAGCTCTTTACTAACTGGCTGTGTAAAAAAAAAAAAACAACTGACCAAAAATACTGATGAAGATCACACACACACACACCACGAGAGAGAAAAAAAGAAGAAGTCAGATATAGATCTCTGTACAGCAACTTTCCAGTGCTACTACAAATGCAGTACGTGTATAACGATATCCTAGTCTTTACGTCAGGCAACAAGCGTAGGGTGGATATTTATATACGCAGGGAAAAGAGTCTCGATGATTCTGGTTAGCCTAACACACTCTTGCATCAGAAAAGCTTTACTGTATACGTGGTGAAGTATGGTTAACCCCATACTCAACCACCCTCTTCTCTCTCTCTCTCTCTCTCTCTCTCTCTCTCAGAGTTCAGAGTTCTCTCGCTCGCTCGCTCGCTTGCTCGCTCGCTTGCACACACACACACACACACACTCTCTCTCTCTCTCTCTCTCTCTCTCTCTCTCTCTCTCTCTCTCTTCTCTCTCTCAGAGTTCAGAGTTCTCTCGCTCGCTCGCTCGCTTGCTCGCTCGCTTGCGCACACACACGCACACACACACACACACACACATTCTCTCTTCTCTCTCTCTCTCTCTCTCTCTCTCTCTCTCTCTCTCTCTCTCTCTCTCTCTCTCTCTCTCTCTCTCTCTCTCTCTCTCTCTCTCTCTCTCCCGTGTGCGAACGCAGGCAGAACATCTTGTGCACTCGTTAAATCCTGTTCCGCTTTTCGTAAGAGAAGGCCATCGTGTGCCGGTGGGAACAGATGACATTTACAAAACTGCATACACACGGGGACTGGATGTAAAAAAGCACAAGAGTGCTTATTCCATTATCCTCGATATATAATAATAATAATTAATAATAATAATAATAATAATAATAATAATAATAATAATAATAATAATAAAACTACTACTACTCTCTCTCTCTCTCTCTCTCTCTCTCTCTCTCTCTCTCTCTCTCTCTCTCTCTCTCTCTCTCTCTCTCTCTCTCTCTCTCTCTCTCTCTCTGTATGTATGAAATAAAATATTTTGATTTGATTTGATTTGATTTGATTTGATTTGTCTGTCTCTTGTTTAGCCATTGTGTGCCGGTGGGAACAGATGACAATATTTACAAAACTGCATACACACGGTGACTGGATGCAAAAAAAACCCACATAATAAATGAATGCTTATTCCATTATCCTCGTATAAAAAAAAAGAATAAAATAAATAAATAAATAAAATAATCCCTTTCTATAGATCTACCTTCTTCACTCCCGCCAAGGCATATCACCATGAGGTTAACCAGCTTCGAGGCTATTTTTAGATCCCAACTCATACGCCAGTTTCTAAAAAGGTATGCGTCATCGATTTACATTAGAGGTTGGCCCCAAGTGGCTACCGACAGTTTTGTTGTTGTTGTTGTTGTTCTCTCTCTCTCTCTCTCCCCTCTCTCTCTCTCTCTCTCTCTCTCTCTCTTCTCTCTCTCTCTCTCTCTCTCTCTCTCTCTCGGATGAAAAAAAGTATGTAATACTTACTCTGTTACCCTTGAAAAATAAAGATAAAGATTCTGTGTGTGTGTGTGTGTGTGTGTGTGTGTGTGTGTGTGTGTGTGTGTGTGTGTGTGTGTGTATTTTTTATATTTTTTTTACTGTATTATTTTATTTCGGGAATGATGGAATGAGCACTCATGTGCTTTTTACAGTTTTGGGGGGGTTACATCTAGTCACTGTTTGTATGCAGTTTTATAAATTTTGTTATCTGTTCCCACCGGCACACAATGTGTGTGAGTGAGTGTGTGTGTGTGTTGTGTGTGTGTGTGTGTGTGTGTGTGTGTGTGTGTGTGTGTGTGTGGTGTGTGTGTTCGCACGCACGCCCACACGCGCGTGCTTGTGTGCGTGTGTGTGTGTGTGTGTGTGTGTGTGTGTGTGTGTGAGAGAGAGAGAGAGAGAGAGAGAGAATGAATGAATAATCTTTATTTTTCAAGGGTAACAGAGTAAGTAATCATTACATACTTTTTTTCATCCGGCCGAGAGAGAGAGAGAGAGAGAGAGAGAGAGAGAGAGAGAGAGAGAGAGAGAGAGAGAGAGAGAGAGAGAGAGAGAGAGAGAGAGAGAGAGAGAGAGAGAGAGGAGATGGATGTTAATTAATGTATCTTTTATATCGAGGATAACGGAATAGGCATTCGTATGCTTTTATACATCCAGTCCCTGTGTGTACACAGTTTTGTAAATCTTGTCATCTGTTCCCACCCGCACACGATGGCACGACACGTGCGCGCAAGATGTTGTGCGTGCGTTCGCACACGGGGCCTCGGTTTATAGTCTCGTCCGTATGACTTTGACATTCAGTCCGATTTTTTTTCGTCAAACTGGGAAGAAAGGGCGAGGCTGGGAATTGAACCCAGAACCTCAGGGTTCCTGTTGGCAGGCGAACGTCTTAACCATCCTGCCACCTTCCTGCAGACTTAGTCTGCAGTTCAACAAAGTCCAAAGGGATGATTCTGACACATAATTAGAACTGCACTGTCGACAAAGATCTCGTTTTATCAAAATAATGAAGAATGTAAGTCAGTTTTCTGCTGAAGCAGTAGCCTACTCAAAGGGGACGGGATAGCCTATTGGTCAGAACATTGGGCTGGCAATTTGACGACCCCAGTTCCATTCCCGTTCGAGGGGATTTTCCACCCGGAGTTAATATCAGTGCTGACGCCACTCTCCCCAAAAGTCTTTCGGATGAGACTGCAAACTGAGGCCCCGTGTGCGAACGCACTGCAGAACATCTTGCACACACACGTGAAATCCTGTTCCGCTTTTCGTAAGAGTAGGCCATTGTGTGCCGTGGGAACAGATGACAATATTTACAAAACTGTATACACACGGGGACTGGATGAATAAAAGCACATGAGTGCTTGCTTTTATTCCATTATGCTCGATATGAAAGAATAAAATGAATTAAAAATAATAAAATAATATAAAGCAGTGGGCGGGTCAAAGCACCTCCGCCCCCCCCCCCCCCCCCCCCCCCCATCATCTCTCTGCTAAACGGTCAACCTAGTTACGCAATCTTTGCTTGCGCAGTGCAGGGGAAGCAACTTTTCTAGGATAGTCGATAGTCCTTGGTTTGGCTCCCTTGGCGGAAAAGCTTCCTCCATGTCGGAGCCCACGTTTATCCAATCAAAACAGACAGTCTATGCGCTTTCAACATGGCAGCGCCCAGTAGGCATTCGGATGAAGAAGATGCGTTTGTTTTTGTCTTTGATAGACGGTCTTCAAATGCACCCGAAGTGAAAATACCAACAGGAGGTCTCTTCACTTTCAAAGATTTCAAAGCGAGAGTTTGCGCTGTAAGTGCATGTCTTGATTTATTGCGGGGTGTGGGGTTTTGTTTCGTGGATTGTTAGACTCTCATCTTAGAGTAGCCTATTGGCTTATCGTTTGCGAGTGACACCAAAACACTACACAGAAAACACAACACTACGCTCCTGGATCTGAATAAATACTGTTGTTTTACTTTAGAAAACACACATTAAGTTGCTTTTATAACTAGTCACTGTATGTAAAATAAATCAAAGATCGATCTCTAATTAACCTTATAAAACCGTGTGTACTGTAGGTCCCTGTAATTGTAAAGTTATTTCTTATATTTTCTAGATCTAGTTTACAGCCAACTTTAATGAACGCATTAAAAAATATACATATATTGTAAGAATAGCCTGTTAGTGTTAGATTTTTTTGTTTTCCCCATATTCAGCTCAAGTTAAAGCCAGTTATTCAAGATATTGTATTTCTTCTGTTTTCACTATCACTGATGATGATGTTGCTAAATTGCTCCAAAAAGTAGACAATTTCATTTATTAACTAAGTAAGTTATTTGAGTACTGTCAGACTGTTTTAAAGTGTACACATTATTTTCCTCAATATGCTTGGGCCTAAAACTAAAATTTTGTTTCCAGCACTTGGTTCATCAGAATGATGATCATATTCATAAGACATAATGATATAATGAATACATGATGCTTAGTACTTCGTACATGGTACTTGGTAGTTCAAAATGTTTTCTTTGAAAATCACTTAGGGGGTTAAGCCTAATCATTGTAATCACTAATCAGTTATAAATTTTGAGTAAGGCCTAGTAATGTTCAGAACTTCAGTGTTTAAATTTAATATTGAGGGCACTGCCTGAGTTAGGTAGGGCCAAGGCTATTTTATCATTAAAACTAAGTATTTTGTATTGGTTGCTGTTTTGTTTTTGTTTTATTTTAATTTTTCAACTTATTTTCAGTGTGCATATGATTTTGTGTGTGTGTGTGTCACTGTGTGTGTGTGTGTGTGTGTGTGTGTGTGTGTGTGTGTGTGTGTGTGTGTGTGCGTGTGTGCATGCATATGTGTGTCAGTGTGTGTACTCACTGTACTGTGTCAATGTGTGTCTTTGTCACAGTGTGTGTCTGTGTCTGTGTCTGTGTCTGTGTGTGTGTCTGTGTGTGTATGTGTTTGAGAAGTCCTGTGTCAGTGTGTGTATAATAATATATTATGTACAACCTACACTAGTACTGTAGCATTACTAAAAATACCATTTAACAACCCCCTAGTATTACTCTGTGTGTGTGTGTGTGTGTGTGTGTGTGTGTGTTGTATGTGTGTGTGTGTGTGTGTGTGTGTGTGTGTGTGTGTGTGTGTGTTTGTTTGAGAAGTCCTGTGACACTTTCTGTGTGCATGATATTGTTACTCTATAAAATTACAAAAAAAACCCTAGTGCTACATTTACAGTGTGTCACTGTATGTCACTCAGTGTGTGTGTATGTCTCATTGTCTGTCACTTTGTGTGTCTGTGTCAGTGTGTGTGTGCTGTTGAATATCAGGAAAACCTGAATTCTGATTAGAGTAGATAGTACTGACTATTAGTATTACAATTAATATTATATAATATCATAATGTGATCTTGAAATCCTTACAAAAAAGATTACAGTTAGTGAGTTTACACGTATACTACAACTGCACAACTCTTGCATGATATGTCGACCATTTTTATCTTGTGGTGGGTTTCTTTTTTTTTTTTGGAGGGGGGGGAGGGGGGGAGTGGGTTCTCTTTTTATTTTCTTCCTTGCCTTGTAGCTCCATCTTCAAAGTTCACCAATGGTGAGATTAATTATAATTTTGCTAATGTAATATTGTCAGTTGCTCTTTGTGACTGTTTTGACCCTGCATTGACTGTTTAGTGTTTAGGTAGCCACTAGCCGTTTTCTGATTTGGGGGATGCTGTGGTGTACTGTTATTCATGACTAAGTTAGTAAAGTAAGAAAGTAGGACTTATTGACTTATGATAATGAGTATGAAGATAGATATTTAGATAATTGCTTATTTTTGTGTTTTCTCTCTGACACTACAGGCTTTGAGCATTGACAAGAATGAAGCCTTTGTCATCAGCACCACCAACAGGGAAGAAATCCGCAGCGATGAATCATGGGGTTGGTATATAGAGCTCTCTTTTTTCATTTTGATTTTGATTTTTAATCTCTATGGGTGTGTTTGTTATGTGTTTCTGAGCTCTTAATGGGTTATGATGTATCAAACATGAAATGAAAGGGAACAGAAAAAACTGAGAAATGCACCTTGCGGTTACACACATAAACAGTGACCACACACATGCATGCATGCACGCACGCATGCACGCACGCACGCACGCATGCACACACACACACAGATACACACACAGCACACACGTGCGTGCATGGACACACGCATGCACACAGACACAGACACACACACACACACACACACACACACACACACACACACACACACACACACACACACACACACACACACTCTCTCTCTCTCTGTGTCTCTGTCCCTGTCCCTGTCCCTCCCTCCCTCTTCTCTCTCTCTCTCTCTCTCTCTCTCTCTCTCTCTCTCTCTCTCTCTCTCTCTCTCTCTCTCTCTCTCTCTCTCTCTCTCTCTCTCTCTCTCTCTCTCTCTCTCACACACACACACACACACACACACACACACACACACACACATTACAACTCAACTCAACTCAACTCAACTCAACTCATGTTTTTTTAAGAAAATTTTCCAAGTGAACATTAAAACCCCCCACCAAAACTGCGCCCTTTATCCATTTTCCCCCACAGATCTCATCGACAAGGGGGACACACTCTATGTGCTCAAGAGCCTGTCTCAAGAGTTGGTTGCCCCTGCGGAGGAACGCGTCAACTACTTGCCGCATTATGACACCATCGTCAAAGGCGGGATGTACGAGTACTATGCCTCTGAGGGACAGAATCCTCTCCGTAAGTGTTTTTTTTTTTTTCTCACAACTTAGCACAAGTTCGGCCTGAGACATTCTGTTTGTATTCTTTGGTATTCAGAGTATATATTTTTCTGATGCTTATAGGTCTCCTTTGTGTGTGTGGTGTGTGTGTGTGTGTGTGTGTGTGTGTGTGTGTGTGTGTGTGTGTGTGTGTGTGTGTGTGTGTAACCCCAAAATCCCACAACAAACAGCCCCCCCTTCCCCCCCAAAAAAAAACCCAACAAAAATCAACAACAAACCGACAAAAAAAACAAAACGCCCATACATTATTCTTGAAAAATTTTCATTCGACAAGTTTCTGATTTAATTGTTCATGTATCTTTATTTTGGCACACCTTTTCCAGATTGTAATTTTTTTCTTCTTCTTCTTTGTTTTTTTTATTTTTGTTGTTACATACTTTTCATGACTGGTAATTTTTGTATCATGTATTATACATGTATACATTTCTTCTTCTTCTTTGTTTTCTTTTCGTTGAACATATATACTTTTCATGACTGGTAATTTTTGTATCATGTATTATACATGTATACATTTCTTCTTCTTCTTTGTTTTCTTTTCGTTGTTACATACTTTTCATGACTGGTAATTTTTGTATCATGTATTATACATGTATACATTTCTTCTTCTTCTTTGTTTTCTTTTCGTTGTTACATACTTTTCGTGACTGGTAATTTTTGTATGTATTATACATGTATACATTTCTTCTTCTTCTTTGTTTTCTTTTCGTTGTTACATACTTTTCATGACTGGTAATTTTTGTATCATGTATTATACATGTATTCTACATTGCAGCCTACGCCTTTGCGGAGTTGATTGACAACTCTTTGGCAGCCACGGCACAGAACGAATCATCCCGGGACATCGAAATCCGTCTGGTCAGTATTCATGAACTGAAACGTGATTGGTTATTTTTTAAATTCCATAGTACCATGGTCTCTTTTTCTTCCTCCTTAGACAGTGAAGGAAAAAGAGGCAGACCAAGGAAGAGATGGGAGGACAACATCAGTGAATGGACAGGCCTAGAACTCAGCCAAATTTTGAGAAAGGCAGAACAGAGAGAGAGAGGAAAGGAGGGAACTGGTTGTCCAGTCTTAAGGGGTGCCCCCACGGTCGTCCGACTAAGGGATAGATAGATACATAGTATAGAAAGATAGTACCTTAGATCTATAGGGGGCGGGATAGCTCAGTGGTCAGAGCGCTCGCTTTTCTTCCAAGTCCAAGTTAACCCTAGTAGCGCTGTTCCCAGATTACTCCGGAATGACGTAGTGCAGCATTTCTGGCGGCTCCCGGAATATTCCGAGATGACGTCGGTGATCGTAATTGAAGGCTTTCTTTCGCTTTCAAAGGTCATCCAATGAACGTGAAGGCCATTGTAGGGCCGCAGAAATGGGTGAAGGTCGTCCGCAGTCGCAAGCAACGAGGATTCTGATTGGTTTAGAGGTGTATTTTTTATTTTTTTTGGGACGAACGTCGATCGCCTGAAAACAAAATGGCGGCAAAGTGTTTGCGCTCGTATCACTCGAAGTATTTTTCGAGTTTTTTGACGATATTGACGGCGATGAGGAGTTTTAGAGGCTGGATTTGGTTGAATTAAACGATAATAGAGACGATAAGGTAAGGATTGTGAAATATTTTTGAAAAACTTCGGAAAAATTGATCGCGATCGAACGGAATCGAGCGGTGCCAAGTTTTGTCCAAAGCACTTCATAGCTACCGGGCGATTTCGATGTCATACATTGTTTTACTTTATTTTAACGCAACACGGCTTCGAAATAACTGTTTTTAAGTCATTTCTATATGCTGTCGAGTACTTTGCATCACACGAAATCAAGCGATTGTCGTATTTTCGTCATAGAACGCCGCCAGTTCGCACGAAATAAGTGTTCACCGCCATGACGATCGCGATCGCGTCGATCATTTCGCTGGACTTTTCCGAGTATTTGACGACCGATAAAGCCACGGAAGCTCTTTATTTTTTCAAAACTTATGTCAAGAGACGGTATTTATCGAATCATGACATTTTTGCACCGCAGCAACATTGTATATCGTGTTAAAATCAATCTGGGTCACCGACATCGCAACAGTGATTGGTAGTGCACGCGCAGTTTTTAAACTTTATTTATTTTTTACATTATCATAAACACTACATGCTGCTATAAAATTTCACTCTTTTAAAAGCTTGTTATCTAAGCTTTCCAGTGATTTACAACTTTACACACTTAGTTTAGTTTTACATATCAATATCAAGAGTTGTTTGACCCCACCCTACTGCAAATCAACAATGGCTGCTGTTAATTCAGCCAGCAGCACCTAGTACCGCTGCCGTTATTTCAGCGCTACTAGGGTTAATTAAGCAGCACTGAGCGTGGTCACCAGTTAGATGAGTGACTGTTTGTGTACCTTGGCTTCAGTACAGTCCCCCCAGTTCACCCAGCTGTCAATGGGTACCTGCCTTCTTTAGGGTCAGGGAAGGTAAAGCAGCG
Source organism: Stramonita haemastoma (assembly GCA_030674155.1). Taxonomy (NCBI): domain Eukaryota; kingdom Metazoa; phylum Mollusca; class Gastropoda; order Neogastropoda; family Muricidae; genus Stramonita; species Stramonita haemastoma. Next base: position 12,591,757 of record CM060350.1, read on the forward strand.
AGGGAGAGGAGATGGGCGCCGTCCTCAATATGCTGGCCCTTAGGGAAGCTGAGGTCTCTGATACCTCGCTCCCCTATGACCGCCTAGGTTATGGGACACCTTTACCTTTTTTTTTTTCATTTAGTAGGTTGTATACCATCTCCAGTCTTGGCAGATTTTGCAATTCAAGATCTTGATTAGTCTGTTACCCTTTTTAGGGGGCATTGGGGATTTCAGGAAACAATAGTTAATAACCGTAACGTGTATCGTTTGCATATGATGGACCAAAAAAGAAGAAAAAAGTTATCAATCATGCTTCACCTGGTCTGAATTTATTTCATTGTAGTTTATCCCGCTTTATGTCACAGCAGATTTCTCTGCGTAAAATTCAGGCTGCTTTCTCTTTTCGGGGAGAGAGCGCGTCGCCACAAGAGCGGCGCCACCCATTATTTTTTTTTATTTCTTTTTCTTGTCTGCAACTGTATTTCTTTCCCTATCAGAGTGACTTTTTTTCCCACAGAATTTTGCCAGGGACAACCCTTTTGTTGCGGTGGGTTCTTTTACATGCGCTCAATAATGAAGTGCAACATATGGGACCTCGGTTTATCGTCTCATCCGAAAGACTTGCGCCCAGACCACCACTCATGGTCTAATGGATGGGGGAAAAGTGTCAGGTCCAAAACGGGATTTGAACTCCGGCACACTCCGACCTGGACTATAGGCTTTCTAGGCATGCACGTTACCTCTAGACCACCGACATGAACACTGCACAAATCCAACATCACTCTGTAGGGCCTAGTCAAGAGTGCTAAATTTAGCATGCTCCTTACTTTTACCTAGTCCATGTGTGGTCAGCTCCTGCTATAAATAGCACCAGCTGGCCACAGCTGGGCTGGGATGGGATGGAAAAATTAGCAGCTGAGAGAAGTTGAAAGTGGGGGGGTACTGACTGACAGCTGTTTGAAACGTATGATTCACACGTCTAGTCTTCGTCCTGTTTGCAGCATTTCGATGACTCGGTGCCTCAGAGAAACTGTGTCATCGTCATCGACAACGGAAAGGGCATGTCGCCACGGCAACTGAACAACTGGGCCATCTACCGCCTGTCCAAGTTCATTCGTCGGGAGAAAACCTTTGCTGCGTATGTTGTCTGTGTTTGGGTTTTTTTTGTGGTGTTGGTTTGTTTGTTTGTTTGTTTGTTTGTTTGTTCAGTTTCAGTTAACCTCCTCCTCCATCGCCATCACTTTGCCTTGTGTGTGTGAGTGGGGGTGGGGGATGTTTGTGGTGTGGTGTGTGTGTGTGTGTGTGTGTGTGTGTGTGTGTGTGTGTGTGTGACTGTGTGTGTGGGGGGGGGGATGTTTTTGTGTGTGTGTGTGTGTGTGTGTGTGTGTGTGTGTGTGTGTGTGTGTGTGTGTGTGTGTGTGTGTGTGACTGTGTGTAGGGGGGTGGGGGATGTTTGTTGTGTGTGTGTGTGTGTGTGTTGTTGTGTTGTTGGTGCTGTTGTGTGGTGTTGTGTGTGTGTGTTGTGTGGTGGTGTGGTGTGTTGTGTTGTGTGTGGTGTGTGTGTGTGTGTGTGTGTGGTGTTGTGTGTGTGTGGTGTGTGTGTGTGTGTGTGTGTGTGTGTGTGTGTGTGTGTGTGTTGTGTGTGTGTGTGTGTGTGTGTGTGTGTGTGTGTGTGTTAGTGTTGTGTGTGTGTGTGTGTGGTGTGTGTGTGTGTGTGTGTGTGTGTGTGTGTTGTGTTGTGGTGTGTGGTGTGGTTGTGTGTTGTTGTTGTGTTGGTGTTGGTAGAGTCTGTGATTTTATTCTGTTTATGTTCAAGGATAATGGATAATGCGATTGTGTTTTACATCCAGACCAGGGTGGATGCAGTTTTGTAATTGACGTTGAGATGATGAATCCAATGAACAGGCGTACAAAATTGCGAGTTAGAAGATCCAATGACAGAAGAGAAGAATGTATGTGATTTCCAATACAGCCCTCAACATGCTGGCCCCTAGAGAAGCTGAGGTCTCTGACGCCTCACTCCCCTACGACCACCTAGGTTATGAGACATCTTTACCTTTTTTTTTTTTTTTTTTACACCTTTACCTATTAGAAAGGAGTGTGATGATTGGTTGTGGTGTGATCCAATGAACAGAGACAAGACAGGGGACCAGTCTATGGAGGATGCAGACGACTTGGAGTTGCCCGATTCCTCGGTGGCTCGCTACATGAACAGCGACATCTCCTACTTTGGTGTCGGGGGCAAGCAAGCCATCTTCTTCATCGGCAACTCCACGAGGGTGGGTGTTGTTGTGGTGTGTGGTGGTGGGGTGGGGTGGGGTGGTGTGTGTGTGTGTGTGTGTGTGTGTTGTTGTGTTGTGTGTAGTGGGGTGGGTTGGTTGTTGTGTGGTGTGTGTGTGGTGTGGTGTGTGTTGTATTCGTTGTGGTGTGTGTGGTGTGTGTGTGTGGGTGTGGTGTGGTGTGTGTGTGTTGTGTTGTGTGGTGTGTTGTGTGGTGTGTGTGTGTGTGGTGTGTGTTGTATTGTTGTGGTGTGTGTGGTGGTGTGGTGGTGTGTGTGTGTTGTATTCGTTGTGTGGTGTGTGTGTTGTGTGTGTGGTGTGTGTGTTGTTGTGTGGTGTGTGTGGTGGTGTGTGTGTGTTGTGTGTGGGGTGTGTTGTGGTTGGTGGTGTGGTGTGGTGTGTGGTGTGTTGTGGTGCATTGTATTCATCGGAGTTGCCTGATTCCTCTGTGGCTCACTTCATGAACAGCAACATCTCCTACTTTGGTGTTGGGGGGCAAGCAAGCCATCTTCTTCTTCGGCAACTCCACGAGGGTGGGTGTTGTGGTGGGGTGGGATGGGGTGGTGGTGGTGTGGGGTGGTGGGGTGTGGTGTGTTGTGGTTTATTTTTTATTTTTATTTATTTATTTTTAAAAATTTCTTTATATCGAGGATAATGGGATAATGTGGATAATGGATGTTGTGGTGGTGTGTGTCATTGTGGTGGTGTTGTGTGGTGTTGTGGTGTGTTTTGTGGTGTGGTGTGTGTTGTGGTGTGGTGTGTTTTGGTGTGTTGTGGTGTCAGACCTCAGCTTCTCTAGGGGCCAGCATGTTGAGGGCAGTGGCGCCCATCTCTCTCCCTCGCTGCTTTACCTTCCCTGACCCTAAAGAGGGCAGGTATCCATTATTTTACAGCTGGAGGGAATGTACTGAAGCCAAGGCGCACAAATGGTCACCCAGTGCTGACTTCACTCTCCCCAAAAGTCTTTCGGATGAGACTAAACCGAGGCCCTGTGTGCGAACGCACGCAGAACATCTTGTGCACACGTTAAATTCTGTTCCGCTTTTCATAAGAGTAGGCCATTGTGTGCCGTTGGGAACAGATGACAATATTTACAAAGCTGCATACACACGGGACTGGATGACAAAAAGCACACGAGTGCTTATTCCATTATCCTGGATATAAAAGAATATATTAATAAATAAATAAATAAAAATAAAACCCGTCCAACTGGTAACCACGGTAAATGAGACTTAAGAGTTAATGTTGTTTTGTTTTGTTTTGTTTTTTCTTGTTGGGCACGCCGACAGATGATCAGCAAGCCGAAGGGGTCGTTTGACGTGCACGAACTGGTGATTTCCAAAGAGGAGTTCGAGAAGAGGGAGAAGACCAACCAGTCCATCTACAGCGGGGTCATCCACAACAGAAAGGTCAGTCATCGTTTATATCCACACATAGCCACTGTCAGTCAATACCAATTTCCATTCAATTTAGAATAAAAACAATTGCATGTATTATACACATGCTGGTGAACCTTGGAGCTCTCTAGCCAAGGAGTGAAAAGAAAGAAAACAAACAAAAATTTTTTAATCTTCCAATGAAGGGCGATTGCAACACAGACAGACAGACAGACAGACAGACAGACAGACAGACAGACGACAGACAGACAGACACACACACACCACACACACACACACACACACACACACACACACAGACACGCACACGCACACACACACACACACGCACACGCACACACATACACACACACACACACACACACACACACACACACATCACACACACACACACACACACACACACACACACACACACACACACACACACACACATATTCCGGTTGGAGACTAAGAGGGTTAAAGTTCCAGTTATGAATGTATCCAACGTACATTGTTTGTCGTTGGTCAACAGCCAGGGGACACAAGCCATCTGAGCCCAGATGACGATATCACGGCGCGAGTGATCGAGGAGGAGGTGGACCGCGAATCGTTTACTGCCGTGGTCATCCAGAACGTGTCCCCTGCCCACCTCCCCTACCTCAAACTGCACTTTCCTGTCTGGACGCGGCAGTTGGCGTATGTCGTGGGATCTTTTGATTTGTTTATATATCTATTTATTTATTGACTTTTTTATTTATTTGTTTGTTTGTTTATTTTATTTAATCTGTTTGTCTATTTATTTATTTATTTAGTTTAGTTGATTTATTTGCTCACCTCCCCTACCACAATCTTCACTTTCCTAGTCTGGACATGGCAGTTGGTGTAAGTTGTTTGATCTTTTTAATCTATTCATTTATTTATTTATCTATTTTAGTTTATTTATTTATTTATTGATTTTATTTCATTTTTTAAATTCATTTTTTAAATTAGTTTTTTTATTATTTGCACACCTCCCCTACCTCAAACTGCACTTTCCTGTCTGGACACGGCAGTTGGCGTATGTTGTTTGATCTTTTTTATTCTATGTATTTATTTATTTATTTATGTAATTATCTATTTATTTATCTATTTTAGTTTGCTTATTTATATAATATATATTTAAAAAAAAAAAAAAAATTATTTCATTTTTTTTTTTATTTGCTCACCTCCCTACCTCAAACTGCACTTTCCTGTCTGGACACGGCAGTTGGCGTAAGTAGTTTGATCTTTTTATTTATTGACTTATTTATTTATTTTATCTATTGACTTATTTAATTATGTATTATCTATTTTAGTTTATTTATTTGCTCACCTCCCCTACCTCAAACTGCACTTTTCCGTCTGGACACGGCAGTTGGCATAAGTTGTTTGATCTTTTTATTTAGTGAGTTATTCATTTATTTTATTCATTTATCTATTTATTTATCTATTTTAGTTTTTTTATTTGCTCACCTCCCCTTTCTCAAACTTCACTTTTCTGTTCCTGGACACGGCAGTTGTCCCATGTTACTGGATCTTTTTATTACAGCCACATCTGTGTTACAGTGTGTGTGTGTGTGTGTGTGTGTGTGTGTGTGTGTGTGTGTGTGTGTGTGTGTGTGTGTTGTGTGTGTTTGTGTGTGTTGTGTGTGTGTGTGTGTGTGTGTGTGTGTGTGGTGTGTGTGTGTGTTGTTGTGTGTGTGTGTGTGTGTGTGTGTGTGTGTGTGTGTGTGTGGTGTGTGTGTGTTGTGTGTGTGTGTGTGTGTGTGTGTGTGTGTGTGTGTGTTGTGTGTGTGTGTGTGTGGTATGTGTGTGTGTGTGTGTGTGTGTGTGTGTATGTGTGTGTGTGTATGTGTGTGTGTGTGTGTGTGTGTGTGTGTGTGTGTGTTGTGTGTGTGTGTGTGTGTTGTGTGTGTGTGTGTGTGGTGTGTGTGTGTGTGTGTGTGTGTGTGTGTGTGTGTGGTGCGTGTGTGTGTGTGTGTGTTGGTGGTGTGTGTGTGTGTGTGTGTGTTGTGTGTGTGTGTGTGGTGTGTGTGTGTGTGTGTGTGTTGTGTGTGTGTGTGTGTGTGTGTGTGTGTGTGTGTGTGTGTGTGTGTATGTGTGTGTGTGTGTGTGTGTTGTGTGGTGTGTGTGTGTAATGTGTGTGTGTGTGTGTGTGTGTGTGTGTGTTTATCTTTTTACAAACACATCTGTGTAACAGTGTTATGTGTGCATGTGGTTACAGACACATCTACCATTTCTACCTGCACGGCCCAGATGGCAATGTGGAAGCAGAAGAGAAGAGGAAAGAGGCCGCACTGGCCAACATCAAAATGAAGGTATATAAATATATTTTTAAAAAAGGTAAAGGTGTCCCATAACCTAGGCCGTCGTAGGGGAGTGAGGCATCAGAGACCTCAGCTTCTCTAGGGGCTAGCATGTTGAGGCGGCGGGCCCCTCCCTCTTCCTCGCTGCTTTACCTTCCCTGACTTGAAGAGGGAGGTGCCCATTTACAGCTGGTGAACTGGGGGACTGTACTGACGTGGGGCCTCGGTTCAGTTCATCCGAAGACTTTGGGGAGGTGGAGTCAGGATGATGTTATCCAGGGGAAAAATCCCTCGAACGGGATCGAACTCGCGGCGGTGTGTGTGTGTGTGAGTGAGTGTGAGTGGGTGTGTGTGTGTGTGTGCGTGAGTGAGTTCAATTCATTTAACGTCTTTTCAAATTGTGATTAGACAGGAGGGGGGGGGGGGGAGTAGGTGGTATGAGGTCAGGAAAGAGGGTGTAGTTGGCAATGTATGGATAAAGATTTCAGGGAGTCAATACTGTAAGTAAAAAAAAAAAAAAAACAAAAACAAAAAAAAAAACCACACCTTTTTGTCACTAACTATTGAACTACATACAGTAAGCAAACGGGAAATGCAGTTCTAACAATCTTAACAAAATCAGTATTCAATAAAATGTACTAAATAGTTAGTAATTTCACATAAGAAAACACAATACCCCTCAGAAAAGAACTGGAATACCCAACAATAACAGCCTAAAATCAGCTACATCGCAACACTCTAGCCCTCACCCCCAAAGACCAACAAATATAAAACAGTAGGATACAATACCAGTACAGAAAAATACTCCCCCCCCCCCAAAAAAAACAAAAACAAAACAAAAACAAAAAAAAAACCACCCTCACAAACTGACAAACAAAACAAAAAAAAAAAAATCCGATTTAGAGCATCTTTAGTGTCAAGAATCACATAACAACTTAACTGGATATGATCGAACGATCTAAAAAAATCTACATAAGTGATAGATTGTTAATGTAGTGATGGAGATGTTCCATCAATGTGAGTGAGTGTGAGTGTGTGTGTGTGTGGTGTGTGTGTGTGTGTGTGTGGTGTGTGTGTGTGTGTGTGTGTGTGTGTGTGTGTGTGTGTGATGCGTATTGTGAGTGTGTGTGTGTGTGTGTGTGTGTGTGTGTGTGTGTGTGTGTGTGTGTGTGTTATGTTTGTGTGTGTGTGTGTTTGCGAGTGTGTGTAATCGTCTTTTTCAACTTTTTCTTTTGTGGACAGTTCTTTGATTCTACTTCACTTTGTCGAATCCAGGAAACATTGTGGGGTTTTTTAATATTCTTTTGACAAATGATCACATAGATTGAATAGGTTTTGTACAGATTTGTATCGAAAAGTTATAAAACCAATGATAACAACAACAACAACAATAATAAAAAATGTTGCATACAGAAGTCAATTAGTTGGTGACTAGAGAAATGTTGAGGAAAATGTATCAAAGAAAGTAAAACATGTACAGTAATACATTTTTCTGTTAACAGTTTTTTTTTTTTGGGGGGGGGGGGGGGGGGGGGGAACATCTCAGCTGGCATTTTGTTTGTTTATTATTTTAGCTTTGATATTCCCTATGATGTTTGGCTCAGCTTTTTTGGGGGGGTTGAATATATATATATATTTGTTAAAACTATAAATTGTTATTGATTGCTTGTGTGTTGTATAGGTCGAATGCAAGCGCTTTGATTTGCTTTTTACAAGATTTAGCGCTATACAAAGTCCATGTATTATTATCATTATTATTATTATTATCATCATCATCATCATTATTATTATTATTATTATTATTATTATTATTATTATTATTATATTATAATTATTATAATTATTATATATTATCATCTATCTATTATTATTATTTATTATTATTATTATTATTTATTATTATTATATTTCATTTTTTTAGAACCCACTCTCAACTTTTGTTTTTGTTGTTGCTGCTAAACTGGAGAAAAAAAACCCTAACCTTGACCCCTCAAGACCTGTGTCTGTTGAAGGTCAAACTCTTCCTGAAAAGTCACGCCCAGCCCCGGGTCATTGACCTTCGCTGCATCGAGGACGACATGCAGACGCTGTATGCAAGGTCGGCGACCTGCACCTTTGAGTTCAAGGCCATTGTGGACGGGTCGAGCGCGTGGAGGGTCTGCTGCGATACCACCCTTTCCTCTACGACCGCGAGACCTTCCCCTCGGATGCCTTTGACCCCAGAAGTGAGGGAATAGGGGAGTGGGGATTGGGGGATTGGATGGGGGGTAATCTGGGAGTCTGCAAAGTCCTTCGGATGAGACTATAAACCGAGGCCCCGTGTGAGAACGCACGCAGAACATTTTGCGCACACGTTAAAACCCTGTTCCGCCTTTCGGAAGAGCAGGCCATCGTGAGCTGGTAGGAGCGGGGTGACAAAGTTATAAAAAAAAAACCCAGCGTGCACACAGGTGTCGTGTTTAGACACCATCCCTAGGGGGAAAAAAAAAAGGGTAGGTGCTGCACTTGTGGCGACGCGCTCTCCCCGGGGAGAGCAGCCTGAATTTCAGCAGAGAAATCTGCTGTGACTAAAGTGGTATAAATAAAATAAATAAATAAAGGTTATTGGATCAATCTCGGTTGCAGGAATGGGTTTGGGTTGGGGTTTGTGTTGTCGGGAGTGTTAGTAGTCTTTTGATTTTTTTTTTTTTCTTTTAAAAAATTTTTTTTAATCTTATTTGATAGGGAAACAAGTACAGTTGCATGCAGGAAAAAGAAAAAAAAATGGGTAGGCGCTGCACTTGTGACGCGCACTCTCCCGGAGAAGAGCAGCCCGAATTTCACGCAGAGAAATCTGCTGTGACATAAAGTGGTACAAAATACAAATGTCACAGCACGCAAATCCAACATCACTCAGTCAAGAGTCTTATATTTAGCGCGCCCATTTTTCTCTTACAGCCGCCTGTAGTCTAGTGGTCAGGGCGTTGGACTCGTCATCTAAAGGCTGCGGGTTCAATCCCAGCTTTCAGGCTATGGCGTTGTGCCCTTGGAAAAGGCACTTTACGGCTATTTTCTCACCCCACCCAGGTGTAAAAGGGGTACCAACCTTGTGTTGGGGGTTAACCCTGCGACAGACTGGCGTCCTATCCAGGGGGGAGTCTATGACTCTCAAGTCGCTTAACGCCACAGAAACCGGGATAAGCACCGGCCTGATGAGCCTTAGGCTCGGGACAGACTTTTACTTAACTTTTTTTCCTTTTACCTAGTCCAAGTGGGGTCAGCTCCTGCTATAATTAGCACCAGCTGGCCCCATCTGGGCTGGGATGGTGTGGGTATTAATTAGCAAGCTGAGAGGAGCGTGAAAGTGGGGGAGACTGACAGCTGTGATGTTGTTTGTTGCGGTATTAAATCTCATCCTTCATTGACTTACATGTATGTTTGGTTTTGCATATCATTGACTTGTTGCATACATGTATTGGTTTGCTTGGTTGCAATATCATTGACTTAATGTTTGTTTGCTTGTTGCAATATCATTGACTTATGATGTTTGTTTGCTGGTTGCAATATCATTGACTTAGTGTTTGTTGCTGGTTGCAATATATTGACTTATTTTTGTTTGTGTTGCGATATCATTGATTATTCTTATATATGATATGTGTTTGTTTGCTGTTGCGATATCATGACTAGTTTGTGCTTTCATATTTGCTATGTGTTTGCTTGGTTGCAATATCATTGACTTATTGTTTGTTTGCTGGTTGCGATATCATTGACTTATTGTTGTTTGCTTGGTTGCAATATCATTGACTTACATGTATGTTTGCTTTGTTGCAATATCATTTATATGTAGCTTTTTGCGATATATTGATTATGTTGTTTGTTGCGATATTTCAGTGGAGCCGGAGCCAGAGGACGACCACGGCTATGCCATCAACGAGCAGAGGGCCAGGGGCAAGAGAGCCGTGTTTGAGTGCTACTGGAACGGCCGCCTGATCCCTACACCTTGATTGAGGAGTAGGTCATGGGGAGGGGGGGAGGGGGGTATCTACACCTTGATTGATGGAGCGTAGGTCAGGGGAGGGGGGGGTGGGGGGGGATCTACACCTTGATTGATTGACGAGTAGGTCATGGGGGGGGGGGAGGGGGGGGGGTATCTACACTTTGACAGGGGGGGGGGTTGATGACGAGTTAGGTCATGGGGAGGGGAGGGGGGGAATCTACACCTTGATTGACGAGGGGGGGCTTGATTGATGAGTAGGTAGGGGAGGGGAAGGGGGGGGGGATCTACACCTTGATTGACGAGTAGTCATGGGGGGGGGGGGGGTGGGATTTTGGGGAGAGTATAGGAGTGATGGGGGTAGGGGTGGGGATTGTTGGGGGGGTGGGGGTTGGGTGGGAAAGGGTTGGATTGAGGGGGGGGGCTGTATTTTGATTAGGGAGAGGTGAAGGATGGGGGTAGGGGTGGGGATTTGGGGGGAGGGGGGTTTGGGTGGGAATGGGGTTGGATTTGGGGGGGGGGGGGTAGTCAAGGAGGGGGGTGTAGAGGAAGAAAAATTTGGGTGGGTGGGTAGTGGGAGAGGTGAGTGGGTGGATGCGGGGGGGGGGGGGGGAGTTAAACGAGAGAGACACACACAAGCACAGACAGTGTGTTAGTGTGTATATAAAAATGCACTAAACCACAGGCGCATGCACGCACACACACAACACACACACACACACACACATGCCTTACTTTACAATTTGTGTCATTGTGAAAAACTGTACATGTATGTGTGTGTGGTTACAGGTTTGACTGGTGCTCCATCCCCAAGAAGAACAGACACCTGCCAGTGGAGTGTTACAACAGGTCAGTACTGCCTGACACGTCGTGTCATGTCATTTCATGACATGTCATGTGTCATGTCTTTTTTCTTTCTGTCTTTTATTCTTTTATATCAAGTATAATGGGATAAGCTTTCATGTCCTTTTTTTACATCCAGTCCCCGTGTGTATGCAGCTTTGTCATTCTTGTCATCTGTTCCTACTGGCACACGATGGCCTACGCTTACGAAAAGCGGAACAGGATTTAACGTGTGTGCGCATGATGTTCTGCCTGCGTTTGCACACGGGGCCTTGGTTTATAGTCTCATCTGAAAGACTTTTGGGAAGAGTGGAGTCAGTGTTAACTCCAGGGGAAAAATCACCTTGAACGGGAATTGAACCCGGGTGCGTTGTATGCTTTCGTCACGTTACGGAAAATAGCAAATCAAAAAGAGATAAGAATTCATATTGATGCAACAATATAGGTTAAAAAAAAAAAAAAAAAAGGTTTAGAAGTTTGAAACAGGGGACGGGATAGACTAGTGGTCAGAACATTGCGCCCGCTTGGGGGGGGGGGGGACATAATTATTCTTTTTTAAAAAATAAGAGAAAAATAATGTTTTGGTTTTTTGGCTGATGGTCAGGATATCGGGGGTGCTGTGGACGAACGACACTTTCAAGGTCAGCACCAACAAGCTGACCTTCCTCGACCTTGAGATGAAACTGCGGGACAAAAACACCGTCTTCATGCGCGTCGTCAACGGCCATGTGAGTCCTCAGTCTGTTGGTGGTGGTGGTGGTGGTGGTGGTGGTGGTGTTGTGGTGTTGTTGTGGTTGGTGTTGTTGTTGTGGTTGTGGTTGTTGTTGTGTGGGACAAAAACACTATCTTCATGCGTGTTGTCAACGGCCATGTGAGTCCTCGGTCTGTTGTTGTTGGTGTTGGTATTGGTGGTGGTGTTGTTGGTGTTGTGTGGGACAAAAACACCGTCTTCATGCGCATTGTCAACGGCCATGTGAGTCCTCAGTCTGTTGTTGTTGTTGTTGTTGTCATTGTCGTTGTTGTTGGTGTTGGTGGTGGTGGTGGTATGCGAGTTCCAGTCCTCTCGTGCCTGTCATTGACATATGGTAGTAATTAGTGATGGTCACTGCCTGATGGAAAACTACTGAGTGTAAATCCCAGCAAATCCCGGTTTGGGATTTTGGGAGGGGCAATTATTCAATCCTGGTTAGGGACTAAGAGGGTTTTTCTGTGTTTCTGGTCCATCGATCTGGAATGACCTCCCTCTCTCCCTCCAGCAAAAGCCTTCATATGACACTTTTAAATCCAACCTCAAGACACTCTTATTTCAGACCTAAGATTTTTGCCTTCTGTTTCCATCTCCTATCTCCTATCCTGCCTTCAACATCTGAAATCCCCTTCACCCTGCTAAGTGTATAACCTTTATGGGTGTGTGTGTGCGTGTTGTGTGCGTGTGTACATTCAAACTTGCTAAAACTATTAATTGTTATTGATTGCTTGTGTGTTGTATAGGTCGAATGCAAGTGCTTTGATTTGTTTTTTTGCAAAATATAGCGCTATATAAATTCCGTGTATCATTATTTATTTATTCATTCTTTTATATCAAGAATAATAGAATAAGCACTCATGTGCTTTTTTTACATCTAGTCCCTATATGTATGCAGTTTTGTAAATCTTGTCATCTGTTCCCACCGGCACACAATGACCTACTCTTACAAAAAGCGGAGCAGGATTTAACTTGTGCCCAAGATGATGTGCATGCGTTCGCACACGAGTCCTCAGTTAATAGTCTCATCCAAAGGACTCTGTGTGTGTGTGTGTGTGTGTGTGTGTGTGTGTGTGTGTGTGTGTGTGTGTGTGTGTGTGTGTGTGTGTGCGTGTGTGTCTGTACATTCAAACTTGCTAAAACTGTTAATTGTTATTGATTGCTTGGGTGCTGTATAGGTGGAATGCAAGAACTTTAATCCTCTTTGTCCCGTACCAGGATTTGCCGGGATTGAATAATTGCCCCCCTTTAGTCCCAATCTGGGATTTGCTAGGAATTACACACAGTAGATTTCCATCACGCTGTGACCATCACTAATTGCTACCACATGCTAAAGCTCTGTCAGGCTAGAGGTAGGAACCTTGCTGAGTGAGAGTCTGGAAGTAATTATAGCTGCTGGTATGTACTTAGAAGGAGGAAAAGGTGAGGGAGCATGTGTGCCTGACCTGATTTCGTGATGGAATGTGAAATCTTGGGGCAGTTTGTGTTCAGAGACACCGAATGCAAGAGGGTTAATTTGTTTTTTTGCAAGAGAGAGCTCTATTTTAATTCCATGTATCAATATTATTAACGTGCTCTGTGTGTGTGTGTGTGTGCAGGACAAGCGCACGCAGATCGACAAGGAGTTCACGGCCTGGCTGAAGGAGTGTCACGAGAAACAGGACAAGCAGATCCTCTTCTCGGGCTTCAAGGGGGTGCAGACACGCGGGGACCTCCCCCGCCAAAAGCAGTACCCTGGTCCTTTTACTCCCAGGTGGAGTGGGACAACCGCACCTTCAAGAAGGGACAGATGGTGAGTGTTGTGTGGGTTTTTTTGGGGGGGTTTTTGTTTGTTGAATTTTTGGGGTTTTTTTTTTAGCTTTGTCAGCACATGTAGCAGTAGGCACTCATCAGTCTCGGAAGACTATGGAGTTGCGCTCTAGTCAGTCTTTAGAGCGCAAAGCCTGGGCAAGTATGTATGGAGGGCAAGCTGTTACCCATGCAGCAGACCCCCCCCCCCCCTCTCCACGGCACTGGAATGATCCATTGGAAGGGCATTGACCGATACGAATGGTTCCAGTACCGTCGCAGGAGCCACCAGAACGTTGCCATGTAGCCTACAGCCCCCAGCCGCTCTGGGACTCAAACTCCCCGGTTTTTCCTCAGGGATGGTGTCTAAACACGACACCTGTGTGCATGCACATGTATACTTGATAGATGTATGTATGTATGCATGCTTGCTTGCACGCACACGCGCACACACACACATGTACACATGCACGCATGCATATGCATGTATGCACACACACACATATGCATGCGTGAGCGCACACACACACACACACACCACACACACACACACACACACACACACACACACACACACACACACACACACACACACGCATCCAGGCATGGTTACCAGTTGGATGAGTGACCGTTTGCGCACCTTGGCTTCAGTAGTTTCCCCTGAGTTCACCCAGCTGTCAATGGGTACCTGCCCTCTTTAGGGTCAGGGAAGGTAAAGCAGCGAGGGAGAGGAGATGGGCATCATTGCCCTCAATATGCTGGTCCCCAAGAGAAGCTGAGGTCTCTGATGCCTCGCTCCCCTACGACCATACAGGTTATGGGACATACCATCTGGAAATAAAATTTTGACTTGACTTGACACCTTTACCTTTCACAGGATAGCTTAGTGGTCAGGTCATTGCACTTGCAATTTGATGACCTGGGTTTGATTCCCGTTCAAGGGGATTTTTCCCCTGGAGTAAACATCAATGCTGACTCCACTTTCCCCATAAGTTCTTCGGATGAGACTATAAACCGAGGCCCCGTGTGTGAACGTGCGCAGAACATCTTGCGCGCAGGTTAAATCCTGTTCCGCTTTTCGTAAGAGTAGGCCATCGTGCGCCGGTTGAGAACAGATGACAAGATTGACAAAAAACTGCAATACACACGGGTGACTGGATGTAAAAAAAAAAAGCACACGAGTGCTTATTCCGTTATCCTCGATATAAAAGAATACATAAATAAATAAAAGAATAAATAAAAGAATAAATAAATAAATGAATTAATGAATAAATAAATGTACCTATGTATGTTCAGGTGAAGGTCCAGCGATCGGCAGCGCCTCTGTACGGCACCATCCAGGGCTTCATGCTGTACGGGGACTATGATGGGGACGTCTTCTCCACCGGGGGTGAAGTCGAGATCGCACAGGTCCGTTGAGAGTGTGTGAATAGTGGGGGGGGGGGGGGGGGGGGGGGGGGGGGGGGGGGGGGGGGGGGGGGGGGGGGGGGAAGTGGGGGGGGGGGGGGGGGGGAATGGGGGGGGGGGGTGGGGGTGGGGGGGGGGTTGTAGGGGGGGTGAGTGTGTGTGGTGGGTGGGGGGTGAGTGTGTGGGTGGGGGTCAGTGGGGGGATGAGTTTGTGTGTTTGAGTGTGTCAGTCAATCAATCAATCAAATTTTTATTTCCAGATGGTACATTGAGTAAGCAGCGATCTGCTTTTTTCCATCAAGCCATCTATCTAAAGAAAAGAAAAGAAAAAAAAATCAAAACAATAGCAAAAATCAAATCCAAAACAAAACAAAAAACCAACAAAAAACAAAGCAGAAAATCCCTAGCAAACAAAAAAGCCAACGAAAGAAAGAAAAGGGGAAAAAGCAAACAAACAATTAAAACAACAACAACAAACATTTCACCAACATTAACTTGCTAACATGATTTCAACAACTTTAAAATAAACTATGCCTATAAATAATACAAGCAACTACTATAACAACAACCAAAAGAGAAAATAAAATAAATAAATAGAATAAATAAAAATAATTTTTTTTTTTTTTTTTTAAATCTACTCAAAAGCCATACACACATATGCACATACACCCACACACCCATACACACACACACACACACACACACACACCACACACACACACACACACACACACACACACACACACACACACACACAGTTTTTGTGTGTTTAAATTTTTTTTTTTTTTACATCAAGGATAATGAAATATATGTGTGTGTCAAAGTCAAAGTCAGAATTTTATTTCCTAAGGGTATATTGAGTAAGCAGTAAATTTGCTTTTTTTCATCAGGCCATCTATCTAGGCAAAAAAAAAAAGTGTGTGTGTGTTTGAGTGTGTGTGTGTGTGTGTGTGTGTGTGTGCGTGCGTGCGTGCGTGCGTGCGTGCGTGCGTGTGTGCGTGCGTTGGTAGAGAGAAGGGGGGTGGTGGAGGATGGGGGGGAGGGGGGGATGTGGTGTGTGTGTATTTTGTGTGTGAGAGATATGGTGCAGGCGAGTGGGGTTGGGAGTTCAATTCCCTCTGCTGTCTATGTGTGTATGTGTGGAGGAGGGGAAAAGGGGGGGGGGAGGTATTTTGTGTGTGTGTGTGTGTTGCAACATTATGTTCTTGCTATACTGTTAGAAGATTACAACACCTCTTGGGTTTATTGTTATTATTATTATTATTTATTATTGTATTATTCATTCTTTTATATCGAGGATAATGGAATAAGCACTCATGTGCTTTATTTACTACATCCATTCCCCGTGTGTATGCATTTTTGTAAATCTTGTCATCTGTTCCCACACGGCACACGATGGCCTACTCTTACGAAAAGCGGAACAGGATTTAACATGTGCGCAAGATGTTCTGTGCGCATGTTGCTGTAGTGTGTGTTGCGATGCATGTTCTTGCAATATAAAGCTTGTATGATTCCACCTCTCAGGGTTTATTTTTGCTCTAGTGTATGTTGCTGTGCTTTACTGCCAACCTCAACATTAGTTGTTTTGGGTTTGTTTGTTTTTTTTAAGCTGTTTTTCTTTTTCTTGTTTTCTTTTTCTTGTTAGTATCGTAAAAAGGGGGGAGGGGTATGTGAGGGGGGGGGGGGGGAATTTGAGAGTGTTGCTCAAATTACGTGACCAACACTGCAGGTGTCTGTATCTCTTGGGCCTGGTTGACGCCGGGATATATCATGATAGTAAGCTTAGAGTACAGCCCTGTCAAGTAGCCTCAAAGCACATGCACCTCCACAGCAGCAGCATTACATCATCCTCATTCTCATCGATCATCATGCAATGATGTGGTTGTTTGTACCACAGGAGCCGGTGTCGTTATACGACGAGAAGAAAATAGTCCCCCTCTCGAAACTGGACAGGACGTGTTCCGAAGCCACCATCAAGTACTACATTGACGAGGAGATGGCTCGGTATGTCTGCTGTTGGGGGGAGGTTACTTTTATGATATCAATAATTTAATAATAATGATAATGATGATGATTATAATAATAAATAATAATGATAATAACAACAATAATAATAATGATAATAATGATGATGATGATGATAACAACAACAATAATAATAATGATAATAATATAATAATAATAATAATAATAATAATAATAATAATAATGATACTATTATTACTACTACTACTATTACTACTACTACTACTACTACTACTACTACTTCTACTACTACTACTACTACTACTACTACCAATGATAATGATAATAATAAAATAAATTTATGTGGCACAATATCTGCAAAAACAAAATTAATCAAAGCGGCACTTACATTCAGCCAATTCTTCACACATGCAACCAATAACTATTTGAGAGTTATAACAAAGTCAAATGCTTGCACACACACTCACACACGCACGCATGCACGCACGCACACACACATTCACAAATGTTATATTTATTTATTTATTTGCATTAACCTTTGGGCTGGCCTGGGGAAAATTTGAGTTGTTAGAATTTGTCTAGTAAATGCTTGCTGTCATTCATTGTATCTTTATCGACATAAATGCAAGTCAGAGAAAATTGGGGAGTGGGGAGGGATGGATGGGGGTGGGGGGCTGATATTCTTGGCTGATGTCTTTATGATGGGGCAGCGAGTGTGTGGATGCTGATTGGACGATTATTGGTTGTTGCTAGGTTACCAAGCCACCTGGTGGTGTCGTGGCCAAACGGCATGGAAGTCGTCCCAGGGGAAAAAACGACCAGCTGGCAAAACCATTGGTGAGATCATGCTGTTTGTCTTTGTCTGTGTCAGTGTGTGTCTCGTGTGTGTGTGTGTGTGTGTGTGTATGTGTGTGTGTGTGTGTGTGTGTGTGTGTGTGTGTGTGTGTGTGTGTGTGTGTGTGTGTGTGTGTGTGTGTGTGTTGTGGAGAAGGATAGGGAGGGAGGGAGGGATAGAGAGAGGGAAGGAGGGAGAGAGAGAGAGGGGGGGAATGGAGGGAGGGAGAGACAGAGAGAGAGCTGTCTGCTTCAATCAGGTATATTGTCTTAGTGTTGTGAAGAAGGAGGGAGAGAGATAAAAGAGGGAGGGAGGGAAAGAGGGAGGGAGAGAGAGAGGGGGAGGGGGAGAGAGAGGAGAGGGGAGAGAGAGAGAGAGAGGATTGAGCTGTCTGCTTCAATCAGTTATATTGTCTTAGTGTTGTGGAGAACAAGAGAGAGAAAGAGATTTGATTTGATTTATTCTTTATATCGAGGATAATGGAATAAGCACTCTTTTGCTTTTTTTCATCCAGTCCCCGTGTGTATGCAGTTTTGTAAATGTCATCTGTTCCCACTGGCACATGATGGCCTACTCTTACGAAAAGTGGAACAGGATTTAACGTGTGCGCAAGATGTTCTGCATGCATTTGCACACGAGGCCTTGGTTTAAAGTTTCATCCGAAGGACTTTTGGGGAGAGTGGAGTCAGCACTGATGTTAACTCTAGAGGGAAAATCCCCTTGAACGGGAATCGAACCCAGGTCATCAAATTGCAAGCACATTGTTCTGACCACTAGGCTATCCTGTTCCCATATACATGTGTGTGCATGGTGTGTGTGTTCAGGTGACATCAAGGTAGAGATTTCCAATCGACGGGGGGAACTCATCTCCAAGCTGCCTGGATCATCTGCAAAGAAACTGTTGATTGAACTGAAGGTCATCTGGCATTGTGAGTTTTTCTTTCTCTGTTGTGTGCTGTGTGTGTGTGTGTGTGTGTGTGTGTGTGTGTGTGTGGTGTGTGTGTGTGTGTGTGTGTGTGTGTGTGTGTGTGTGTGTGTGTGTGTGTGTGGTGTGTGTGTGTTGTGTGGTGTGTGTGTGTGTGTGTGTGTGTGTGTGTGTGTGTGTGTGTGTGTGTGTGTGTGTGTGTGTGTGGTGTAGATGTGTGTGTGTGTGTGTGTATAGTGTGTGGTGATATGTGTGTGTGTTCATTGTTGTGTGTGTGTGTTAGTTCTGTTGTGTGTGGTGTATTGTTGTGAATGTGTTTGTGTATGTTTGTGTGTGTTGTGTATGTATGCGATGTGTGATGCGTGTGTGTTAAATTTTATTATCTTTCTTTTATTTATCATTTGTGATAATGAATAGCACTCATGTGCTTTTCTTAATCTATCCGAGTGTGTTGCAGTTGTGTAAATGTAATCCATTCCTGTGTGTGTGGTGTGTGTGTGTGTGTGTGTGTGTGTTCTTCAATGTGACTCATTCTGTACAATACAAATGCTTCCTTCTAATATGCTGTATATATTCTGGCACTAGTCTGGCATCAGTATAAAGTTTCAAGAAAATATTTTAAAGAAAAAAAGACGCTAGCACACTATACAAAATAATGTGAAATTTGGAGATAAGATGTAAGAAGGAATAAGCTAGCCAACAACAAAGTTTGATAGCATTCTCTCTATCATTGAAGGATTTATTGATTAAACAAACAAACAAAAAATCTATATTTTCAAATTGCACAGCACAAATTCAACATCACTCAGTCATGTGCTATATTTAGCACACCCTTTCCTTTTACCAAGTCCCAAGGGCTATAATTAGCACCAGCTGGCCCCATCTGGGCTGGGACTGGATGGGTTAACTAGCAGCTGAGAGGAGCTGAAAGTGGGGGAAACTGACAGCTATTGATTGTACAAAATGGAGTGGAAGAATAGTTTCATGCATACTGGTGTCACATTTCAGCATCATTGGCCCGAAGTAGCAATGCGGCTACCTTAACCTTCTTAGTCCCGAATCGGGATTTGCTGGGATTAATCATTCCCTCCCCAGAATCCTGAACCTGGATTTGCCAGGATTTACACACAGTAGTTTTTCCATCACGCCGTGACCTCCACTGATCGCTACCATATGCCGAAGCTCTATCAGGCCAGAAGCACAGACCCTGCTGTGAGTCTGGAAGTAATTATAGCTGCTGGTATGTACTTTGAAGGAGGAAAAGTGCCAGCGAACATGTGTGCCTGACCTGATTCTGTGATGGAGTGTGAAATCTAGGGGCAGTTTGTGTTCAGAGATTCCGAATGCAAGAGGGATAATGGGGAGTAAACGGTGGCATAAATACTCAGTAAGTCGCCATGGGTCATTTAACCTTGGTGCTAGAGGCTGAGGAAAGAAAAAAAACAAACCAACACACAAATTGTGGTCTGTGTTGCAGCTCCTCACGGCGATGAAGTGATTGTCTCCCATCTGTCCCAGCACGGGAAAAACTGGCCCTACTGGTTCCGCAAGATGGGTGAGTGGGGTGGTGACATGTGTCTTGGTTGATGTGTTGTTATGTTGTGTGTGTCTTGTGTTTTGATGTGTTGCGTTGTTTTGAACTGCTTCTTGTTTTATTATGTGTGCATGATCATTATGTATGTTGTGTGTGTGTAATGTATGTATGTGTGTGTATGTATGTGTGTGTATATGTATGTATGTATTGTTTGTGTGTGTGTATGTATGTATGTGTGTGTGCGTGTGTGTATGTATGTGTGTGTGTGTGCGTGTCTGTATGTGCATGTGTGTGTGTATACGTGTGTGTGTGTATGTGCGTGTATGTGTGTTAATGTATGTGTACGTGTGCGTGTGTTTTTTATTTATTTATTTAAAAATATATATATTTATTCTTTATTATCGAAGCTAATGGAATTTGTGTGTGTGTGTGTGTGTGTGTGTGTGTGTGTGATGTGTTGTGTGTGTGATGTGTGTTGTGTTTTGTGTGTGTGTGTGATGTATGTATGTTTTTTGCATTGGTGTGTGTGTGTTGTATGTATGTATGTGCATGTGGTGTGTGTGTGCATGTGCATGTGTGTATGTATATGCATTTGCATGTGTGTGTGTGTGTTTTTGTGTGTGGTTTTGGTGTGTGTGTATGTATGTTGTTGTGCATGTGTGTGTGTGTTATGTTGCATGTGTGTTGTTGTATGTGATTGTGATGTGTGTGTGTGTGTTTTGTGTGTTTTGTGTGTGTGTGTGTGTGTGTGTGTGTGTGTGTGTGTGTGTGTGTGTGTGTGTGTGTGTGTGTTGTGTGTGTATGTGTTGTGAGTGGTTGTTGTGTGTGTGTGTAGTTGTGTGTGTTGTAGTGCTGGTATGTCTAGTGTTGTGTGTGTATGTTGTGTATGTGTTGTAGACTGAGATATCAGGGACTACTTCGCTGCTTGTGTGTGTGTTGTGTTGTGTTGTAGAGACATGAAGATATCAGGGACTACCATCAGTGATTGTGTGTGTTGTTGTGTATGTGTTGTAGAGAACATGAAGAATATCAGGGGACATACCATTCAGCTGCATTGTGTGTGTGTGTGATTCAAGATTCAAAATATTTTATTGCCATTGAAGTCATGCAGACTTATTTGACACAACAAAACAAACATGCGTGTGTGTGTGTGTGGTGTGTTTAGAGAACATGAAGAACATCGGGGGACACACCATACAGCTGCAGACGTGCTGAACGAGAGTGGAGCCACCAGCTATGCCGGCCACACCCTCCCCTCACACAAAGTCAAGTTCTCCATCACGGTCAGTCAGCTCCTTTAGTAGTTAGTGGATTGATTGATTGATTCATTGGTCGATTGGTTGATCAATTGATTGGTTGATTGGTCAAATTGATTCATTGGTCGATCCATTGATTCATTGGTTCATTGATTGATTGATTCTTCATTGGTTGATTGATTCATTGGTCAATTGATGCATTGATTCATTGGTTGATTGATTGATTCATTGGTCGATTGTTGGTCCATTGATCATCGGTCATTGATTGATCATTCATTTTCTTGGTCGGTTGATTAATTTGATTGATTTAAGAAAAATTTAAGCAGTGTTATCTGTGTGGTTGGGTGTGTATGTGTGTGTGAGTGTGGTGTGTGTGTGTGTGTGGTGTGTGTTTTGTGTGTGTGTGTGTGTGTGTGTGGGTAGGTGGGAGGTGAGAAGGGGTGTGTATGTGTGGAGGGGGGGGTGGACAGGGGGTTGGTTGTGTGTGTGTGTGCTTGTGTGTAAGTGAATGATGTGAGTGTGTATGTGTGCGTGCGTGTGTGTGTCGTGGTGCGTGCATGGTATAGTCAGTGAGTGAGTGAGTGAGTGGTGCGCGCATGTGTACGTGTGTGTGTGTTTGCTTCTTAACTATCCTGTCACCTTTCTATATATATACTCGCACATTCAAACGTTGATTTGG
>CM060350.1:12618691-12651191 GCA_030674155.1 Stramonita haemastoma
ATTTGCTGTTTGCAGATTTTTCATGCAGCGGCCACATGATACTATGAGTAGTGCAGCTTAACATAGCTTTGTGGGCCTATCCAGGGTCAAATGCAGAGTGTTGTAGGGTGATTCCGTGTGTTTTGAACTCTTTGTTCCTGGTTCGCAGAGAGTAGCCGATGCGGAGTAGTAGCTACACAGAGTACAAAATTCGGAGTATTTTTTTCATGCTAGTCAAAGCTCAAATATTAAAAGTGAGAGCTTTAATCTTTTGGTATGTGCTAACTGGGCATGTTATTCTTAAGTTCAGAAAATTTCATTTTCTTACTATGTGTTTTTTATGATTTTTTTTTTTTTTTTTTTACTAACCATTACAAATGGGCCGTCTGTGGGAAAAAGCAACTGAGAGAACTGGCCGTCCCGTGTGAGTTAAACTGAAGAACTAACTCTTCTTTTTTTTTTCTTTTTTTTTTGGCGTGTGCAGTTCACGGACGTACCAGGGTCAGCCATGTGCACGGTCAACACCAGCAACACAGGCTCCGCCACGCTGACCACTGCCCCCATCTCCCTGAAGAAGCTGACCGCTAGCACCTGCATCACCGCCAGGTTTGAATTACAGGTAATAAAAAACACAACAGGATTGAGTTATAGGTAAAAAAAACAACAACAAAAACTGCATCACTGCCAGGTTTGAGTTACAGGTAAGCAAAAAAAAAACTGCATGACTGCCAGGTTTCAATCAATCAATCAATCAACCAACCAATCTATCAATCCACCAACCAGTCAACCAACCCATCCTCAGAACCAGAAAGGGGTGTGTACAGTGGAGAGAAGGCTGTGGATGCAGTGTAATCATTAAGTTCATTTTTCATAACCGATTATTCAACCAATCACTCAATCAACCAATCACCCAGCCAATCAACCAAACCAATCAATCAACCAACCAATCAATCATCAACCGAGCAACCAACCAATCACCCAACCAATCAATCGCCCAACCAATCATTCAATCAGTCATTTCATCAATCAACCAATCAATCCATCAACCAACCAACCAATCAACCAACCAATCAATCAATCACCCAACCAATCAATAAATCAACCAACCAACCCAATCACCCAACTAAACCAACCAACCAACCAATCAATCAGTCACCCAACCAACCAACCAATCCATCAACCAACCAACCAACCAATCAACCAACCAGCCAAACCAACCAACCAACCAACCAATCATCCATCCTCAGAACCAGAAAGGTGTGCCCACGGTGGAGAGGAGGCTGTGGGTTCAGCCCAGTGGTCACGCCAGTCTGCTTCAGCTGTTCCGCAGCGCCGACAGCAAGGGCCAGCCGCCCGTGCAGATAGAGGACGACGCGGAAATCTCCGCTTCTGTCGGAGACACCATCTCCGGCCTGAGTGAGTAGTTTGGTTGTTTTTTTTATTAATTTTTTTTTTTTTGTAATAATATATATTTTTTAATTTTTTGTTATTTTATTAAAAATTTTATCATTTTTTTGATCATTTTATATATATATATTTTCTTAAATTTTTATTTTATTTTTTTTTTTTTTCGGCCTGAGTAAGTAGTTTTCATTTTTTAATGCCTGAGCTTGGTGTTTCGCTGTAAAACTTACTGCTGACATTTTTTGTAACTTGTCCAAACCCTAGTCCTCACCTGGAATCAGAGGCAGTATTCCAGTATTCGCGGAACATCTTGCGCACACGTTAAATCCTGCTCCGCTTTTCGTAAGAGTAGGCCATTGTGTGCCGGTGGGAACAGATGACATTTACAAAACTGCATACACACGGGGACTGGATGTAAAAAAGCATATGATTGCTTATTCCGTTATCCTCGATATAAAAGAATTTTTAAAAAAAATTATTGCTTGTTGGTCAATGAGGATGAGGATGATGTAATGCTGCTGCTGTGGAAGTGCATGTGCTTTGAGACTGCTTGACAGGGTTGACCTCAACTGTTCCTATCATGATATATCTTAGCATCAATCGGGCTCAAGAAATACAGATAGACACCTGCGTTGTTGGTCAGGTAATTTGAGCAGCACTCTCAAACTCGCATACGTAAAGTGGATGAAGCTCGGCTGTGTGGTCCCAGTCTTCCCACTGAACCCGCAACACACTCACTCTGGGTAGGAGTCAGCTGGAGTCCGAAAGATCCCTTTGATTTTTATGGGATTTGAATCCACAATCTTCCAGTTCATAACCTCAGGAGTTAACCACTGCACCATGGCAGCTGGTGTCCTGGAAAAAATTACCAGAACATTTATTGAGTTGTTTGATAAAAAGAATGTGCATCAGTTGAAAAGAGTGTATGAAATGTGAAATAAAATGTGAAGTTGCCGGTCACTATGTATGTCAGGAAAATTGTCATGAGATTATTTGTCTGTCGAGATAAGGCTTGTGTGTGTGTTTGTGTGACGCTATCTTGTCTGTAACAAGATTCTGTTAGGACCAGTTACATGTGATTTGTCCTATGTTGCTTCTGCTGCAGGCTTTAAGCTACTGGATGAAGCCGATCGTGAAATCACACTGACGGACAAGATTGTCAGCAAAGTGAAGGTGAGTGCACCAGACACATGGACAACAATGCATGCAACAACTTTTTCGTAGGGGATGGGCTGGCTCAGTGGTCAGAGCTCTCATTTCCTCCAAGCTAAGGTTAAGCAGCATCGAGCATGGTTACTGAGCGGATGGGTGACCGTTTGCGCACCTTTGGCTTCAGTACAGTCCCCTGGTTCACCCAGTTGTCAATGGGTACCTGCCCTCTTTAGGGTCAGGGAAGGTAAAGTAGCGAGGGAGAGGAGATGGGTGTCCCCATACAGCATGCAGCAAATCACAGTAGAGCCGCCGCTGTAGTCTAGTGGTTAAGGCGTTGGACCCGTAATCTAAAGGTTGGGGTTTGATCCCAGCTTTCGGCTATGGCGTTGTGCCCTTGGAAAAGGCACTTTACGGCTATCTTTCTCACCCCACCCAGGTGTAAAAGGGGTACCAACCTTGTGTTGGGGGTTAACCCTGCGATAGACTGACGTCCTATCCAGGGGGGAGTCTATGACTCTCAGTCGCTTAACGCCACAGAAACCGGGGATAAGCACCGGCCTGATGAGCCTTAGGCTCGGGACAGACTTTAACTTAAACTTTTAACTAAATCACAGTGGAGCTGTTGTTATTGTTTGTCTAGATGAGAACAAAACTTTGGGATCATGTATTTTAAGAAATGCTGTCAATTGATCTTTTTTTTCTCTTGCTTCTATGGTGGTTCATTCATTATGGAAAATCGAACAGTGGTGGACTGGTGTATGGTGTATTTTCATGGGAAAAGTGGACTGGTGGTGTGTGTTACATTACAGGTGAACTGGTTCAAGGGGATTTTTCCCCTGGAGTTAACATCAGCGCTGACTCCACTCTCCCCAAAAATCCTTCGGATGAGGCTATAAATGGAGGCTCGTGTGTGAACGCATGCAGAACATCTTGCGCACATGTTAAATCCTGTTCCACTCTTCGTAAGAGAAGGCCAAGGTGTGCCAGTGGGAAAAGATGACAAGATTTACAAAACTGCATACACATGGGGACTGGATGTAAAAAAAAAAAAAAGAGCACACAAGTGCTTATCCCATTATCCTTGATATTTAAAAAAAATAATGATAAATAAGTTAAATAAATATGTAAATAAATGAATGAATAAATAAAGAAAAGAATAAATAAATAAAATGAATAAAATAAAGATAAAATAAAAGGGAACTGGTTGTCAAGTCTTCATGGGTGCCCCATGGTCGCCGGACTAAGGGATAGATAGATAGAATGAAATAAAGAAAGAAAGAAAGAAGAAAGAAATAGATAAAACTGACGCATGGTGTGGTGGGTTGCATTGCAGGTGAACTGGGTGCCCAAAGTCAGCGTGGACTTGCTGGTGAAAGGCAAGCTGCCCGACATCAAGGTTCCCACCTCCGTCACCGACTCCAAGTACTGTCATGTCTCCTTCCTCGACGGCACTGCCACCGAGTGTCACTTCAGTGTCAGGTCAGTGTCACTTTCTGTTCAGTGTCAGGTCAGTGTCACTTCAGTTCCAGTGTCAAGTCAGTGTCATTGTCACTTCAGTGTTAGGTTAGTGTTACTTCAGGGTAGTGTCACTTCAGTGTCAAGTCAGTGTCATTGTCACTTCAGTGTAAGATCAGTGTCACTTCAGTGTCAGGTCAGTTTCACACATCAGTGTCAGGTCAGTGTCACTTCAGGTCAATGTCATTTCAGGTCAGTGTCATTTCAGGTCAGTATCAATGACATTGTCACTTCAATGTTAGGTCATTTTCACTTCAGTTTGACTTCAGTTCAGTGTCAGGTCAGTGTCACTTCAGTTCAGTGTAAGGTCAGTGTCACTTTAGTGTCAGGTCAGTGTCATGTCACTTCAGTGTCATGTCAGTGTCACATCAGTGTCAGGTCAGTGTCGTTTCAGTGTCAGGTCAGTAAAATGGTTGCACTCATAAAATCTTTTAAACATTGATATATTCATACCATAGCAATCAAGCTTAACAAAATATCAGACAAATGAATCAATAATACTGATTTTGTGTGTGTGTGTTGTGTGTGCTGTGTGTGCGCGCGCACGTGTGGGCTCTGTGTGCTGTGTGTGTGTGTGTGTGTGTGTGTGTGTTGTGTGTGTGTGTGTGTGTGTGTGTGTGTTGCTGTATGTGTGTGTGTGTGTGCGTGTGTGTTTGTGTGTGTTGTGTGTGTGTGCGCGCGCGCATGTGTGCTCTGTGTGTGTGTGTGCGTGTGTGTGCGCACACTTGCATATGCGTGCATGTATATGTGTGCAGGGGTCAGGCGAAAGCGGCATCGCGGCTGGTGTGTGAGGTGGAGGGAGAGATGAGTGCGGGGGTGGGGGAGGTTCTGCCCGCCTCCATCTCTGTCTCCCTCTGTGACCACTACGGCAACCCTGTACAGGTACGGCGGTTTTGGGGGGGGGGGGGGGGGGGGGTTGGGGGGGGAGGGCTGTGAAGGGGGGGAGTGGGGGTTGTGTGTGGTGGAGGACTGCAGTTGTATAAAGGGGGGGGGGGGGGGGGGGGGGCTCTGTGTGTGTGGTGTGGGGGGGGGGGGGGGGGGCTCTGTGTGGGGGTGGGAGGGGGAGGCTGTGTGGGGTGGGGGCAGCTTTGGGGGGTGGAGGGGGCTGTGTGGTGGTGGTGGGGGGCTGCATAGTGTGTGTTCTTGTGTGTGTGTGTGTATGTATGTCTGTATTAGTGTGGACATGTTTTTGTCTTTGTGTCAAGATGTATGTGTGTAAGAGTATTTGCATGCATGTGTATGTGTGTGGTGTGTTGTGTGTGTGTGTGTGTGTGTGTGTGTGTGTGTGTGTGTGTGTGTGTGTGTGTGTGTGTATACATATATGTGTGTGCACACACACCTACTTTCATAGTGGGGAAAAAAATGTTTTTTCTTTTTTTTTCTTTTTTTTTTTATATTGAGGATAATGGAATAAGCACTCGTGTGCTTATTTAATCCATTCCCCGTGTGTATGCAGTTTTGTCAATCTTGTCATCTGTTCCCACCGGCACACAATGGCCTACTCTTACAAAAAGTGGAACAGGATTTAACATGTGCGCAAGATGTTCTGCATGCGTTTGCACACGGGACCTCAGTTTATTGTCTCATCCGAAGGACTTTTAGGGAGAGGGGAGTCGGCATTGATGTTAACGCCTGGAGAAAAATCTCCTCGAACAGGAATCGAATCGGGGTCGTCAAATCACGAGCGCAATGTTCTGACCACTAGGCTATGGTCGCATACGCAGCATCTCACCTAGGGTGTATATACCTCGGAGCCTTAACCGAGAAATGAAAAAAAAAACTTGACAGTAAATTTTGTTGGTTTTATTTTTTCTTTTCAGATTCCAAGCTCTGCCTCCAAGGATTTGAAGGTCACCTCTGAAGATCTCAAATCTTCCAAAGTTTCCCTGAAAGGGGTGAGCCTTGTTTAGTCTCCTGTGTGTCTGTGTCTGTCTGTATGTCTGTCTGTGTATGTTTGTCTGTGTGTGTCTGTCTGTCTGTATATGTCTGTGTATGTGTCTGTCTGTGTATAGCCGCTGCTGTAGTCTAGTGGTTAGGGCGTTGGACTCGTAATCTATAGGTTGCGGGTTTGATCCCAGCTTTCGGCTATGGCGTTGTGCCCTTGGAAAAGGCACTTTACGGCTATTTTCTCACCCCACCCAGGTGTAAAAGGGGTACCAACCTTGTGTTGGGGGTTAACCCTGCGATAGACTGGTGTCCTATCCAGGGGGGAGTCTATGACAGTCGCTTAACGCCACAGAAACCGGGATAAGCACCAGCCTGATGCGCCTTAGGCTCGGGACAAACTTTAACTGTCTGTGTATGCTTGTCTGTGTATGTATGTCTGTATACATGTGTATGTCTGTCTTTATGTCTGTCTGTCTGTGTATGCCTGTCTGTCTGTTTCAGTCTGTCTGTCTGTGTATGTGCGTTGTTGGTGTTTTTTTCTTCAGCAAATGCTCAGACATCGACTATTGTTGTCTTGTCTTAAGTGAAAATGTGTTGCGCATTAGCACTAAGGTGGAGTCTTGCATATATATGGTAGCTCAGATCACCATTGGCAAACCTCAAAAGCTCTTCATAAAACGAGGGTTTAATGTGTTTTTCTTTTGATTGTACATGATAATATGTTGTTGTTGTTTTTTATAATACACCATTACACGATATATTTCAATGCATTATTTTTAGTATTTTTGTAATTTTTTGGTTTTTGTTTTTTTATTATTGTTGTTGATATATATATTGTTTTTCTCTGTATCTCTGTCTGTCTGTCTCTCCGCCTCGGCTCCCCCCTCTCTGTCTGTCTGTCTGTCTGTCTGTCTGTCTGTCTGTCTGTCTGTCTGTCTGTCTCTCTCTCTCTCTCTCTCTCTCTCTCTCTCTCTCTCTCTCTCTCCTCTCTCTCTCTCTCTCTCTCTCTCTCTCTCTATATATATATATATATAAAAACTTTTTTTTTGCCTCCATATTTAATTTTTTTATGCTCACACGCGCACACACGCACACGCGCAGAACGCATTCCTGGTGGAGAACATTCGTCTGGACACACAGCGAGTGGGCGTGCATCGCATCAGCCTGAAGTACAAACAGCTGGAGGAATGGGTGTCCTGTGAAGTGGTCGCCGGACCCCCAGCCTCTCTGGAACTGCCTGACTGGAACCCTGAACTGGTCAGTTGATTGGGGTAGGAGAGGTGGGGTGGGAGGAGGGGTGAGGAGGGTGGGGTGGGGAGGGAGGGGTGGGGTAGGGGGAGAAGGGGTGGGGTGTACAGACAGCTGGAGGAGTGGGTGTTCTGTGAAGTGGTCGCCGGGCCCCCAGCCTCTCTGGAACTGCCTGACTGGAACCCTGAACTGGTCAGTTGATTGAGTTGGAGGTGGGGTGGGGGGTGGGGTGGGGGGGGAGGGGGGGGGGGGGGGGTGGGGAGGAGGAGGGGGGAGGAGGTGGGGTAGGGGGAGGGTGGGGTGTACAAACAGCTGGAGGATGGGTGCCCTGTGAAGTGGTAGCCGGACCCCCTGCTTTTCTGGATGCTCCGACTGGAACCCTGAACTGGTCAGGATTGATTGGGGGGTGGGGTGGGGTGGTGTGGGGATGGGGGTGGTGGGAGGAGGTGGGGGGTGGTAGGGGGAGGGTGGGGTGTACAAACAGCTGGAGGAAATCGGTGCCCTGTGAAGCGGCCTCTCTTGAACTCCCAGACTGGAACCCTGAACTGGTCAGTTGATTGGGGAGGGGTGAGGGTGGGGTAGGGGTGGGGTAGGAGTGGTGTGATGGCGGGCAGTGATTGGGGGGTGGGGTGGGGTGGAGGGTGGGTGGGGAGGAAGGGTGGGGTGGGAAGGGTGGGTGTACAAACAGCTGGAGGAGTGGGTGTCCTGTGAAGTGGTCGCCGGACCCCCAGCTTCTCTGGAACTCCCAGACTGGAACCCTGAACTGGTCAGTTGATTGGGGAGGTGGGGGTGGGTTGGGGGCGGGGTGGGGTGGGTGGTGGGGGGAGGAGGGGGTGGTGGGGGGAGAGGGGTGTGTGGTATGGGGAGGGAGGGGGTGGTGGGGGAGGAGTGGGGAGAGGGGTGGAGGAGGAGTGGGAGGGAGGAGGGGGTGGATGGTGTTGATGAAAAGATCTTTATTTATTTTGAGAATGATAGTGTGTGTGTGTGTGTGTGTGTGTGTGTGTCAATCAATCAATCAATCAAATTTTTATTTCCAGATGGTACATTGAGTAAGCTTCGATTTGCTTTTTTCCATCAAGCCATCTATCTAAAGAAAAGAAAAAAAAATCAAAACAACAACAAAGCAAGAAACCAACAAAAAACAAACCAGAAAATCCCTAGCAAACAATAAAGCCAACAAAAGAAAGAAAAGGGAAAAAAACAAACAAGCAAATAAAACAACATCAATCATTTCACCAACATTAATTAGCTAACATGATTTCAACAGCTTTAAAATAAAATATGCCTATAGATAATACAAGCAACTACAATAACAGCAAAAACAACCAAAGGAGAAAAAAACAAAAACAAAAAAACAACACAACAACAACAACAACAACAAAAACCACTCAAAAGCCATACACACACACACACACACACACACACACACACACACACACACACACACACACACACTCACACACCTACACCAACACATACACACACACACACATACACACACCTACACCTACACACACACACACACACACACACACACACACACACACACACACACACACACACAGAGTTTGCGCTCATCCACTCAGCACGTATACACCTATGTACATGCACACATTTAGAGTCTTTTAAAAATCATATAGTGTCGAAAAAACCCACAAAAAACCAGCTTATATCAGTTACAATGTCACCAACTATTATTTCAGACTTAAGAAAAAGAATCCATGAAATGTCATTAAGCAACTTATGTCAGATTACAATATCTCCACACTTTAGTTCATATTTATATATTAGGAGGGGAAAAAAAAAACCAAAAAAAAAAAACCAAACAAAAAAACAAAAAAAACAAACAAACAAAAAAAACAACGCAACAATACCATATGATAATACCGATCTCCACTGAGAGGAAATAACATTGTGTGTGTGTGTGTGTGTGTGTGTGTGTGTGTGTGCGTGTGTGTGTGTGTATGTGTGTGAGTGTGCGTGCGTGCGTGCGTGTGCGTGTGTGTGTGTGTGTTTTTGTCTGTCTGTCTGTCTGTGTGCTTCTGTGTGTGTCTGTGTCTGTGTGTGTGTCTGTGTGTGTTTTAATATGATTATTCATTTATTTATTTTGAGGATAATGGAATGATAATTGTGTATATGTGTGTGCGTGTGTGCCTGTGTGCCTCTGTGTGTGCATGCGTGCGCGCATGCATGCGTGCATGTCTGTGCGTGCGTGTCTGTGTGTGCTTGTGTTTATGCATACATTGTGTGTGTGGTTGTGTGTTCAGCCACTGACGGTGTACAACGACACCCAGCTGCCGTTCCCCATCAAGGTTCAGCTGCTGGACTCTGCAGGGGGCCCCTCCCGCACCCCCAACATCCGTGTCCACATCACCAAGGACCCCAAGATCAAGGTCAGTCAGTCACGCCTGGGGCTATTTTTAGCCTGGTGGTTTGTATGGTACGGGCATGTCACAAGATCAGAAGGACTTGCAAAAGCAGTACTGCAAGGCTTTTGTCCAAGGAGGAAGAAAAAGAGGCAGACCAAGGAAGAGATGGGAGGAGGACATCATCAGCGAATGGACGGACAGGCCTAGAACTCAGCAAAACTTTGAGAAAGGCAGAACAGAGATAGGGATGGAGGGAACTGGTTGTCAAGTCTTCAGGGGTGCCCCCATGGTCACCGAAATAAGGGATAGATAGAAAGATAGATAGTTTTGTAATTGTATTGTTCAAATTGCTTTAAACGTCTTTTCACAAACTGTGTTGTTCGACGGATGTTGATTGTATTTTATTGTGTTGCGTTGTGTTGTATTGTCTCGACCACTGGCTTTTAGCGTCCATCGTAGATACTTTTTATATATAGACAGCCTTCAGTCTCAGAGGACTATGGAGTTGTGCTCTAGGTGTTAATTCTGGCACAGCTTTGGTTGTGGCTGGCCAGTCCCACATGGGAATGACAGTCCCTATGGCAGAGGGCACAGATGAAGTCTGACGCTGGTCTGTCTACCTGTCTTCTCTCAATATAAAAAAAAAAAGAAAGAAAGAAAGAAAGAAAGAAACCAATGAGAAGAAGAAGAAATGAGGGAATTATTTTTTGACTTGATTTATTCTTTTATATCGAGGATAATGGAATAAGCACTCTTGTGCTTTTTTTTACATCCAGTCCCCGTGTGTATGCAGTTTTGTAAATGTCATCTGTTCCCACTGGCACACCATTGCCTACTCTTAGAAAAGCGGAACAGGATTTATGGTGTGCGCAAGATGTTCTGCATGCGTTCGCACACGGGGCCTTGGTTTACAGTTTCATCCGAAAGACTTTTGGGGAGAGTGGAGTCAGCACTGATGTTAACTCCAGGGGAAAAATCCCCTCCAATGGGAATCAAACCCAGGTCGTCAAATTGCCAGCGTATATATGCAAAGTGTGTATCAGAGATCTACACAGGATCATTACAATTGCATTGTGTTGTATTGCTGACGAACGCGGACTTGAAAGACGAGATCTTTAAAAATTGCAGATTTGTGACGCTCCACCACTTAATGAGTCACATTGCACCAGAGGTCAGTGTTTAGTTATTGACACGTTATTAAACTGCAATGAAACGGCTATACAATACAAAAAACAGAGTGAAAGTTTCTATGCAAAGTTATTACAAGTTGAAGTGAGAGACTGCAGGAAATGACAAAATGAGAAATGGACGAGTTCAGCATAGTAATAGGTTGTCAGAATTAGGGCTTGGGGTTTTTTTAAAACACGCTTTAACCCTCTTGCATTCAGACTCTCTGAACACAAACTGCCCCTAGGTTTGGCTTTCCATCACAAACTCGGGTCAGGCACACATGCTCGCTTGCCTTTTCCTCCTTCTAAGTACATATATACTAGCAGCTATAATTACTTCCAGACTCTCACCACAGGCCCTGTGCCTCTGGCGTGATAGAGCTCTCTGATGGATGATGTGTGTGACTTGTTTTTCAGCTGAATCCTGCCCCGCAGCCTATGAAGACCAATGCTGATGGTGTGGTCAATTTTGGCCTTCTGGCTGTGTCGGGGCCAACGTGAGTCTTGTGTTGAGTGTGTGATTGTGTGTGTGTGGGGGGGGGGGGGGGATGTGTGTGTGTGGGTGGGGAGGTTGTGTGTGTGTTGTTTGGGTGTGTGTTATGTGTGTTTGGGTGTGTGTGTGTGTGGCAGGGAGGGGGGGGGGTGTGTGTGTGTGTGTGTGTGGGAGAGAGAGTCTGTGTGGTGTGTGTGTGTGTGTTTTATTTGTTATTATTATTATTTATTCTTTACATTGAGGATAATGTAATAAGCACTCATGTGCTTTTTTTACATCCAGTCCTTGTGTGTATGCAGTTTTTGTAAATCTTGTCATCTGTTCCATGGCCAACACAAGTGTGTTATTTTTGTGTGTGAGTGGGTGGGGTGTATGTTGTGTGGGTGTGTTGTGTGTGCGTATCTGTGTGAGTAAGAGAAAGAGTGTCCGTATGTAGTGTGTGTGTTTACGTGTGTGTGTGTGTGTGTGTATGGCTCTGGCCTGATAGAGCTTCGGCATGTGGTAGTGATCGGTGCAGGTCACTGCATGATGAAAAACATACTGTGTGTAAATCCCGGGTCAGGATTCAAGGGGGAGGGTGGGGTGGGAAGGGGGGGCAATTATTTCATCCCAGCAAATCCTGGGTTGGGAAGAAGGTTACGGTTAGACACAGGTCCAAAAGTGGCCAGAATCATGGTTTTTTTTTTATAGAATAAATGTTGCTGGATGCATTGATGGAGATCTCCCTGTGTGAATTTAAAGAATTCCGGTTGTACAACACACGTGGGGAAACAGGTTACTTCTATTTGTTATAGATAAAAAAGATTTAGGAGTTAGTTTGAAACATTTGATCTGGGTGGCCAAGATTGGATTGTTTCCATAGCAACACAGCAAAAAATGTTGTGATTCTTTGATTTTTTTGGCTTTACAAGTGATGCCCCTTTCAATATATGATACAACTTTTTGACATGAGCTTGTAAAAACAAAATTTCATCAGTTTCAACCCCAGCGTTCCACCTAACCCTCTTGCATTCGGACTCTCTGAACACAAATGCCCTAGATTTCACATGCCATCACAAAATCAGGTCAGGCACACATGCTGGCTGGCCTTTCCTCCTTCTAAGTACATACCAGCAGCTATAACTACTTCCAGACTCTCAACAGGGTTTCTACCTCTAGCCTAATAGAGCTTTAGCATGTGGTAGCAATTAGTGATGGTCACAGCAATGATGGAAATCTACTGTGTGTAAATTCCGGCAAATCCCGGATCCAGACTTAGGGGGGGGGTAATTATTCAATCCTGGCAAATCCCGGGAGTAAGAGGGTTAATTAGCTGCTGAGAGGAGTCTGAAAGTGGGGGGGGGGGAACTGACAGTTGTATCTTTCGGATGAGACTGTAAACCGAGGCCCCCTGTGCGAACGCACGCAGAACATCTTGCGCACACGTTAAATCCTGTTCCGCTTTTCATAAGAGTAGGCCATCATGTGCCGGTGGGAACAGTTGACATCCACAAAATGCATGCACACGGGGACTAGATGCAAAAAAGCACAAGAGTGCTTATTCCATTATCCTCGATATAAAAGCATAAATCAAATCAAATCAAATCAAATCCGCTGTGTTGCAGAGGGGTGTACGAGTTTCAAGCCAAGGCCACGCTGAATCGGTCAGTGCTGTCGGGTCCCCGGATCCGAGTGTCCATCCAGCCTGACCCCATGAAGCCACGAGAACTGGTGCTGGACTACAGCAAGAACGCCCTCTTCGTGGCTGGACAGACCATGCCTGGTTAGCTCTTTTTTTTCTTTTTTTTAAAATCATTTATCTATTTTTTTATATTTATTTTGTTTTATTTGTTTATTTATTTGTTTTATTTATCTATTTATTTTGTTTTATTTATTCTGTTTTTGTTTTAAATATATTTATCTATTCATTATATTTAATTATTTATTTATGATTTTTTGGGGGGTTAAATTTTATTATTTAATCTATTTATTTTATCTATTTATCTTTTTTTTTATTATCTTATTTGTTTATCATATTTTATTCATTTTATTTCCTTTTCTTTCTTTATTTTTTATGGATGTATTTATTTATTTATTTTATTTTATCTATTTATTTTATTTTTTCTTTTCTTTTAAAATTTATTATTTATTTTACCTATTTATTTATTTTGTTTGTTTATTCATTTTATTTATTTATTTATTTTATTTATTGGTGTGTGTGTGTGTGTGTGCATGTGTGTGTGTGTGTGTGTGTGTGTGTGTGTGCGTGCATGCGTGCGGTGTGTGTGTGCAGAGTTCAAGGTGAAGGTCATGGCGGAGGACAAATGCATGCTGAGCACGACGGACCCCACAGTGTTGTCCATGAAGATGTGGAAAGCTGACAGTGTGAAGCAGAACACCCCTCCCTCTAGGGTCAGTCTCCTCTCTGTCGCTCTGTCTGTCTGTCTGTCTGTCTGTGTCTGTCTGTCTGTCTGTCTGTCTGTCTGTCTGTCTGTCTCTCTCTCTCTCTCTCTCTCTCTCTCTCTCTCTCTCTCTCTCTCTCTCTCTCTCTCTCTCTCTCTCTCTCTCTCTCTCTCTCCTCTCTCTCTCTTCTCTTCTTCTTCTTCTTCTCCGTCTGCTCTCTCTTTTTCATCATCTCTTCTTCTTATATCCTTTTTTTCTTCCCGATTGTTGTCTGTTATACGAGGGAAAATGTGTTAAGCGCCTGACAAAAATAAAATTAAAATTAAAAAAATTATTATAATGAAATAAAATAAAAGTCAGGCCCAGCGCGTCCAACTTCAGCATAAGAGAGAATTGCTATCTTTTAAGTCTTTCTGGGGAAAAAATGGCAGGAGAATGGACCAAGGAGGCACAAAATAGATAAGAAGAAGGAGGTGACAGGAAGAAAAGGAACAAGGGAGAAACGAAGAGAGTGATAGAAAAGAGGAAATTTCTAGCACAGAATTTCCATAATGTGAAGGTTGCTTTTATTGTGACAGGGCCCCCTGGCATCCTCACAGGAGAAATCTATTCTGATAATAATAAAAGTGATAATGTGGGGAATTTATATATAGCTCACAGCGCCTAAATCCAACATCGCTTAAGTCACAAGTACTGTATTTGAGTGTACTTTTTTTTTTTACCTTGTTGAAGTTATGGTCATTTTCTGCTATAGTTAGCACCAGCTGGGCTGGGATGGAATTTTATTCATTTATTCATTATTTAGTGTGTGTAGATGTTTATGTATGTGAGAGTAGTGTATGTGTGTGTGTGTGTGTAGATGTTTTATGTATGTGAGAGTAATGTATGTGTGTGTTGTAGATGTTTATGTGAGAGTAGTGTATGTGTGTGTGTGTAGATGTTTATGTATGTGAGAGTAGTGTATGTGTGTGTGTGTGTGTAGATGTTTATGTATGTGAGAGTAGTGTATGTGTGTGTGTATGTAGATATGTTTTATGTATGTGAGAGTAATGTATGTGTGTATGTAGATGTTTATGTGAGAGTAGTGTATGTGTGTATGTAGATATGTTTATGTCTGTGAGAGTAGTGTATGTGTGTGTGTAGATGTTTATGTATGTGAGAGTAGATTATATATATGTATGTGTGTTTGTAGATATGTTTATGTATGTGAGAGTAGTGTATGTGTGTGTGTGTAGATGTTGATGTATGTGAGAGTAGTGTGTGTGTGTGTGTGTGTGCTGTGTGTGTGTACATACGCTCGTGAGTGTACATACATGCATGCATGCATGCATGCGTGTGTGTGTGTGTGTGTGTGTGTGTGTTTATGTATGCGAGAGTGGTATGTTTGTATGTGTGTGTGCTCTGTCTCTGTGTGTGTGTGTGTGTGTGTGTGTGTGTGTGGTGTGTGTGTGTGTGTGTGTGTGTGTGTAAATACGCTCATGAGTGTGCATGCATGCATGCGTGTGTGTGTGTGTGCAGGCTCTGTCCATGTCTCCAGACACACCAAGCAAATCCTCAGCAGGCATCTTCATCTTCAGGTTAGTAGTCAGTGTGCAGCTGTATGTCGTCTTCAGAGCTAGGGGTCTGTCTATCTGACTGACTTAGGACTAGCAGTAGTAGTAGGCACCCATCAGTCTCAGAAGACTATGTACTTGCGCTCTAGTCTTTAGAGCGCAAAGCCTGGGTAGGTATGTATGGAGGGCAAACTGTTACCCATGCAGCAGACCCCCCCTCTCCGCGGCACTGGAATGATCCATTGGAAAGGCAATGACCAATATGAATGGTTCCAGTACCGTCGCAGGAGCCACCAGAATATTGCCATATACAGCCCCGAGCCACCCTGGGACTCCCAACTCCCTGATTTTTCCTCAGGGATGGTGTCTAAATACGACACCTGTGTGCATGCTTGGGGGTTTTAAAAATAATTTTGTCATCTGCATCTACTGGCACACGATGGCCTGCTCTTCCGAAAGGCGGAACAGGGTTTTAACGTGTGCACAAGATGTTCTGCGTGAGTTTGCACATGGGGCCTCGGTTTATAGTCTCATCTGAAGGACTAACAGAAACAGAAAAATACCACTTTTTTTTTTTTTTTTTTTGTGTGTGTGTTCCTTAGCAAGTGAAGAGCTCAGAGGTTCATTTATTTATTTATTCTTTTACATCTAGGATAATGGAATAAGCACTCATGTGCTTTTTCACGTCCAGTCCCCGTGTGCATGCAGTTTTGTAAATCTTGTCATCTGTTCCCACTGGCACACAATGGCCTACTCTTACAAAAAGAACAGGATTAAACGTGTGCGCAAGATGTTCTGTGTGTGTTCACACACGGGGCCTCGGTTTATAGTCTTATCTGAAGGACTTTTGGGAAGAGTGGAGTCAGCACTGATGTCAACTTCAGGGGAAAAATCCCCTCGACCAGGAATCGACTGCCTGACTGACAAGACTCTAGCAGACACAGAAAAAGACCACTTTTTTTGTTTTTGTTCCTTAGCAAGAGCTCCAAGGTTCACCCCTGGTGGGATCTTGCGAATATGACTTTTAACCCACCATGTAGGTAGCTGCATTCCAACTTCAGGGGTTTCATCTAAATATGATACCAATGTGCATGCAAGTATTTTGGTGGGGGGGGGGGGCTTTTTTTTTTTTTTAATCAAATTTTGAGCTTGGAGGTTCACCAATAGCACAATTTTAGCATATATATATATGCAACCTTTTTTTTTTCCCACCCTCCCCACCATTTAGGTAGCTGCATTCCAACTTAGAAGATGGTGTGTCAACATGACATCTTTTTTTTGTTTGGTTGGGGTTTTTTTTTTTGTTATTTGGGGGGTTTTGGTTTGGGTTTTTTTTTTATAGAATTTTATTGTCCATTCCTACTGGCACAAAATGGCCTACTTTTTTTAAAAGGGGACCCGGTTTTTAAACGTGTGCACAAGATGTTCTGCGTGCGTTTGCTTGCACACGGGGCCTCAGTTTATAGTGTCATCTGAAGAACTTTGATGATATTCAGTGCAGCGCATTTTCTCTGACATGACAAACAACAATAGCTGCTGTCTGAGCATTGAATGAGGAAATAGGTTATCTTGATTGGTTAATCCTCTTAGTCTCAAACCGGGATTAGCCGGGATTGAATAATTGCCCCCCCACCCACCCCTGAATTCTGAACCGGGATTTGCTGGGATTTACACACAGTAGTTTTCCATCAGGCAGTTACCATCACTAATTGCTACCACATGTCAAAGCTCTATCAGGCCAGAGGTACAGAGCCTGTGGTGAGAGTCTGGAAGTAATTATAGCTGCTGGTATGTAATTAGAAGGAGAAAATGGCCAGCCAGTATGTGTGCCTTACCTGATTTCGTGATGGAATGCGAAATCTAGGGGCAAATTGTGTTCAGAGAATGCGAATGCAAGAGGGTTAATTGAATTGCTTGGGGTGAGAGGGGGGGGGGGGAGGTTGAAGATGGACCAAGTGTTTGATTGATTGATTGGTTGATTAATTGGTTGATTGATTGATTGACGTATTGATGGATTGATTGATTGATTGATGTATGTGTAACAGGAACCACACAGCACCCACCAAGGCTGGGTCGTACAACATTCTGTTTGTCTACTTCGACAAGAAGTATGAAGTCTACAGCAGTGTGGTAAGTGTTGTGTGTGGGGGGGGGGGGGGGGGGGGGCTGTTTGTATGACTGTGTGTGTGTGTGAGAGAGAGAGATAGAGAGGTGTGTGTGTGGTGTGTGGTTGTGAGGTGTGTGGTGTGGGGGGGGGGGGGGGGGGGGGATGTTTGTATGACTCTGTGTGTGATAGAGGGGGTGTGTGTGTGTGAGAGAGAGAGAGAGAGGTGTGTGTATCTGTAAGTATGTGTGTGTGAGATGTGTGTGCATGTATGTTTGTGTGTGTGTGAGAGAGATGTGTGTGTATGTATGTTTGTGTGTGTGTGTTTGTGAGATGTGTGTGTGTGTATGTATGTTTGTGTGTGTATGTTTGTGTGTGTATGTGTAAATATGTTTGTGTGTGTGTTTGTGAGATGTGTGTGTGTATGTTTTTGTGTATGTGATGTGTGTGGTATGTGTATGTATGTTTGTGTGATGTGTGTATGTATATATATGTGTGATGTGTGTATGTATGTTTGTGTGTGTGTGCGAGATGTATGTGTATGTATGAATGTACGCACTATAAACACCACACCCACATAAAACATTTTTCCCCCTCACACTCCTACCACATCACCAATCACTCAGCGCTAAGAGCTACACTACTCTGTTCTAAACTTATCACCGGGTCCTGTTTCATTTCAAACCAAAACGGTTTCCTATACGTCAGGTGCCTGTGGTGGTGAAGGCGGATGTGGCCTCGTGTCTGGTGCCTATGGAAGCCCCGGGAGTCCCCACTGTGTCCAACACGCGCAGCGCTGCAAGTCGCTGTCTGCTGCGCTCCCTGAAGCTCCAACTGCAGGTCTTTATTTTATTTTATTTTATTTTATATTTATTTATTTTATACCACTTTATGTCACAGCAGATTTCTCTGCATGAAATTCGGGCTGCTCTCCCCAGGGAGAGCGCGTCGCCACAAGTGCAGCGCCTACCCATTATTTTTTTTCCCCCTCAGGGATGGTGTCTAAACACGACACCTGTGTGCATGCTGTCAGGAGTAAGGGAGAGGAGTCACGCAGGCATGGGTGTGGGTGCCTTTGATTAATTAACCCTCTTAGTCCCGACCCGGGATTTTGCCGGGGTGAAAAAATTCCGTCCCTTGAATCTCGATCTGGGATTGATTGATTTTTTTTTGGGAATTTTTTTTTTGTATTGAGGATAATGGAATAAGCACTAGTGTGCTTTTTTTGTTACATCTATTTATTTTATTCATTTATTTATTTGTTTATTTTATTCTTTTATATATCAAGGATAATGGAATAAGCACTCATGTGCTTTTTTTTTTTTTTTTTTTACATCCAGTCCTCGTGTACATGCAATGAGTTAGAACAGGTAGGTTAGGGAGTTACATTTTTAAAAATTTATTTATTTTTTTTTTTTTCTTTATATCAAGGATAATGGAATAAGCACTCGTGTGCTTTTTTTTTTTTTTTTTTACATCCAGTCTCCATGTGCATGCAGTTTTGTCATCTGTTCCCCACCGGCACACAATGGCCTACTCTTAACGGAAAGTGGAACAGGATTTAACATGTACGCAAGATGCTCTGCGTGCGTTTTAGCACACGGGGCCTCAGTGTATAGTCTCATCTGAAGGAGTAAAGCACACACATGCATGCATTTAACCTTCTTAGTCCCAACCCAGGATTTGCCGGGATTAAAAATTCCATCCCCTGAATCCCAATCCGGGATTTATACACAGTAGTAGTGACCACCAATCGCTACCACATGCCGAAGCTCTATCAGACCAGAGGCACAGAGCCTGCTGTGAGAGTCTGAAGTATTTATAGCTGCTGGTTATGCACTTTAGAAGGAGGAAAAGGTCAGTGAGCATGTGTGCCTGACCTGATTTCATGATGGAATGCAAAATGTAGGGGCAGTTTGTGTTCAGAGAATCTGAATGCAAGAGGGTTAAAGGAGAGTGCCGGTTGTCGTTATGTTAAGAGCTTGTCATGGCTGAATTGCAATCTCAACTCAACGTTTTTTTGACAACATGACCACATTTTTTAGTGTAGGCCTTGGCACTGAGCTGACATCAGTAACTGACAGCATGTGGCCTGGGCCAGTGGTGTTCTATGAACAAGAGAAGGAAATTGCAATGGTAACTAATACTGTATACGTGCTTGTGTTGATATGAACAAAAGAAAAGGAAATTGTAGCGGTAACTACTGTATGTGGTCTCATATACAGTACAGAGACCACATAAGCAATGAAGACGTGCATAACAGAATCCAGCAAACATTGGTCTCTACGAAAATCTTCTATCAATCATATAGAAGTGTAAACTTAAATGGTACAGGCATGTCACAAGATCAAAAGGACTTGCAAAAACAACACTGCAAGGCACTATCCAAGGAGGAAGAAAAAGAGGCAGACCAAGGAAGA
This sequence comes from Stramonita haemastoma, assembly GCA_030674155.1. NCBI lineage: Eukaryota > Metazoa > Mollusca > Gastropoda > Neogastropoda > Muricidae > Stramonita > Stramonita haemastoma. The sequence goes on from CM060350.1 coordinate 12,638,367, forward strand.
GATGGGAGGATGACATCAGCGAATGGACAGGTCTAGAACTCAACAAAACTCTGAGAAAGGCAGAACAGAGAGAGGAATGGAGGGAACTGGTTGTCAAGTCTTCAGGGTGCCCCCACGGTCGCCAGACTAAGGGATAGATAGATAGACTACTGTATATGTGCTTGTGTTGCTATGAACAAAAGAAAAAGGAAATTGCTATGGTGACTACTGTATATGTGCTTGTGTTGCTATGAACAAAAGAAAAAGGAAATTGCTATGGTGACTACTGTATATGTGCTTGTGTTGCTATGAACAAAAGAAAAAGGAAATTGCTATGGTGACTACTGTATATGTGCTTGTGTTGCTATGAACAAAAGAAAAAGGAAATTGCTATGGTGACTACTGTATATGTGCTTGTGTTGCTATGAACAAAGGAAAAGGAAATTGCTATGGTGACTACTGTATATGTGCTTGTGTTGCTATGAACAAAAGGAAAAGGAAATTGCTATGGTGACTACTGTATATGTGCTTGTGTTGCTATGAACAAAAGGAAAAGGAAATTGCTATGGTGACTACTGTATATGTGCTTGTGTTGCTATGAACAAAAGGAAAAGGAAATTGCTATGGTGACTACTGTATATGTGCTTGTGTTGCTATGAACAAAAGGAAAAGGAAATTGCTATGGTGACTACTGTATATGTGCTTGTGTTGCTATGAACAAAAGAAAAAGGAAATTGCTATGGTGACTACTGTATATGTGCTTGTGTTGCTATGAACAAAAGGAAAAGGAAATTGCTATGGTGACTACTGTATATGTGCTTGTGTTGCTATGAACAAAAGGAAAAGGAAATTGCAATGGTATATGTGCTTGTGTTGATATGTAAAAAAGAAAAGGAATGCTATAGTAACTACTTTAAAAGAAAAATATAGTAATAAATGATGACGATATAAGATGATAATCATTGTTATGATCAATATTCTTATCATTCTTTATCATCATCGTCATTGTTATTGTCATCATTATTATTCTCATTGTTGTTGTTGTTGTTATTATTATTATCATTATTATTATTATTACTCCTCCTTCTTCTTCTTCTCACTATCATTATTATTCTCATTATTATTATCATCATCATTATCATCATTATCACTATGACAGGACAAACATGGCAACAATGTGGAAGGGGGTTACGACGGCGAGGTCATTGCCACGGTGACCAGCCCCGGCGGTGGGTCAGAGGCCAAAGGTTGCCCCGAGATTCCCGTCCTGGTGGGCAACACACACTCTGTCTCTGCTGCCATGAAGAGAGGGGTGGCCACTCTTCAGGTTAGAGTGTGTGCGTGTGTGTGTGTGTGTGTGTGTGTGTGTGTGTGTGTGTTTGTGTGTGTGTGTTTGTGTGTGTGTGTGTGTGTGTGTGTGTGTGTGTGTGTTCAAATTCATTTAACGTCTTTTCACAAATTGTGATATTAGACAGGAGGGGGGGGGGGGGGGGGGGGAGTAGGTGGGTGTATGAGTGTCAGGAAAAGAGGGTGTAGTTGGCAATGTATGGGATAAAGAATTTCAGGGAGTCAATACTTGCTAACACACCTTTTTGTCACTAACCTATTGAACTACAGTAAGCAAAAACGGGAAATGCAGTTCTAACAATCTCTAACAAAATCAGTAATTCCAATGAAAAATGTAACTAAATAGTTACTTAATTTCACATAAGAAAACACAAAATACCCCTCCCAGAAAAAAGAACGGGAAAACCGAACATATAACTGCGAAAAATCAGCTACAATCAGCAACATCTCCTAGCCCCATATATATGTGTGTGTGTGTGTGTGTGTTTCAGAACGTGACGATTCAGGAGAACTCTGCAGGCAAGGATGGCATGGAGTACAAGCTGAGCTGCCAGGTGTGCTGCTCTCTCATCCCCCGCAACCTGCCATCCCCCCCTTCACCATCCCCTTCCTCTTCTACAACGGTCAGTGCACAGTCTTGTGTCTTGTGGGGGGGAGGGGTGGGGGTGGGGGGGGGGATGGGTAGGGGGGGGGGGGGGGGGGTGTTGTTGTGTGGTGGTTGTGTGTGTGTTTGGGGGGGGGGGTGGTTGTTTTGTGTGTGTTTGTGTGGTGGGGGGGGGGGGGGGGGGGGGGTGGTGTGTTTGTGGTTGTGTGGTGTGTGTGTGTAGGTTTGTGGTGTGTGGTGGGTGTGTAGTTTGTGGTTGTGTGGGTGTGTGTGGTTGTGTGTGGGTGTGTGTAGTTTGTGTGTGTGTTGGTGGGTGGGTGGTGGTGGTGGGTGTGTGTGTGGTGTGATGTGTTACTGTGTGTGTGTGTGGGGGGGGGGGGGGGGGGGGGGGGGGGGGGGGGGGGGGGGGGGGGGTATGTTTATAGATGTGTGTTTGTGTGTATACATATATATAGTGTATGTAATGTCTGTGTGTAGGTTTGTGTGTTTATGGAGGGGGAGTGTGTGTGTATGTATGTGTGTGTGTGTACATGTGTGTGTGTGTTTTTGGACGGGGGCAGGTGTGTTTGTTTATATATTTGTGATATGACACGCATACATGTATGTGTGTAGTTTGTGTGGCTCTGTGACTTGTTATGCAGATGGCATTGTAATTATCAGCGATTATGGCTTGTCATCAGGTATCACAAGCACTCATATGCCATATATATGCATTCAATACATCTACATGCACGCACGCGCACAATGATACACACACAGGCAGAAAAATGACAAAGAACATACATTATATCTCTCATTCATACACACATACATACACACACGTACACACACATGCACACATGCATGCATGCACACATGCAAGCATGTACACCACACACACACACACACACACACACACACACACACACACACACACACACACACACACACACACACACACACACAACACACACACACACACACACACTCACACACACAGAAGGAAAGAAATGTTGTCCAATTATACAAAATATCAGGCTTTAATGTTTTTTTAGAGAATCAGCATAATATCCACACATATACACACACTCACACACACACACACAAACACAAATACTTTGTTATAATATAAATCAAAACAGCAATCTCAATCAGTAACAGTGCAAGGGGGAAAAAGTTGATCAGTGATTGTTGGATTTAGTTTAAAGGAAAAAGTTCAATGGTGTCAGAGACTCCAGTTACACTTGAATTATCAAGGTGCTCTGTGTGTGTGGTGCATGTGCGTGTATGTGCGAAACATTCCATATGTGCATTTATCAAGGTGCTGTGTGTGTGTGTGTGTGTGTGTGTGTGTGTGTGTGTGCGTGTGCGTGTATGTGCGAAACATTCCATATATGCTCTTCTGTAATCTTCCAAAACAGAGAGAGATAAGGGGGGTGTGAAACAGGGAAGGGCAGAGGAGGGAGGTTTGTGTTGTGTGTGTGTGTTGTGTGTGTGTGTGTGTGTGTGTGTGGTGTGTGTGTGTGTTGTGTGTGTGTGTGTGTGTGTGTGTGTGTGTGTGTGTGTGTGTGTGTGTGTGTGTGTTGTGTGTGTGTTTTAACCCTCTTAGTCCTGATCCAGGATTTGCCAGGATTGAATAATTACCCCCCCCCCCCCCCCCCCCCTTAAGTCCCGATCTGGGATTTGCCAGGATTTACACACAGCAGTTCTCCATCAGGCAGTGACCATCACTAATTGCTACCACATGTCAAAGCTCGATCAGGCTAGAGGTACAAATCCTGCTGAGAGTCTGGAAGTAATTATAGCTGCTGGTATGTACTTAGAAGGAGGAAAAAGGCGAGCGAGATTGTGTGCCTGACCTGATATTGTGATGGAATGCGAAATCTAGGGGCGGTTTGTGTTAAGAGAATCCGAATGCAAGAGGGTTTAAAGACCCTTTTTTTTTGTTTCCAGATAGTACATTGTTGAATATGCAATGCTCCTGCATTGTTTTGTCATTATACATTACATTTTTTTTTTAAATTGACAACAAAATGATAACATGACCAACAAAATAATTTAAGAAAAAAAGTAATATTTATAAAAAATAAAAAAAAGAGATACATTGCAGAGAAATAGAGATGTATCAGATTAACACATTTATTCCCGTGGCATGAGTCCCTCGTGACTTACTCGATGTTTCACAGAGCTTGCGGAACAAGGGACTCGTGTCTGACAGACAGAAACAGACAGACAGACAAACAGACTAGCGGACAAACAGGTAGGCAGGCAGGCTGACCCACAAACAGGCAGACAGACAGAAAGACAGACAGACTTGTAGACAAGCAGGCAAACAGACAGACAAACAAGCAGCCAGACATACAAACAAGCAGACAGACAAACAAGCAGACAGACAAACAAACAGACAGACATACAGACAAGCAGACAGACATACAGACAAACAAGCAGACAGACAAACAAGCAGACAAGACCCACAGACAAACAAGCAAGTGGGCAGTCAGACAGAACACAGACAGAGAGATAGGTAGGTAGTTATGTAGGTAGGCAGACTGATGTATGTAGGTATGTAGTAAGCGCTTGATTTGTTCTTACAAGAGATAGCGCATAGCAAATTCATGTAATAATATAGTAATATATGAATAATATAATATAATACTAATAATAATAATGTCTAGTGATACGGGATAATAGGTAGGTACAGGTAGGTGAGGTGTGGAGGGGAGATCTAAGCGTTCCTGCTGACAGTGCTGTGTGCCAGACTTGCAGGTAGACAGGTGTAGGTAGGTAGGTGGAGGTGAGTGGAGGGGAGATCTAAGCGTTCCTGCTGACAGGTGCAGTGTGGCCAGACTTGCAGGTAGATAGAGGTAGTTAGGTGATGTGTATGAGGAGGATCTAAGCGTTCCTGCTGCATGCTGTTTCATCGGGACTTGCAGGTAGACAGGTTGTATTGTAGGTAATAGGTGAGGTTATGAAGGGAGATCTAAGCGTTCTGCTGACCAGGTGCAGGTGGCCAGCAGCTGTTCACAGACATTGCAGATAGACAGGTGTAGGTAGGGAGGTAGGTGTGGAGGGAGAGATCTAAGCATTCCTGCTGACCAGGTTCAGTGTGGCCAGCAGCTGTTCACAGACTTGCAGATAGACAGGTGTAGGTAGGAGGTAGGTGAGGTGTGAAGGGAGATCTAAGCATTCCTGCTGACCAGGTTCAGTGTGGCCAGCAGCTGTTCCACAGACTTGCAGGCCTTGTACTTGCACCTGGCCTTGCTGAGCACTGCCACCTTCCTGCAACAGGCGTTACATCATGACAGTCATCGTGTCATGTCATGTCACCTCATGTCATGTTGTGTCATATTGTGTCAGCTCCGCCACCCTCCTGAAACATGCGTTACATCGTCACAGTCATCATCTTGTGTCACGTCGTGTCATGTAATGTCAGCAGCTTTCCCTTTTTTTTTTTCTTTCCTTCCTTCCTTTCTTTTCTTGTCTCTGTCTGTCAGTCAGTCTGTCTGTCTGTGTCTGTCTGTCTGTCTCCTGTTCCTCTTCTCTTTCTCTCTCTCTCTCTTCTCTTCTCTCTCTCTCTCTCTCCCCTCTCTCTCTCTCTCTCATATAGTATCTCCTACCCCCTACATTCAGTTTCACTCACCCAGTCATATGCCAAGTGGTGAGGGTCACCTCCTGTTTTGAGGACTGGTATCCCGTGGTGCAGGGCACGCAAGTGTTGTCCCCGCGCACCGACACCACCACCAGGTGACCCTGCTGACCCCTGACCTTGACCGGGGCGGGCAGGGTCAAGGTCACGGGGGAGGTGAAGGTGACCTTCTCAAGGGCGTGAAGGAAAATGATGGGCCCGACAGACAGGAGGTTGGACACGTAAGTGTCAGCGCGCGCGATAGTTTTCAGGACGTGGTGGGATATCGTAAGTTGCTGGTGGAATGATCAGAAAAAAATAAATAAATAATAAAAAGTGGGATTGGGCTTCGCATCAGTTTATTGCATTTTTAACAGTAATATCATTTATTTTATTTATTCATTTATATTTTTATTTTATTCTTGTATATCGAGGATAATGGGATAAGCACTCTTGTGCTTTTTTTCCATCCAGTCCCTGTGTTTATGCAGTTTTGTAAATGTCATCTGTTCCCGCGGCACTACATCAGCTGTGACCCCCTCCACCATTATAATGGGATGCATTTCTTAGAGGTCATTTTTTTTGTTTTTTTAGTTCTTTGTTTTATCCGTCGTGTTCAATGATGACCGCCAAAACAGCAGAGGAGGCAGCTGCTGTTTCGGAAACTGGGGAGAAATTTGATTATAGTGGAGATACTTTGCCCACAGTACATCCCCTCTCTTGGCCAAGAGGCATAAAAAACAGCATTGGAGATGTTCTCCAAAGGACCAACTAGCCCCCAGGGCTGCAGCACATATGGACTGTGCAAGTCAAGCCTCCTAGTCAGCAGAGTCATCACTGAAGACTAAGCCGTAAAATGGAATTTCATGAGTGAGAAAGCCACTGATCATACAGCCTCTCACTTTGCTGTTGCCCCCAGCGTCAACGGTTAAATCAAAAACTGTGATATAAAACCCAGGCACTGAAACCCGGGTCATCAAAGTGCGAGCGCAATATTTGATAACTATAATAATAATAATAATAATACATGGAATTTATATAGCGCCAAATCTTGTAAAAACAAATCAAAGCTCTTTCAATAAACCCATACAACACACAAGCAATCAAGGATTTATAGTTTTAGCAAATTCGAATGAACCTCACACAACACACGCACGCATGCGCGCGGCGCGCACGCGACGCGCCATCCACACACATTTAAGGTACATTAAGCAGGTAGATGTTGAAGGCAGGGACAGGTAAGAAATGGAAGCAGAAGGAGAAAAACTTAGATTTGAAATAAGTGTTTCTTGAGGTTAGATTTGAAAGTGTCATAAGTAGACTTTTGCCAGAGGGAGAGAGGAGAGGTCGTTCCAGATCAATGGACCAGAAACAGAGAAAGAGCGGTGGCCAACGATAGATAAGTTGAATCTAGGTATTCTTAAGGACAAGGTATCTGCGGCTATCCTGTCCCCCCACCCCCACCCCTTTCCCTGCTCTAACTAACCCAACTCCACTGACGGACCTGTCCCAGTCCCTTAACCTGGCAGATGTAACGTGTCAAGGGAGCAGAGATCCACAGCCCCAGGTGGAACAGACACCTGCAGGTGAGGGCAGAAGGTAGGACAGGTAGTGGCCCCCTGCTTGGTGGCCGTGAAGGTTTCCCCGGGACTGAACTCAAGCCCCGCCTCCAGCCCGGACCGCTCGGCTCCGCGGGCGAGGCGCCCTGCGTGGTGGTGGTGTTGTTGCGGTTGCGCGCGTTGGCCCCAGTGCCACAGCCCGTTGTGGCCTGGCTGGATGGTTTTGTTGGAGAACCTGGGGATGGAGACACACAAGTGTGTGTGTGGTGGTGAAGAAATGGATGGCTACAACGAAGGTTACATTAACCTCTTTACTGCGCTATGGAGAGACACAAGGTGTGTGTGTGTGTGGGTGGGGAAGAGTGATGTGCTACAACGAAGGTTACTAACCTCTTTACTGCGCTATGGAGACCAATGTGCTGAGTGGATAGCGGCAAGGGTAGTCAGGGAGGATATTTGCTGAAGTGAGTAAGGAAGAAAGTGAATGTCGCTAATGGAAGGTAAAATTAACGTTCTTTACTGCGAAAGGAAGTGAAGTCAAAGAGTGGTTGCTGTGTTGGGAAGAAATGTGAAGTTGCTAGGAAGGATAAGTAAGCTCTTTTTTGCGCTAATTCAGTGCAAGGTTGCCTGAAGAAAGTATGATGGCTTTGCTTGCGAAAAGGTGAAAGGTCCTAGGGAGAGTGAAAGTAAGCTCATAGGAAGGAAGGTGAAGGTCGTTAGGAAGGAAGTGAAGGTGTTGCTAGGGAAAAGGTGAAAGGTGCTAGGGAAGGAAGGTGAAAGGGTCGCTAGGGAAGGAAGGTGAAGGTTGCTAGGGAAGGAAGGTGAGAGGTCGCTAGGGAAGGAAGGTGAAGGGTCTAGGAGGAAGGAAAGTAAGGTTGCTAGGGAAGGAGGTGAAGGTCACTAGGGAAGGAAGGGAAGGTCGCCAGGGAAGGAAGATGAAGGTCGCTAGGGAAGGAAGGTTGCAGGTCACTAGGTAAGGTGAAGGTCAAAGGTGAAGGTCACTAGGGAAAGTAGGTGAAGGTCACCACAGCCGTACCTGCCAGGTGGTGACCGTTTAGCCGATGACGGGCTGCAGAAGGTCTCGGTGTAGCTGGGTCTGGATCTGGTTACAGACACCCAGCAAGGTGTAGTCTGCCTCTTGGAGTGACCATCATTACCACCATCATCATCGTCGCCCATTCTGTCCTGTCTGCTTTCTCTGGCTGCTGCGGGCTGCTGCTGCTCTGTCTGCACACACAGGGACTGGGTGTTAAAAAAAAAAGAAAAATAAACAAAAGGAGGGCTTATTCCATTATCCTCAAAATAAATGAATAAAATAACATATAATTTTTTGTTTTTTAAAACCCAACCTGTTGCTGTTGAATTCAGATTGTGTGTCAGTGTGTGTTCTTAAAAACCACTAGAATACCACACTCCCACCCCCACCCCCCCCACCCTCCTGTATAAAATAATCATTAAAAAAATAAAATAAAATAAAGTTCACTCACCTGTAGGCACAGAGGAGGGGGGAGAACAAGGGTGGAGGTAGGAGGGGTGGAGGCGGTGACCTTGGAGTGAGAGTGGCCTCCCATGGAGGCCAGCATGGGGGGACTATCGGGCGATCGCAGCCCGGTGAAGGCGTGAGGGTTGTGGCCCTTTGGTCGGTGGCTGGCGCCCCCTTCTGCTACAGTTGCGCGGGGCTGTGGGGTTGAGTTTGAGTCCCTGTGTTATGGTGGCTGGTGGACAGCTCTGGTGGCCCTGTGTGTGTTGTAGTAATGATGATGATAATGATGAGGATGAGAAGGAATTTCTATTATTGTCATACACGCACGCACGCAATCACCCCCACACACTCACATACGCAAAACATGCATGCATGCACACACACACTCACACACACACACACACACACACACACACACACTCACTACACCCCCTCACACACACACTACACACACACCTCACCACCACCACCACCACACACACACACACACACACACACACACACACACACAAATCAGTGCTTATTCAATGTACCATCTGGAAATAAAAATTTGATTTGATTTGATTTCACACACACACACACACACACACACACACACCACACACACACACACACACACACACACACACACACACACTACACACACTACACACACTACACACACACACACACTACACACACACCTCTACTTACCACCACCACCCCACACACCACCCCACCACACACACACACACACACACACACACACACACACACACACACACACACACACACCCCACACACACACACACACACACACACACACACACACACACACCACAACACACAGCACGCCCCTCTCCCTACCCACCAGTCTGCGTCCACGTCTGAATGGTCAGCGGCTCGGAAAAATGAGACCTCATGGTCCAGTTACTGCTGCTGTTGTCGGACCGCGCCCTCTGACCTTGAGAGCCGGGAGGTCGCTGACCTTGACCCGACCCCGCTGACCTTGACCCCGCAGCGTGCTGGGCTGGCTGCCGGGCTGCGATGATGCCCCCTCGTGGGTCATGAGGACGTTCATCTGCCGCACGTCCCAGCTGTCACCCTCGCTGTGGCTGTAGTCGTAGACCCCCAACTGGGGCTGGAGGACAGTGTTGGTGGTGGCAGGGGTGGTCTTGTGTTGGTGTTGTGTTGTTGTTCCTCAGGTGGTGGGTAGAGCGTTTTCTTCAACGTGCGGTCTTCTAGGCTCGAACCTGTGGATTTGGATTTCCTGGGCGCTGCGGGTGTGTTGTTGTGGTGGTGGTGAGGGGGGGAGGAGAGGTGGGGTTGGTGTTGGGGAGCCAGGCGTGATTGTGGTGGTGGTTGCGGTGGTTGTTGTGGTGGTTGGATGAGGCGTGGTGAGGATGAGGAGTGAGGTCTTCACCAGAACTGAAGCTGGCTTCTAGCGCAGAATCTTCATCATCGTCATCGTCAGAGAAAAGGTGAGGGGGTGTGCTGCAGAGGACGAGAAGAACTTGGCTTTGTCCTGGTTCAGACTCTCGGCAGAGAAGCTAGCAGTGACCGCAGCGCCACCCATGTCGTACATGGTCTCGCCCCGCAGTGAGGGTCGAAGCTCCGCGCCCTCTGTGGGGTCAGTGGGGTCGCGACCTCCTCAGCGTCCCAGGATGCCCGGCGCCGAGGTTTGGCCAGCAGGAAGTTGTCGAGCCAGGTGCGGCGGTCCTGGGAGGGGGAGAGGGTGGTGGAGTCACCAGTAACCCCCACCCCCACCACCTGTCCAATTATCAGACTTGGGCTGCGTGTCAGACGTCGCATCGACTCTGGATGTTGATGACGGTGGGTTGTATGATGGAGAGAAGGCATGGAGGAATACCGGCGAAAGAGCCCCCGCGCTTCTTGCCTTTTTTCTTCGGCTTTCCTGCGACACTGGTTGTGGTTTTAGAGCTGCCGCTCTTCTTCTTCTTCTTCTTCCTCCTCCCCCTCTCCTCCTCCTCCCCCTCCTCCTCCCCCTCACCTCTCCCTCCCCTCCCCCACCACCACCACCACCCCTCCCGCCAGAGTCAACGGCACGCGCGTAAGCTGGGGGTTGCCCCTCACATCGAAAGAGGTCAGCTTCTCCAGGAAATGCAAGGACGCAGGCAGGGACCTCAGAGCGTTTTCGGACAGATCCAACGACTCCAACCTCTTCAGCCAACCGATGTCCTCCGGAACATCCACGATCTCGTTCCCGGACAGGTTCAGCCGGGCCAACCGTTTCAGCCCGAAGAGGCCGCGCGGCAAAGCCGCAGCTGATTGGCCGAGGCGTCGAGGGCCACGAGGTCGGGGGTCGTGAGGAGGGAGAGGTGGGGGAGGTGGTTGCCGGCCAGGTTAAGGTATTTGAGGTGGGGGGGGCAGTTTTTCCGGGAGGGTCTGCAGGCGGTTGCCCTTGAGGTGGAGGACGCGCAGGTTCCTCAGCTGGGAGACCTGCTGGGGCAAGTACTGCAGGCGGTTGTGGGACAGGGACAGGTACTTGAGCTGTGGGGAGAGAGAGTGGGAGTTGTGAGAGTGAGAGAGGGTGAGAGGGGGGAGTGGGGGGGGGGGGTGAGGGGGAGAGAGAGGGGGACAGGGACAGGTACTTGAGCTGTGGTGTGAAAGTTGGAGAGGGGAGTTAGAGTGAGGGTGGGAGTGAGTGGAGAGAGGGAGGGACGAGAGTACTTGAGCTGTGAGGAGAGAGAGAATGTGAAAGTGAGAGAGGGGGGGGGGGGAGAGAGAGGAGAGGAGAGAGAGAGAGAGAGGAAGAGAGAGAGAGAGAGAAGTACTGCAGGCGGTTGTGGGACAGGAACAGGTACTTGAGCTGTGGTGGTGAAAGTTGGAGAGAGAGAGTGAGTTAGAGTGAGAGTGAAAGGATGAGAGAGAGGGGGATGGGGTGGGTGAGGGGGGAGGTAGGGGGGAGGAGAGAGGAGAGGGGGACAGGTACTGCAGGCGGTTGTGGGAGAGGGACAGGTACTTGAGCTGTGGTGTGTGAAAGAGTTGTGATTTGATTTGATTTGATTTATTCTTTTATATTGAGGATAATCGAGGGTGTGTGGTGAAGTAGAGAGAGGAGAGAGAGAGAGAGAACTCAAGAAAACTCAAATATTTTAATGTATTTTAGCCTTGGGCCACAATACATTGGAGAGAGAGAGAGAGAGAGAGGGAGGGAGAGAGAGAGAGAGAGAGAGAGAGAGAGAGAGAGAGAGAGGAGAGAGAGAGAACGATAAGGATAACGGAATTTTATTTTCTGATGGTAATAGAATAAGAACTAACTTTTTTTTTTTTATCATATCCAGCCCTTAGAGAGAGGGGAGAGAGAGAGAGAGAGAGAGAGAGAGAGAGGGCAGGTACTTGAGCTGTGGTGGTGAAAGTATGATTTGATTTGATTTGATTTGATTCATTCTTTTATATCAAGGATGTGGTGAAAGTTGTAGAGAGAGAATGAGAGGGTGAGAGAGGGGGGGGGGGGGGGCAGTTACTGCAGGCGGTTGTGGGACAGGGACAGGTACTTGAGCTGGTGAGAGAGTGAGAGAGAGGGGAGGGTGAGAGAGAGAGAGAGGGACAGGTACTTGAGCTGTGTGGAGAGAGAATGAGAGAGAGGGGGAGGGTGAGAGAGAGAGAGGGGACAGGTACTTGAGCTGTGTGGAGAGAGAATGAGAGAGTGTGGGGGAGGGGGAGGGAGAGAGGAGAGAGAGGAGGGGGAGGGGGTGAGAGAGGGGCAGGTACTTGAGCTGTGGTGTGAAAGAGAGAGTTGTGAGTGAGAGTGAGAGGGGGGAAGGGAGAAAGAGAGAGGGAGAGGGGGACAGGTACTTGAGCTGTGTGAGAGAGAGAGTGAAAGTGAGAGAGGGGGGGAGAGAGAATGAGAGGGAGGGAGAGGGGGGCAGGTACTGGAGGCAGTTGTGGGAGAGGGACAGGTACTTGAGCTGTGGGGAGAGAGAGAGTGAGAGAGGGAGAGAGAAGGTGAGAGGGGGGAGTGGGGGGGGTGAGGGAGAGGAGAGAGGGTGAGAGGGACAGGTACTTGAGCTGTGTGAGAGAGAGTGAGTGAGAGAATGAGAGAGGGCTAGGGGAGGGGGAGGGGAGAGAGAGAGAGAGAGGGGCAGGTACTGTAGGCGGTTGTGGGAGAGGGACAGGTACTTGAGCTGTGGTGAGAGAGAGTGAGAGAGGGGGGATGGGGAGGGAGAGAGAGGGGGAGAGGGAGGGAGAGAGGGGGTGAGGGAGGGGGTGAGAGAGGAGTAGGTACTACAGGTGGTTGTGGGACAGG
>CM060350.1:12653691-12656573 GCA_030674155.1 Stramonita haemastoma
ACACACACACACACACACACTGTGACACACACACACACACACACACCACACACACACACACACCCACCACACAACACACACTACACACGTACCTTGGGAAGGGAGGTCAGGCGGTTGTGGGTCAGGTCCAGCTCGGTCAGTTGCCGGCAGTTGACCAGGGTAGGGGGCAGAGAGGTCAAGAGGTTGTGCCCCAGGTGGAGGGTTTGAATCCCCGCAGGTAGGAGATCTAGGGGGCAGTTGGTCAGGCGTTGTGGGACAGGGTCAGGATGTCCAGCTGCGGAAACTGTGGTGGGGGGTGGGGGGTGGGTGGTGAGGGTGGTTGGTGGGGGGGGGGGGTATGTGGTGGTGGGGGGGGTGGGGGGGGTGTGTGGTGGGGGGGTGTGGTTGTGGTGGTGGTGTAGGTTATGGTGTGGGTGGTGTGGTGGGATGGTGGTGTTTGTGTGTGGTGGGGTAGGTGGTGTGGTGGTTGGGTTGGTGTTGGTGGTGGGTGGGGTATTGTGTGGGTGGTGTGTGTGTGGGGGGGGGGGTTTGGTTGTGGTTTGTGGCAGAATAGAAGAAGGTTGATTACAAATTGGGTGGGTTGGGGGGTGGGGTGGTAGAGAGATAGGGGGAGTGGGGAGAGAGAGAGAGGAGTGAGGAAGGAAGGCTAGAGATTTTTATTGAGGATAATGAATAGTATTGTTTTTTTACGTCGTCCGCTATAGGGGTAAGATCAAGATGATAAAAAGTCCAAAGCAAATCATTATATAATTAGGGGGAGAGTAGTGGATGGGATAATGATCATGAGCTCTTTCATCCATCTACTCGACATATCAGGTGCATACATATCAAGAATATCACAATAACATCCTCCATCAATCATATCAACAACCAACATAATGGGAGAGAGGGATGGGGAAGAGAGAGAGGGGGGGGGAGGGACATTAGTCATTGATGGGAGTAGAAAAAAGGAGAGAGAGGAGAGAGAGAGATGAGAGAGAGACGAGGAGAGAGAGAGAAGAGAGAGAGAGAGAGATGCATGATAGACACAACGATGGACATACACACATGAGATGAAGAGGTAGAAAAACTGAGTAGTCCCACACTAGTCATGATTGTATAGTAATAAGGTGAGAGGAGAGAGAGAGAGAGAGAGAGAGAGAGAGGAGAGAGAGAAGGAATGCATGGATAGACACACAGAGATGGACAGACACACAGACATGAATAGGTAGATAACTACCTACCTACCCACCCACCTGGATAGATAGACTTGTATATGTAAGTAGGTGGGAGAGTGGATGGATGGATAGATTGATCGATGCATGCATACATACATACACGCATGAAGAGACAGACAGACAGAGACAGAGAGAGAGACACAGAGAGATAGAGAAAACAGAGGGGGGAGGGAAAGATAGAAATATAGAGAGAGTGGGGGGGGGGGGAGACAGACAGAGAGAGGCAGAGGGAGGAGGGAGAGATATTTTTTATTATTCTTTTTTTTATATTCGAGGATAATGGAGTAAGCACTCACATGCTTTTTTTCATCCAGTCCCTGTGTGTATGTAGTTTTGTAAATGTCACTCTGTTCCCACCGGCACACGATGGCCTACTCTTACGAAAAGCGGAACAGGATTTAACGTGTGTGCAAGGTGTTCTGTGTGCGTTCACACACGGGGCCTCGGTTTAAAGTCTCATCCAAGGACTTTGGGGGAGAGTGGAGTCAGTACCGATGTTAACTCCAGGAGAAAAATCTCCTCGACCGGACTCGAACCCAGGTCGTCAAATTGCCAGCAATGTTCTGACCACTAGGCTATCCGTCCCCTGAGATAAGAGATATATAGAGGGGGGGGGGGGGGGGGGGGGGAGGAGAGAGAGAGAGTAGATTTGTCATCGAGGGAGTAGAGAAAAGAGAAATTAAAAGAATTAAAAAAAACAGTCTTTATTCAAGGTAGAAGAGAAAAGGAATGTGAGGGATTGTTAACATTATGTGCGTGAGCGTGTGTGTGTGTGTGTGTGTGTGTGTGTGTGTGTGTTCTTTGATTTTAAAGTCTTTCCACGTAAGTGATAATAGACGATAAGAAAAAGAGGGAAGACTTGAGTTAAGAATGAGCATGTGAGCAGTAGAATGTAACATGTATGAAAAGAGTGGACTGGAGAGAGAGAGAGAGAGAGGGAGAGAGGTGCTTGTTTTGTGTTTGAGTGAGTGTGTCTTTGTGTGTGTGCGTGTGCATGCGCGTGCACACGTTCAGTTCTCAAACCATCCTCGTACCTGGAAAACCTGTTGAGGGATGAGGGTCAGGCCGCGATGGCTGAGGTCAAGCTGTGACCTTCCTCGGGAGTTGACCTTGACACTCAGACGCAGGTGCTGCTTGGTGAGGGGTGGGGGATTCTGGGGCCATCCCAGCATCCCCTTGGGCTCTCCACGCCTAGGCATTGGTGTCGTCATGATGGCTGCGTTCTAGGGCTGACGAGGATGTCCCGTTGTTAGTGATGATTTGTGGAAAGAATTTTAAAGATGATGAAGAAGAAGCGTGGAAAAAAATAAGAAGAAATTAGAATCTGTCTGTCTGTCTCTGTCGGCCTCTCTCTTTCCTTCTCTGTCTCTCTCTCCCCTCCCTCTCTCTCCCTCCCCTCTCTCCTCTCTCTCTCTCTGTCTGTTGTCTGTCTGTCTGTCTGTCTCCCTCTGTCTGTCTGTCTGTCTCTCTGTCTCTCCCTCCCTCTCTCTGTCTCTCCCTCTCTCTCTGTCTCTCTGTCCCTCTCTGTCTGTCTCTGTCTCTGTCTCTCTCTCTCTGTCTCTCTCTCTCTGTCTCTGTCTCTCTCTGTCTCTCTGTCTGTCTGTCTGTCTCTCTCTTCTCTCTCTCTCTCTCTCTCTCTCTCTCTCTCTCTCTCTCTCTCTCTCT
>CM060350.1:12659173-12684173 GCA_030674155.1 Stramonita haemastoma
TTTTACAAGATATAGCACTATATAAATTCCATGTATTATTATTGTCATTATTATTTTCTGTGGTGTTGGTGTGTTGTGCTGTGTACAGAAGGACTCAATAGAGAAGCTGAGGTCTCTGATGCCTCACTCCCCTACAACCACATAGGTTATGGGACACCTTTACCTTTACCTTTTAAGTGTGGGATTTTTTTTTTTTTTTTGGGGGGGGGGGTTGTTTGGTTTTGTTTTGGGATTTTTCCTGCTAGACAGATGGCTACCTTTTTATCATTGTCACTGTACTGTGTTGTGTGGTTGTGTGGGTGTTAGTGTTGTGGTGGTTTAATAATAATATATTAGTTATGGAATTTTTATGCGCTTTATTTGCAAAAACAAATGAGAAGCGCTTGCATTCAACCAATTCTTGCCAATGTAGGAATGACAATATAGATTTTTAACAAAGTCATGGCAGACACTTGTTGGGGGTTACAGAAGGACTCTGTGGAGAAGCTGATATCTTAGGGTGAGGAGAGAGACAGGATGCTGAACAAACATTCCATGTCTTTATTATCATTATTATCATTATTATTTTTGTTGCTGTGTACAGAAGGACTCTGTGGAGAAGCTGATATCGCTGAGGGTGAAGGAGAGAGACCAGGTGCTGAACAAACCAATTCCATGTCTTTATTATTATTATTATCATTATTATTATTGTTGCTGTGTACAGAAGGACTCTGTGGAGAAGCTGATATCGCTGAGGGTGAAGGAGAGAGACCAGGTGCTGAACAAACCTCGCCGCTCCTGTGGCCTGCCCCCGGCCCCTGCAGAACCAGACGTCTTGGGAAAGGTAGTACTAGTAGGGCGGTGTGTGTGTGGAGGGGGTGGGTGTTGGGGGGGAGGGGGGGGTGTAGGGGGGGGTGGGGTGTTGGTGGGGAGAGTGGGTGTTGGTGGGGGGATGGGGGAAGTGGGTGTTGGGTGGGGGATGGGGGGTGTTGGTGGGGGATGGGGGGGGTGTTGGTGGGGGGTGTTGGTGGGAGATGGGGGGTGTTGGTGGTGGGGTGGGGGTGTTGGTGGGAGATGGGGGGTGTTGGTTGGGATTGGGGGTGTGGATGGGATGGGGGGTGTTGGTGGGAGATGGGGGGTGTTGGTGGGAGATGGGGGGTGTTGGTGGGGATGGGGGGTGTTGGTGGGGGTGGATGGGGTGGGTGGGTGGGAGATGGGGGGTGTTGGTGGGGATGGGGGGTGTTGGTGGGAGATGGGGGGTGTTTGGTGGGAGATGGGGGGTGTTGGTGGGAGATGGGGGGTGTTGGTGGGAGATGGGGGGTGTTGGTGGGAGATGGGGGGTGTTGGTGGGAGATGGGGGGTGTTGGTGGGAGATGGGGGGTGTTGGTGGGAGATGGGGGGTGTTGGTGGGAGATGGGGGGTGTGGTGGGGTGGGGGGTGTTGGTGGGGAGGGGGATGATTTCAGAGTATTTCAGATTATGTGTGGTGTTGTGTGTGGGTGTGTGGTGTTGTATAGGCCTTGATCTTTCTTTCAATTTGCTCGTTTCATTGGCCTTGTTATTGTTGTGGTCAGTACTTGATCTTGTGAACAGTTAAACACCCATGTTTCAGATTGGGTATTGTTTAGGGCATAATTAGAAAATGACAGTTAAACACCCCATGTTTCAGATTGGCCATTTAGCCATGATAGAAAACTGACAGTTAAACACCCCATGTTTCAGATTGGCCATTTAGCCATGATAGAAAACTGACAGTTAAACACCCATGTTTCAGATTGGCCATTTAGCCATGATAGAAAACTGACAGTTAAACACCCCATGTTTCAGATTGGCCATTTAGCCATGATAGAAAACTGACAGTTAAACACCCCATGTTTCAGATTGGCCATTTAGCCATGATAGAAAACTGACAGTTAAACACCCCATGTTTCAGATTGGCCATTTAGCCATGATAGAAAACTGACAGTTTAAACACCCCATGTTTCAGATTGGCCATTTAGCCATGATAGAAAACTCGGACATACGCTCGTGTCAGATCTCCTTTGGCACATGTCAGCGGACATGGATTGTGTCTCACTTTTCACAAAAGGTACACTCCACAAGGTTGTCACATGTTGTTGTTGTTGTTGTGGTGTTCCCCGCTTAATTTGTGTGTGTGTGTGTTGGAAGGGGGGGGGGGGGGCGGGGGGGTCCTAGTGTACACATGCGCAAGCTCCAAAAGTTTTGTGTGTTTTTCTTTTTGGCTTATAATGATCTTTTTGAATGTTTATATGAAGTTTATATGTCTTGCTTAGTCAGTAGTCCTTACAACATGGTATTTGTACATTTTGTGTGTGTGTGTGTGCGTAAGTGAGTGTGCGTAAGTGATGTGTGTGTCTGTGCATGTGCGTGTGTGCGTGTGTGTGTGTGTGTGTGTGTGTGTGTGTGTGTGTGTGTGTGTGTGTGTGTGTGTGTGCATGCATGTGATAACTTTTATTTGAAGTTATCTTGGAATGTTTAAACCAATAAAAAAAAAAATACCTGTTTTGTGTCTTTTCGATATTATTATTCTTTTCAACATGCCTGTCAGTATTGTAATTACCCTCCATACGAGGATTTGTTTTGATGACTTGATTTGATAACGAGTATAGCAACAATATTTTTTTCTTTGTTTTTGTTTTTTTCAATTTTCAGGCCCAGGAGATTTACAGCAAGACACAGGGGAGACAACAAGTGCTGCCCCTGGATTCCATCTACCGCAAAAACTTGCCTGACTGGGGAAAGTGAGTGGTGACTTTGATGCCCTGTGCTTTGATTAAGAGAAGAGGGCGGCACAGAGTGTGTAGAATGTGGCTTTAGCGCTAGCCACCTTGGCGCAGTGGTTAGCGTCTTGGGTTACGGACTGGAAGGTTGCAGGGTTCAAATCCCATAAGAGTCATAAGGATTTTTTTTTTTTTTTTTAGACTCCAGCCGGCTCCTATTTTTTATTTTTTTATTTCATTATTTTATATTGAGGATAATGGAATAAGCACTTGTGTTTTTTTTTTCTCCAGTCTGTATGCATCGTTTTGTAAATCTTGTCATGTTCCCGCTCTACAGAGTGGTGTGCTGTGGCTCAGTGGAGTGGGACACCATTTGAGCTTCTTCACGTTACGGATGTGAGTTTGAGGTTGCAAATTACTGACAACATGCAGTGTCTGATCCGGGCCGGTTGCGTTGGATGTTCTGGTACTAGCTAAGTACACCGAGTAGTCTCAGGCAGAGCTTTTCACAGCACATGTTACGTCATCCTCATTGTATTGTCATCATATTAAAGAAAATTGTCTCTGATTCGATGTTTATTATTTATCTTTGATATGAGGACAATGGATAGCACTTGTGTTTTTTCATCGTCCTGTGTGTCAGTTTGTAATTTGTCATCTGTTCATGCTTACTTCAGACTAGATATTCGGTCGTTGTTCATGTGATTAGATGCGTTCTTGTGTGGTGTCCTGTCCTTTTCTTTTTTTTTTTCTTTTTTTATTCTTCTATTGAGGATAATGGAATAAGCACTCATGTGCTTTTTTTTTTTTAAAGCTAGTCCCTGTGTGTATGCAGTTTTGTAAGTCTTGTCATCTATCCAGTAATTTATGTTGGCAGGTCATTGCCTCATGTGCACTATTGGTGCGTTCGTGTGTGAGTGTGTGTGTGTACATTTCCAGACAAGGGCAATAAATATCTATGTATGGTCCTGCTATCTATACACCAGCTGGGCTGGGATGGGATAATTAGCAGCTGAGAGGAGCTAAAAGTGGGGGAAACTGACTGACAGCTGTGGTGTTTGTCTGTACGTATCCAGTAATTCATGTTGGCAGGTCGTTGCTTCATGTGCGCTATCGATGCGTTTGTGTCGTGTGTGGTGGTGTGTGGGGTGCACCTGTCCAGTAATTTACAGGGTTTGCACAAGCCCTAAAAAGCCCTGGTTTTGGAAAAGCCAAAATAGGGCCCCTAAAAAGCCCTAAAAATGAGACATACAGCCCTGGAGGCCTAAAAAGCCCTGAAAATGGAAGTCGTGTGAATTTTTTTTTCAAAAGTATTTTAAAAAATATTCAAAATAAAACTTTGGAGAAATGAATGCAAGAAGTGTGTCCAAAGATCGTATTATCGCCTATAGAATGCTTTGTCATCTACTACTCGCGTTGGGCCACCTATTTTGTAAAGGGATATAATAGTAATTGCCTCCCTTGGAAATGTGATTCCTTTGCTTATCATTTATGTGTAAGGAAAGGTGTGTTAAAGTTGATATTTATACATTTGATACCCCGTGGCTAGGCCCTGATTTTAGATTAAAAGACCCTAAAAAAAAAAAGGCCCTAAAAAAGCCTAAAGCTAAATTTGGTTCCACCAAGTCTGTATGAACCCTGAATTACATTTGATAACCCGTGGCTAGTCCTAGAATTTGGATTAAAAGGCCCCCAAAAAAGGCCCTAAAAAGCCCTAAATTTGGTTCCACCAAGTCTGTATGAACCCTGAATTACATTTGATACCCCTCGCTAGGCGTAGAATTTGGATTAAAAAGGCCTCTAAAAAGCCCTACATTTGGTTCCACCAAGTCTGTATGAACCCTGAATTACATTTGATACCCCGTGGCTAGGCCTAGAATTGGATTAAAGGCCCTAAAAAGCCCTAAATTTGGTTCCACCAAAATCTGTATGAACACCTGTAATTACATTTGATACCCCGTGGCTAGGCCTAGAATATGGATTAAAAGTCCCTAAAAACGCCCTAAAAGGCCCTAAAAAGCCCTAAATTTGGTTCCACCAAGTCTGTATGAACCCATGAATTATTATGGCTATGAATTTGGATTAAAAAGCCCTAAAAAGCCCTAAATTTGGTTCCACCATGTCTGTATGAACCCTGAATTACATTTGATACCCCGTGGCTAGGCCTAGAATTTGGATTAAAAGGCCCTAAAAAAAGGCCCTAAAAAGCCCTAAATTTAGTTCCACCAAGTCTGTATGAACCCTGAATATTTGATACCCCGTGGCTAGGCCTAGAATTTGGATTAAAAAGGCCCTAAAAACCCTAAAAAGCCCTAAATTTGGTTCCACCAAGTCTGTATGCACCCTTATTTACATTTGATACCCCATCGCTAGGCTAATTTGGATTAAAAGGCCCTAAAAAAAGCCCTAAAATTGGTTCCACCAAGTCTGTATGAGCCCTGAATAATTGATACCCCGCGGCTAGGCCTAGAATTTGGATTAAAAGGCCCTAAAAAAGCCCTAAATATTTGGTTCCACTAAGTCTGTATGAACCCTTAATTACATTTGATACCCCGTGGCTAGGCTAGAATTTGGATTAAAAGGCCCTAAAAAAGGCCTAAAGCCTAAATTTGTTCCAGCCAAGTCTGTATGAACCCTGAATTATTACATTGATACCCGTGGCTAGGCCTGATTAGATTTAGGACTAAAAAAAGGCCCTAAAAAGCCTTAAATTTGGTTCCACCAAGTCTGTATGAACCCTGATTATTACATTTGATACCCCGTGGCTAGCCTAGAATTGGATTAAAAGGCCCTAAAAAGCCCTAAAAATTTTGTTCCACCAAGTCTGTATGAACCCTGATACATTTGATACCCGTGGCTAGGCCTAGAATTTGGATTAAAAGGACCTAAAAAAGGCCCTAAAAAGCCCTAAATTTGGTTCCACCAAGTCTGATGAACCTGATACATTTGATACCCCGTGCTAGGCCTAGAATTTGGATTAAAAGGCCCTTAAAAGGCCCTAAAAAGCCTAAATTTGGTTCCACCAAGTCTGTATGAACCCTGAATTACATTTGATACCCCGTAGCTAGGCCTAGAATTTGGATAAAAGGCCCTAAAAAAGGCCCTAAAAAGCCCTAAATTTGGTTCCACCAAGTCTGTATGAACCCTGAATTACATTTGATACCCCGTGCTAGGCCTAGAATTTGGATTAAAAGGCCCTAAAAAGCCCTAAAAGCCCTAAATAATTTGGTTCCACCAAGTCTGTATGAACCCTGAATTACATTTGATACCCCGTGGCTAGGCCTAGAATTTGGAAGTAAAAGGCCCTAAAAAGCCCTAAATTTGGTTCCACCAAGTCTGTATGAACCCTGAATTACATTTGATACCCGTGGCTAGGCCTAGAATTTGGATTAAAAGGCCCTAAAAAAAGCCCTAAAAAGCCCTAAATTTGGTTCACAAGTCGTACTGAAGCCCTATGACATTACGTGTACCTTGCGTCGTGGCAAGTCTGTATGAATTAAGGATTGTAAGCAGGCCAGTTGGATAAAAGGCCTAAACAAAGCCCTAAATTTGGTTCCTACCAAGTCTGTATGAACCCTGATATTACATTTGATACCCGGTAGCTAGGCCTAGAATTTGATTAAAGGCCCTAAAAAAAGCCCTAAAAAGCTAATTTGGTTCCACCAAGTCTGTATGAACCCTGAATACATTTGATACCCATCGTAGCTAGGCCTAGAATTTGGAGTAAAAGGCCTAAAAAGCCCTAAAACCTTTTGGTTCCACCAAGTCTGTATGAACCTGATTTATTCATTTGATACCCGCTGGCTAGGCCTAGAATTGATTAAAAGGCTAAAAGTCCCTACAAAGCCTAAATTTGGTTCCACCAAGTCTGTATAAACCTGAATTACATTTGATTACGTGGCTAGGCCTAGAATTTGGATTAAAAGGCCCTAAAAAAGGCCCTAAAAAGCCCTAAATTTGGTTCCACCAAGTCTGTATGAACCCTGAATTACATTTGATACCCCTGGCTAGGCCTAGAATTTGGATTAAAAGGCCCTAAAAAGGCCCTAAAAAGCCCTAAATTTGGTTCCACCAAGTCTGTATGAACCCTGATTACATTTGATACCCCGTGGCTAGGCCTAGAATTTGGATTAAAAGGCCTAAAAAGGCCCTAAAAAGCCCTAAATTTGGTTCCACCAAGTCTGTATGAACCCTGAATTTACATTTGATACCCTCGTAGCTAGGCCTAGAATTTGGATTAAAAGGCCCTAAAAAAGGCCCTAAAAAGCCCTAAATTTGGTTCCACCAAGTCTGTATGAACCCTGAATTACATTTGATACCCGTGGCTAGGCCTAGAATTTGGATTAAAAGGCCCTAAAAAAGGCCCTAAAATAAATTGGTTCACCAAGTCTGATGAACCCTGATACTTTGATTCCCGTGGCTAGGCCTAGAATTGGTTGTAAAAGGCCTTAAAAAGCCCAAAAGCTAAATTTGGTTCCACCAAGTCTGTATGAACCCTGAATACATTTGATACCCCGTGGCTAGGCCTAGAATTTGGATTAAAAGGCCCTAAAAAGCCTAACTAAATTTGGTTCCACCAAGTCTGTATGAAACCTGAATTACATTTGATACCCGTGCTAGGCCTAGAATTTGGAGTGTAAAAGCCCTAAAAAGCCCTAAATTTGGTTCACCAAGTCTGTATGAACCCTGATATTACATTTGATACCCGTGGCTAGGCCTAGAATTGGATGTAAAAAGGCCCTAAAAAGCCCTAAATTTGGTTCCACCAAGTCTGTATGAACCTGAATTACATTTGATACCCCAGTGGCTGGCCTAGAATTTGGATTAAAAGGCCCTAAAAAAGGCCCTAAAAAGCCCTAAATTTGGTTCCACCAAGTCTGTATGAACCCTGAATACATTTGATCTTACCCGTTGGCTAGGCCTAATTGAAAAAGCCCTAAAAAGCCCTAATTTGGTTCCACCAAGTCTGTATGAACCCTGAATTACATTTGATACCACGTGGCTAGGCCTGAAATTGGATTAAAAGGCCATAAAATATTGGTTCCACCAAGTCTGTATGAACCCTGACATTGAACCGTGGCCAGTTGGCTAGCCTAGTAATTTGGATTCAAAAGGCCCTAATTAATAATAGGCCCTATAAAAAAGCCTAAAAGTCCTAAATTTGGCTTCCACCAAGTCTGTTATGATAACCCATGAAATTACATTTGATACCCCGTAGCTAGGCCTAGAATTTGGATTGAAAAGGCCCTAAAAAAGGCCCTAAAAAGCCCTAAATTTGGTTCCACCAAGTCTGTATGAACCCTGAATTACATTTGATACCCCGTAGCTAGGCTAGAATTTGGATGAAAAGGCCCTAAAAAAGGCCCTAAAAAGCCCTAAATTTGGTTCCACCAAGTCTGTATGAACCTGAATGACATTTGATACCCGTGGCTAGGCCTAGAATTTGGATTAAAAGGCCCTAAAAAGCCCTAAATTTGGTCCACCAAGTCTGTATAAACCCTGAATTACATTTGATACCCCGTGGCTAGGCCTAGAATTTGGATTAAAAGGCCCTAAAAACCCCTAAATTTGGTCCACCAAGTCTGTATGAACCCTGATATGTGTGCAGGGCATTGCCGCACGTGCGCTACCGATCCAACTGGAAGCCAGCAGGACGACCCATGTACGCCCGTGACCTCTTGCTGTTCCCTGTGGAGCAGGAGAGTTGTCAGCTGGGTAAGGGATAGACAGCAGCAGTGGTGGTGATGTATTGGTGATGGTGTTTTCTTATCGTACAGCATGTTATAGCCATTTGTTTTATAGCATAAAAATGTGTGTGTCTGTTTTAACTATTTTACACCGTGTTAAGATCAATTCACTAAATCTACACAGAACAGCTAAGAAAAAAAAAAAAGAATGATATGTGTGATATACATATATATGTACCATAAAATCCCTAGCATAAGCCCACCATCTAGCAAATGCCCACCCCCCACTTTGGGCCAAAAGTTGTGCACAGGGGTAACTACCTAGCTAACGCCCACCCTGCTTTTTTTCAAAGAGACTATGCTCACTTTCACTAGGATTTGTGCAGACTGTTCTAAGAGTCATCTTTTCCGCCTTCTTTACCTTTTCGTGTTTATTTCCTTTTTTCTTATTCTTTGTCCCCTCTCCTCACTCCCACCCATCCCCAACAAAGTGATTTAAAATTACATCATGCTTTTTCCACTGACGTCTTTTGTCTGTTAGTGACGTACAGGTACTTTGACAACGCTTCCTGATGGCTGGAAGTTGGTTCTTGAATCTCTCTGTGCCATTTTTGCAAAATGCCGAAGTGACAGTCTTACACTGTATCACTGAGCTAGTCCTCTTTTCTCTCTTCTCTCCTCTCCTCTCTCTCTCTCTCTCCTCTCTCTCTCTCTCTCTCTCTCTCTCTCTCTCTCTCTCTCTCTCTCTCCTCTCTCTCTTGAATGTCCTCGTTGGCCTTCTTTGCCTCAAAGTCCCTTTTTTCTCTATTTTCCTTCACTTCTACTCACACGACCTAACTTACATGCTTTCGGGGTTTGTATTCACTCAAATGAGCACAAAAATTACTTTGTGCAAAGGGGTATATCCCTAGCAAACGCCCACCCCCCAAATTTGCCCTAAATCAGTGCACGGGGGGGGGGGGGCGTATGCTAGGGATTTTATGGTATATATGTGTGATATATGTACATGATATGTGTGTGTGTTGCAGTGTTCGGCATGCTGTTGGGTGACACTCTCATTGTAGACAACCTGGAGAATGCCAACACTTACAGGCAGGAGGTCAGTTCAGTGTGTGTGTGAGGGGGGGGAGAAGGGGGGGGGGTGTGTGTGTGAGGGGGGGGGTTGGGTGTGTGTGTGTGTGTTTGGTGGTTTGTGTGTGCGTGTGAGAGTATGTGGGTGTGGGTGGGTGTGTCGTGTTGGGTGGGGGTGTGTGTATACGTGTGTGTATGAGTATGTGTGGGTGAGAGAGTGTGTAGGTATGTGTATATGTGTGTGTATGAGTATGTGTGGGTGAGAGAGTGTGTGTGTGTGTGTGTATGTGTGTGTGTATACGTGTGTGTATGAGTATGTGTAGGTGAGAGTGTGTGTGTGTGTGTAATGTGTGGTGTGTGTGTGTGTGTAAGTGTGTGTGTGTGTGTGTGTGCATGCGCAGAATCTCCAGAAGGTGGGGAAGGGGGGGGGAGGAATCTTGTCATTTACATTGCAGGGTTGTTTGTGCTTGCAGATCATCAAGTACACGCACTGAGGAATCTTGTCCTTTTTTTTCTTTTTTTGAGGAATCTTGTCATTTACATTGCAGGGTTGTTTGTGCTTTTGCAGATCATCAAGTACACGCACTGCCCGACCATCCTGACATGGCAAGGGGACCGGATTCGCAGTAACGGCAAGTTTGGCGGCACGATGAACAAAGCCGTGCCCCTAGAGAAGCTGAGAGGGGCCGTGTTTGGGGAGCCTCTGCCTATGTCTTACCACGCCTTGTGCACTCAGATAGGTGTGTGGGTGTGTGTGTGTGTGTGTGTGTTTGGGGAGCCTCTGCCCATGTCTTACCACGCCTTGTGCACACAGATAGGTGTGAGAGAGAGAGAGAGAGAGAGAGTCTGTGTGTGTATGTGTGTGGTTTTTTTGGGTTTTTTTTTTATATCAAGGATAATGTGTGTGTGTGTGTGTGTGTGTGTGTTTGGGGAGCCTCTGCCCATGTCTTACCACGCCTTGTGCACACAGATAGGTGTGTGTGTGTGTGTGTGTGTGTGTGTTGTGTGTGAGAGAGAGAGAGAGAGAAAGAGTGAGTGTGTGTGTAGTGTGGTGTGTGTGTTTGGGGAGCCTCTGCCCATGTCTTACCACGCCTTGTGCACACAGATAGGTGTGTGTGTGTGTGTGTTGAGTGTGTGTGTGTCTCTGTATGTGTGCGTGCGTGTGTGTGTGTGTGTGTGTGTGTGTGTTGTGTGTGTGTGTGTGTGTGTGTGTAAGAGAGAGAGTGAGTGAGTGTGTGTGTGTGTCTTGTGTGTGGGAAGGGGGGCTGGAGGAGTGTGTGTTTGTATGTTTGTGTATATATGTATAACACCCTCACAATTCACCCTTCCCCCCCAACCCCCCTGCCGACCCCCCTGACCCCCGCTTGACCCCCTGCAGGGTCGCTGGAGAAGTACAAGACGGCGTTGGTGCGTCACATGGAGAGTCAGGAGGAGCTGCAGGAGGTGATCAGCTCCCAGAAAACCCCGGAGATGACCGCCAAATACAAGGAGTGTCAGGATGCTGAGACACAGCTGGCCCAGATAGAAAGACAGCTGGGTATGTAGGGGTGGAAAGGGGGTTTGGGGGTGGGTTTTTTTTTTAGGATTATATGTGAACGGCAGCTTGGTAATTTTTTTCTTCTTTTTTATAATTTTGAAGATTATGTGTTAATGGCAGCTGGATATTTTAGAAATAAAATTTGAGGATTTTATGGGAACAGTAGCTCGGTAATTTTTCTTCTTTTTTTTATAATTTTGAAGATTATGTGTTAATGGCAGCTGGGTATTTTAGGAATAAAATTTGAGGATTTTATGGGAACAGTAGCTCGGTAATTTTTCTTCTTTTTTTTTAATAATTTTGAAGATTATGTGTTAATGGCAGCTGGATATTTTAGGAATAAAATTTGAGGATTATATGGGAACAGTAGCTGGGGGGGGGCTTTAAAAAAAAAATTTATTTTTTATTTTGAGGATTATATGGCAATGACAGCTCGGTATTTAAAAATAAAAAATTGAGGATTATATGTTAACAGAAGCTGGGGAGGAGCGGTAATTTGAGGATTGTATGTTAACGGCAGCTGGTTTTGTTACGTTTTTAATCTATTTTGAGGACTATATGTTAACTTAAGCTTGGGGGGGTTCATGGGTCATTCGGATGAGACTAAACCAAGGCCCCGTGTGCAAACGCACGCAGAACATCTTGCGCACACATTAAAACCCCGTTGCGCCTTTCAGAAGAGCAGGCCATCGTGTGCCGGTAGGAGCGGATGACAAAATTATATTAAAAAATTTTAAAATTAAAAAAACCAGCATGCACACAGGTGTCGTGTTTAGACACCATCCCTGAGGGGGGAAAAAAATGGGTAGGTGCTGCACTTGTGGCGACGTGCTCTCCCCGAGGAGAGCAGCCTGAATTTCACACAGAGAAATCTGCTGTGACAAAGTGGTATAAAATAAAAAATGAAATAAAATAAATATGATTTTGAGGATTACATGGTAATGGCAGCTCTGTAAAAAAATTTTATTATCTATTTTGGGGATTATATGTTAACGGAAGCTGGGATTTGGGGGTTTTTTAAAAATAATTTTGAGGATTATATTTTAACGGCAGCTGGGTTTTTTTGGTTTTTAAAAAGATCTTGAGGATTATATGTTAACGGAAGCTGGTTTGTTTGTTATTTCAAAATAATTTTGAAGATTATATGGTAACAGCAGCTGGTTTGTTTTTTTTTTAGTTAGTTTGAGGATAATATGTTAACAGAAGCTGGGGTCTTTTTTTTTAGTTTTATTTTTAGGATTATATGTTAACAGAAGCTGGGTATTTTTAAAAAAAAAAAAAATTTTGAGGATAATATGGTAAGGGCAGCTCAGTGTTTTCTTTTATTTTTTTTTTATTTTGAGGATTATATGTTAATGGAAGCTTCTCTCCCCCTCCCCCCCCCTCCCCCTCCTCCCCCTCTCCTCCCCCTACTCTCTCTCTCTCTCCAGGCGTGGGTCTCCCAGCCAAGCACAAGACACACCGCAGCCCTGCCTCCGGCCCCTCCCCTTCCCCCTCCCCCCAGAACGGAGGTCCTTCCTCGGCCAAGAGGGCACGACCCTCGCCCTCCTCAGCCTCGGCCTCGACGGCCGCCCTCTCCCCCTCCCCCCTCCTCCCCTCCTCCTCCTCCCTCTCCCTCAACGGCAGCGCGAGAGCGACCCCTCAGCCACTCCCACCCGCACCAGCCTGCGTATTCGTTCCATGACTACTGTGGTTTCGGCCGACGGACGGAAGAAGCTGAGGAAGACGTGAGAGAGAGAGAGGGTGGGGGTTTGGGGGTAGGGGGGTAGAGAGAGAGTGAGTGAAGGAGAGAGAGAGAGGGTGAATGAGAGAGAGAGAGTGCGAGGGAGAGAGAGGGAGACTGAGAGGGAAAGAGGGGGTGAGAGAGGGAGAGTGAGGGGGAGGAAGAGGGAGAGAGAGAGAGAGAGAGACAGAGAGTGAGGGAAGGAGAGTGAGGGAGAGAGAGACAGAGAGAGAGAGAGAGGGTGATGGAGAGAGTGAGAGAAAGAGAAAGGGGGTGAGAGAGGGAAACTGAGAGAGAGAAGAGGGAGAGAGAGACAGACAGACAGACCGAGAGAAAGAGAGAGAAACTGAGAGAGGGAAGGAGAGAGAGAGAGAGAGAGAGACACACACACACACAACACACACACACACACACACACACACACACACACACACACACACACACACCTCTCGCTCTCTCTCTTTCCAATTTTTCCTTTTGATCGTCTGGTATCACTTAAAGTGGAAAGACGTTAAACTGAAAATACTACTACTACTACTACACACTCACACTCACACACACACACACACACACACAACACACACACACACACCACTCTCACACACAGAGATGTATCTGAAGAAAAAAAAGTGGTTTGATGACAGATGGTATATGCCGAGAAAGATGTGGTTGTGTGTGTGTGCGTGTGTGTGTGTGTGTGCATGCGTGCGTGTGTGCGTGCGTGCGTGTAGAGAGTGTGTGTGTGTGTGTGTGTGTGTGTGCATGCGTGGGTGCGTGCGTGGAGGGACATGCAGGTTTGGTTGGTAGGGGAAGGTTGGGGTTGGGTTTAATTTTGTGGAAAATAAATTTGGAAGAGAGAAAGAGACTTCAGACTTTTACTGTACAGTCGGCCTTAGGCCCAACAATTCAAAAGAATTGTGGGGCATACAAAGAGACAGAGAGAGAGAGAGACTGAGACGGAGAAACACACAGAGAGGAAAAGAGATGAAGAAAATGAAAGTGGTTTGGACAATTAATGTCAGACCTGGATTGTGGGTTTTTTTTTCAATATATATAATATATATTTTTCTGCAAATCGCGAATTTGTCAGAAAGGTGTAGGGGCTTTGGTGTTTTGTTGTTGTTTTTTCAGTTGTTTTTTTTAAAGAACATTTTTTATCTGCAGCAAACAGGAAAAACATCAGAGCTGGATGAAACTTTTTTTTTTAATTTTTTTTTTTTTTTTTTTTACTAGATATGCATAAAACTACGAACAGGAGAATTTGTCAGAATGATGTGTTCTACTACTACAGGTTGCATCCTCAACAACAACAGAAAAATGTCCGAGTTGGACTTAAGTTGAATCATTCAGAGCTGTGTGTGGGTGAGTGTGTGTGTGTGTGTGTGTGTGTGTGGCATGCATGAGTGTGTGTATACACAGCAGATTTGATATATGTTGTTGAGGCACCCTTAAATAAGTAGGAAGTAGAGAAATAATGATGCGCTCATGAGAATTGGAGAGAGAGACACTGCGCTTGGATTTGGATTATCTTCTTCCTTTTTCCTTCTGAACTATATTCTTCCATCCAAGTTTTGCATTTGGTTTGTGCAAAGAGTGAGAAAGAGAGAGAGAGAGAGAGTGTGTGTGTTGTGTGTGAGCTAGGTGTGTGTGTAAGTGTGTGTTTGTGTGTGCACATTTGTGTGTGTGTGTGTGTGTGTGTTCTGTGTTTCTGTTTGTGTGTATGTTTGTGTGTAAGTTGTGTGTGTAAGTGTGTGTGCGTGTGCTCACTTTTGCACGTGTGACTACATATCATTTGTATAAAACTTGTTCTCATACATGCAACCTTGCTCCTCCTCTCACAGTGTCGTATTCCAAATGTACAAAAATGTTCATCCATTCATTCATCCATTCATTCAGTCAGTCAGTCAAATCGTTTCACTCTTGTGGCAGCAAAATTTTTCTGGGTGTGTATCATAAAAAAAATATTTTTCATGACGTTGGATTTGTCCATATTTAGCTGGTGCGTTTTGTTAACACTGATACATGATACATATATATATACCCATGTGGAGAAGTTTCAGTTTTAGTGTGTGTGTGCGTGTATATGTGGGTGTTGTGTGTGTGTGTGTGTGTGAATGTGTGTAGTTGTGTATGTATGTGTGTGAATGTGTGTAGTGTGTGTGTATGTGTGTGTGTGAATGTGTGTGTGTGTTGGTGTGTGTGTGGTGTGTGAGTGTGGGGTGAGTTGTGTGTGTGTGTGTGTGTGTGTGGAGAGAGAGAGTTAGTGTTTTACATTTTAATTTTGGGTTTTATATAAATGTCACTGTATGTGTGTGAGTTTGTCATTCCAGTTTAATGTTGGAAAAAAAAAAAAAAAAACACACACAGTTGAGCAGGTTTGGAATGTCAGTGTCATTTATTGATAAAAAAAAAAAAGATGATACTGTTTATATTGTTTGTATCATAGCATTGCATTGGATGGGGAATTTGTCTGATTTTTTTTATATGATGGTTTGTTCATTTGTTGTTGTTTTTTTAATGTTTTGATTATATTTGGATGTCATAAAAAGTTGAAAGGAGACTGTATAAAACTCTGTGCATATTTTGACACTGTTGCATGTAGGTATTTTTTGTTAGTTTGTAGAGAGTTGTCTCAAATTTGTCAGTATGTGTGTGCGTATGTGTGTGCATGTATTGTATGTGTGTGTGTGTGGTGTGTGTGTGTGTGAGTGTGTGTTTGTGTATGTGTGTGTTCGTGTGTGTTTGTGTATGTGTGTATGTGTGTTGGGGTGGGGGTGTGTGTGTGTGTAGGACAGGTCTGTCAATCTTTTTTTCTGTTGGTTTTTTTTTTGTTCCACAGCTAGAGCTCTGAGGTTTATGATTATGGGTAAGGTTTTCCCTATGTGACCGTTTTTGCCCACCATGAAGGTAGCTGCATTCTGACTTCGGGGATGTATGCTGGGTATGTTCGCGTTTCCGTAATCCCACCCAAAAAAACGCCGACATGAATGATAGGAAGGATCTTTAACATGCATATTTGATCTTCTCCATGTGTGTGTATGTATGTATGTATGTATGTATGTATATATATATATATATATATATATATATATATATATATATATATATATATATATACTGAAACAGATCTTCCTGTGTATATATATACATATACTGAAATGGAGTAAAGGCACTGGCAGGACTGCATTGGAAGTTGACTAACCTGGGAGATCGTTAAAAATCCCCTCCCCCCCCCCCACCCCCCCCTACTCTTGATTTACCAGACGTCGTTTGCCAAGATTCGTAACCCACGACTTCATGGACTGGTGGGATTGAAGTGGGAACAGTCTTAACCACTGGCTATGCCGCGTCTGTTGTGTCAGTGAGTCCATGGTTTGAACCTGTTAGTTCTTCCACTTGTTGATGAAGATTGTCTGAACCTCTGTGAGTGGTCAATGTTGAAATGGATTTTTTTTTTCTTTCTTCTGCTGTTTTGGGTTTTTTGGATAACGCACATCTGCTATGCTGTCCCCCCCCTCCTCCCTCCCCCCCCCTCCCCCCCACCTCCCAAACTGCGAACAATACTGTCTGTATACCTCGTCCTTTTCTTTGGGGTTTTTTTTTTTTTTTTTTTTTCCTTTCTTTTTTTTCTCATAATTATGTTGTGGTTTTATATTTTGTTTTGTTTGTATTTTGGGGGTTAGTTTTTTTTGTTGTGTTTGTTTTGTTTTATATGTTAGGTTTTCATTTTTTGTTTGATCGAGTTTATATTGATTTTGTGTTGGATTTGCACTGTCTCTGTAGTATTTGATTTTTAAGTTTATTTCTTTTGTGTAGGAGTGTTTATGGTGCATTTGTGTTGCCTCCTTTTCATCTGGGTTTTTTATGTAGGGTTTTTTTGTGTAAGGTCTTTTTTTGTTGTTTTTTGTTGGTTTTTTTTTTTTTTTGGTGGGGGGGTGTCACTTTTTTTAATCAAGAAGTTATTGGGGTTTTGTTGTTGTTGTAGTAATGTTCTCGGGGGGGGGGGGGGTCTTTAAGTTTGGGGTTGGTGTTTTTTTTGTTTTCCCCCCCGTTTTTGGTTGTTTTTTTTGTGTGGTTTTTTTTTGGGGGAGGGGGGGTGGTGGTTACCTTCTGTGTAGGCTATATCATTTTTCACTTTAGTTTTTTTATTGTCACCTTTTCAGTATTTTTTTTTTTTTAAGTTTATTTGTTTAGTATACTTATGCAAATTAAAAACAAACAAACAAAGGATTTTAAATGTAGTTTCTTTGAAAAGCAATAAATCACTATTTAGTTTAATGATGGATGTGTCTGGGAGGGGGACGGGGGGGGGGGGGGGGCGGGCAGAAAAACCGGGTTTTAAAACTGACCTTTTCTTTGTGTGAGGTTGTTTGTTTTTTTTAACTATAGATGCATTTTCTGAACAAGACAGGGATGTTTATCTTATTTGTTCTTTCATATCGAGGATAATGGAATAAGCACTCATGTGCTTTTTTTTTTCATCCAGTCCCCATGTGTATGCACTTTTGTAAATATGGTCATCTGTTCCCACCGGCACACAATGGCCTACTCTTATGAAAAGCGGAACAGGATTTAACGTGTGGGCAAGATGTTCTGCGTGCGTTCGCACACAGGGCCTCGGTTTACAGTCTCATCCGAAAGACTTTCGGGGAGAGTGGAGTCAGCACTGATGTTAACTCCAGGGGAAAAATCCCCTCCAACGGGAGTTGAACTCGGGTTGTCAAATTGTGAGCGCAATGTTCTGACCACTAGGCCATCCTGTCCCCCTGTAAGAATCTATGCTGGTTTTATGAATGTGTGAAACTGAGTCACCCCTATCTTTCCCACTATCTCTGTATGGTGGACATTGGGGTGGGATATGTAGCCTAGTGGGCAGCAACTTGCACTCGCAATTTGACGACCCGGGTTCGATTCCCGGTCGAGGGGATTTTTCCCCTGGAGTTAACATCAGTGCTGACTCCACTCCCCCAAAAGTCTTTCGGATGAGACTATAAACCTAAGCCCCGTGTGCGAACGCACGCAGAACATTTTGCGCACATGTTATATCCTGTTCCACTTAAGAGTAGGCCATCATGTGCCGGTCAGAACAGATGACATTTACAAAACTGCATACACCCAGGGACTGGATGTAAAAAACCATATGATTGCTTATTCCATTATCCTCTATATAAAAGAATAAAGAAATAAATAGATAAACATGTCTTGGTTCTGTGTAGTCTTATGTCAGTTATTATTGTTGTTTTCCCTCACAATATGACTGTGGTATGTTGTGTGTTTGTTTCTTCTTCAGTTTGTTCATTTAGATGTTATGGATTATATTATCATTATTATTGTTCCACTGTTCGATTGTAGCTTGTCAATTATTCCAATAAAATATGAATTCATGTAAAAAAAAAAAAAACAGCTAGGGTTTATTTTTTCTCTGTGTGTGTATGTGTGTGTGTGCAGAAAGAGACTCTGTGTGTCTGTGTCTGTGTGTGTGTGTGTATGTCTGTGTGTTCGCACAGTGTGTGTAGACTCTCAGTCTGTGTGTGTAGAAAGACTCTGTGTGTGTGTGTGTGTGTGTGTGTGTGTGTGTGTGCACAGAAAGAGACTCTGTGTGTGTGTGTGTGTGTGTGTGTGTGTGTGTGTGTGTGTGTGTGTGTGTGTGTGTGTAGAAAGACTCTGTGTGTGTGTGTGTGTGTGGTGTGTAGAAAGACTCTGTGTGTGTGTGTGTGTGTGTGTGTGTGTGTGTGTGTGTGTGTGTGTGTGTGTGTGTGTAGAAAGACTGTGTGTGTGCACAGAAAGAGACTGTGTGTGTGTGTGTGTGCGTGTGCATGCGCATATGTGTGTGTGTGTGTGTGAGCATGCAACATCTGCATTAAAGTGAGCTGCTGTGCAGCCAGAATGTTGTCAGCTGAGGCCAGCAGGCAGACCTCCTGCAGAGACAACAAGCACAGGAGAAGACCAGACACTGCACACCCCACCCTGTAGAGGAACGATGAGAGAAGAGATGTGAATCAATTGATTCATCCATGATTATCAAATGATGAACAATGGATTTCTTTTATTTCCATAACGATTTGCTCGCCCACAATTCATTGACCATTAACAAATAATCAATAATGGATACCTTTATTTCAATAAGGATTTGCTCACACACAATTCATTGATGATTAACAAATTATCAACGATGGATATTTTTTATTCCATACGGATTTGCTTGCACACAATTCATTGATGATTAACAAATTATCAACGATGGATATTTTTATTTCCATACGGATTTGCTTGCACACAATTCAATTAAATGATTAACAAATAATCAACGATGGATATTTTTATTTCCATAAGGATTTGCTTGCAGACAATTCAATTAAATGATTAATAAATAATCAACGATGGATATTTTTATTTCCATAAGGATTTGCTTGCACACAATTCACTGATGATTAACAAAATAATTAATGATTGATATCTTTATTTCCATAAGGATTTGAATTCATTGATGAATAACAAAAAATCAACAATGCATATCTTTATTTCCGTAAGGATTTGCTTGCACACAAATCATTGATGATTAACAAGTCAAATAATCAACAACTGATATCTTTGTATCCATAAGGATATGCTTGCACACAATTCATTGACAATTAACAAATAATCAACTATGGATACCTGTATTTCAATAAGGATTTGCTCACACAATTCATTGATGATTAACAAGTCAAATAATCGACAGCTGTCTTTATTTCTATAACAATTTGCTCACGTACACACAATTCAATGACGATTAATAAATAATCAACAATGGCTATCTTTATTTCCCTCAGGATTGGCTCGCACACAATTCACTGATACACACAATCAACGATGGCTATCTTTATTTCCATAAGGACTGGCTCACACACACAATTCACTGATACACATCATCAACGATGGATATCTTTATTTCCATAAGGATTGGCTCGCACACTAAGAGCAGTTCATACACCTCCATTTTCAAATGGCTTTTCATTAGTTATCTCACTGTACCTGGCTTGGCTTATGTATCTGCCAACTCTCTGACTCCACAAGATAGGTAAAAAGAAAAAAAAAAAGGTAAAGGTGTACCATAACCTGTGTTATTGTAGGGGAGCAAGGCATCGGAGATCTCAGCTTCTCTAGGGGCCAGCATATTGAGGGCGGCACCCATCTCCTCTCCCTCGCTGCTTTATCTTCCCTGACCCTAAAGAGGGCAGGTACCCATTGACAGCTGGGGGTACTGTACTGAAGCCAAGGCGCACAAACGGTTACCCATCCAACTGGTAACCATGCTCAATGCTGCTTTACCACTTTATGTAACAGCATGGATCCAACACTATTTTTTTTCCCTTTTGTTTACAATAGTAGAGAATGTCATGTAGCAACATAAACCTAACATTAACATTATTTTTTTTTGTTATTTGCACTTGTAGAAAACTTCACGTAACGGGATAAAACTAATATTGGTGGATCGGTGGTCTAGAGGTAACACACCTGCCAAGAAAGATGAAAAATCCTAGTTTGTAATGTGCGGTGGTTCAGTCCTTGTTTTTGCCAGAAAATTTTCCCCCAGCCATTAGACCGTGAGTGATGGTCTAGGTGCTAGTCTTTCAGATATGATAAACCGAGATCCTGTGTGCAATACTTATTTACTGCAGGTAAAAGAACCCACGGCAACAAGAGAGCTGTCCCTGGAAAAAAAAAACAAATTCATATGCAGACGGACGAGAGAGAAAATAATTAACGGGTGGCGCTGCTCTTGTGGCGACGAACTCTCCCCGGAGAGACAAGACCAAATTTTACGCAGAGAAATCTGCCGTGGTTTAAAAAGGTATACAATAAAATACAATATAACACAATGCAATACAATACAATACAACATAACACAATACAGTACAATACAATATAATACAGCACAATACTATAACACCGTATTTTTTCTTTTATTTACAATAGTAGACTACTTTATAAAACAGCGCAAATCTAACACCATTTAAGTTCTGAAAAATGATCAGAAAACACTCTTTAAAGTGTCCACCACTCTTAATAATAATAATAATAATACATGGAACTTATATAGCGCTATATCTTTAAACAAATCAAAGCGCTTGCATTCAACCTATACATTACACAAGCAATCAATAGCAATATATGGTCTCAGCAAATTCGAACGTACTCACACACGCGCATGCACACACACGCGCATGCAACACACACACACTCGCGCCCACGCACACACACACACACCCACACTCGCGCCCACGCACACACACACACACCCACAAAGGCTATACACTTTGGCAGGTAGATGTCCATACTTATGACCTCTTCCATACTTATTATCAGATGCAAACATGAAACAGGTATTTCAGTAACTTTTCTTAAAAGCAAAGTACAGTCACATGGAAACTCTTTGATTAAACAATCAATTACTGTAATGTTACATTTTTCTTTTTTTTCTGAAAAATGCAACAATAACAACAGACTGGAACTCAATCAGTAGGCCTACACATTTTTTTTTTTAAAAGAGAGAGAGAGAGAGAGAGAGAGAGAAGAGAGAGAGGAGAGAGAGAGAGAGAGAGAATCAGAAAATGACCACCAAAAAAATAATAATAACAACCACCCTTTAAGCAAGTTAGCAAATTGAACGTCTTTTTTTTGTTGTTGTTGTTTTTGTTTGGGTTTCTTTTTCTTCATTTCACCCCCCCCCCCCCCCCCCCCCCCCCTCTTTGCTTTAATTTCCATTAACTACTTAGTGATTAAAACAAAATTCTGTTTTTGTTTTTCTTTTTTCCTTTATCTTTTTTTTTTTTCAGTTTAAAATATGTCTAAGTCAACAATGTCAAGCTGTCATTCTCTCTCCCCCCCCCCACACACACACTTTTTTTTTTTTTAATCAACACCAAAACAGCATAAATCAACCACAATAGTCAATACAAGAATTGGCTGCATGAAGTAAACCGCGACAAAGGCAAAGTGATACATTATACATAGCTCAAAGCAAACCACTTACACTATTTGCAACAACAAAAAACAAAAAAAACAAACAACAACAAAAAACCAGCACGTCCATGCTATAATTCTACATACTTTTATTTCTATCATGGCATACTTTTCCCCTATCTATTTATTTCTTCTTCTTCTTCTTCTTCCTCCCTTCGCATTCTTCATTTTTCGCATTCTTCTTTTTCTTCTTCTTCTCTTCACTTTCTTCTTCTTCGCCTTCTTTCATTCTTCTTTTCTTCGCATTCTTCTTTTCTTCCGCATCTTCTTCTTCTTCGCCTTCTTCTTTTCTTCGCACTTCTTCTTTCTTCTTCGCACCTCTTCTTGCATTCTTCTCGCATCTTCTTTTCGCATTTCTTCTTCTTCGCATTCTTCTTTTTCTCGCATTTCTCTTCTTCGCCTTCTTCGCATTTTCTTCGCATTTTCTTTTCTTCTTCCATTCTTTCTCTTCTTCCTTCTTCTTCTTCTTCTTCTTCTTCTTCTTCTCTTTTCGACTTCTTCCTTTTTCTATTCTTTCTTCCTTCTTCTTCGCATTTCTTCTTTTTCTTTTCTTCTTCCATTCTTCTTCTTCTCTTCTTCTGCCATTCTTTCTTCTTCTTCTGCATTCTCTTTTTCTTTGCATTCTTCTTCTTTGCCTTCTTCTTCTTCACATTCTTCTTTTCTTCACCTTCTTCGCATTCTTCTTTTTCTTCTTCTTCGCATTTTCTTCTTCTTCTTCTTCGCATTCTTCTTCGCATTCTTCTTCTTTCGCATACTTCTTCTTCACATTCTTCTTCGCATTTTTTCTTCTTCGCATTTTTCTTTTTCTTTTCTTCTTCGCATTCTTCTTTTTCTTCTTCTTCGCAGTCTTCTTCTTCTCTGCATTCTTCTTCTTCTCCTCCCCTTTCTTCTTCTTCTTCTTTCTCCTCCTTCTTCTTCTCCTCCTTCTTCGCATTCTTCTTCTCCTCCTTCTTCGCATTCTTCTTCTTCTTCTTCTTCTTCTTCTTCTTCTTCTTCTTCTTCTTCTTCTTCTTCTTCTTATTCTTATTCTTCTTCACCCAACGTTCAGATAGTAGCTATTGTCTGTCATATGAGTGAAAATGCGTTGTGTCGCTGCTTAAGCACCTGAAAAGTCAGACCCAGCGCATCCGACCTGGGTGTGTTACAGAATCGTTATCTTTGAAATCTTTCTGGCAGGAAAGTGGACCAAGAAAGCAAAAAAATAGACACCTCCATGTGTTACAGAATCGTTATCTTTGAAATCTTTCTGGCAGGAAAGTGGACCAAGAAAGCAAAAAAATAGACACCTCCATGTGTTACAGAATCGTTATCTTTGAAATCTTTCTGGCAGGAAAGTAGACCAAGAAAGCAAAAAAAAATAGACACCTCCATGTGTTACAGAATCGTTATCTTTGAAATCTTTCTGGCAGGAAAGTAGACCAAGAAAACAAAAAAATAGACACCTCCATGTGTTACAGAATCGTTATCTTTGACATCTTTCTGGCAGGAAAGTAGACCAAGAAAGCAAAAAATAAACAAGCAGGAAGAGGTGAATGGAAGAAAAGAAGAAAGAAAAAAAACTGAACAAGGTAGAAATAAAGAGAGGGATTTAAAAAAAAAAAAAAAAAAGGGAAGCAATTCCTTGCACAGTATTTCTAGGTGAGGGATGCTATTTACACAGACACCCACTCCCCCCCTCCCCCAACACACACACAGGCATGCAGGCAGACAGGCACTCTCTCTCTCTC
The DNA here is from genome assembly GCA_030674155.1 of Stramonita haemastoma. Taxonomy (NCBI): domain Eukaryota; kingdom Metazoa; phylum Mollusca; class Gastropoda; order Neogastropoda; family Muricidae; genus Stramonita; species Stramonita haemastoma. Next base: position 12,682,644 of record CM060350.1, read on the forward strand.
TCTCTCTCTCTCTCTCTCTCTCTCTCTCTCTCTCTCTCTCTCTCTCACACACACACACACACACACACACACACGCACACACACACACACACACACACACACACACACACACACACACACACACACACCTGACCATCACACAAACAGAGAGAGAAGGGGAAGTGGGACATCATAAAGGTAAAAGGTAAAGGTGTCCCATAACCTAGGTGGTCATCGGGGAGCGAGGTGTCAGAAACCTCAGCTTCTCTAGGGGCCAGCATGTTGAGGGCAGCACCCATCTCCTCTCCTCCTCTCCTTCGCTGCTGCTTAACCTTCCGGGACCTTAAAGAAGTCAGGTACCCATTTACAGCCGGGTAAACTGGGGGGACTGTACTGTAGCCAAGGCGTTCAAACGGTCACCCATCCACTTGGCAACCACGCTCAACACTGCTTGACCCTGGCTGGGGGGAAACCGAGCGCTCTGACCACTGAGCTATCCCGTCCCCATGGGACATCATACTGTCGGCTAATAAGGAAAATGGTGTCGTTCAAAATCCCGATGATAGTATACGTTAGCTCCGGGATTTCTTGCCACGCGTGGTCTTGCAGCAGCCTCGTCCTGTAAACCATAGTTCGGCGGAAAAATACCTCCATGCTTCTTCACTAGGTGATCATAGCACTCACCACTGGAAGGGAAAACCTTACGACAAATGAAGCAGAAGGTTGTATGGCAAGCTTGGCAAAACATCTTGTCACAACCCTCTCTCCGCTCAATCATGCATTGACATCTGGGACACCGCTTCCTGTTGTCAGGGTCTTGGTCAGCCCACGTCTCCACTTCCTCCTCTTCCTCCTCCTCCTCGCCTCCACATGAACGGTCAGTGTGGGCGGAGGTATGACAACGGGGGCAAATGGGTATGCCACAAGATGGACACACGACGTGAGCCGGAGTAGACGATCTTGACCCCCAGGACTGACCGAATCTGGGAGGAGGAGGAGGAGGAGGCTCTTGATTCACCCTGTACACGGCTGGGCAGTTCTGGGTAGGGCAGGGGCGGTATTCTTCGGGGTGTGTTTTGAGGAAGCAGGACACCGCGGCTTGGGTCAGCTGCTTGAGGTCAAGGCCGGCCTTGCGGGTCAAGGTCAAAAGGTCGTGCAGGGCCAGAGGGTGGGGGCATCCCTCGCAGACACACTGCACCGGGAACTGTCGGTGTTCTATGGCGTGAACGACCTGCGAGAGAGTGATCGGTTTGGTTTGTTTTTTTTTTTTTTTTTTTTTAGGGTTGTCAGTTGTCAGTCAAAAAGCGTGTGGGCCCCCAAGAGCCTTTGCTCTCCACCATAAAGAGGAGAAAGCTGATGTGGTTTGGTCACACCACAAGACACAACACCCTAGCAAAAACCATCCTGCAAGGAACAGTCGAGGGCAAGAGAAGAAGAGGCCGCCAAAAGAAATCATGGGTTGACAACATCAAAGACTGGACCGCCCAACCCCTGCAACACCTCCTACTAGCCACACAGGATCGTGAAGCGTGGAAAAAGATCGCTGTTGCG
>CM060350.1:12696673-12706673 GCA_030674155.1 Stramonita haemastoma
ATCTTTCCCTTCAGTTTGTCCGCCTGGCCTGTGTCGTCTGTGCAGTGGACGCTGATTTGACTCTGGTCCCTATTGGCTTCAATGAAAGCCACGGAGTCCGCCGCAGTGCAAAAGGAAGATTCCAGCTCTCGCAGCCTAGAGTAGCAAGGGCCCACCACGCTGTAGAAAGCTTTGGAGCCCACAGACTTGAAAAAGATTCTCTGGACCGTTTTCTTCCGAATTTCTTCCACGCTGAATTTCAGACCGGCTGTGTCCAAGCCAGGGAGCCAGGATTCCTCCACTGGGGTGACGTTGACCATGAAGTCCTGGGAGGTCTGGAAAGAGCTGATGGAAGACCACCCACTCGGGGGCACACCCCAGGGCGTGCAGACAGGAGGAGGGGTGGATCCGCACCCGGCAGGAGTCATGGGCGGCGAAGTACCCGGCGTTGTCTCGCCCCAGGTAGTGACAGAGGTTGGTGGCGTAACAGGTCACGATCATCTTCCTCAGTTCCTCGGTTGTCCGGTCGTCTGTGGAAAAGTCTTGCCTGACCAGAGGAGTTTCCAACACGTGGTACACCTCCCGGATAGTCTCTTTCACCCCTCTCAGAGCTTTGGCGTTGAGACCATTCCTCAGGCACCACTGGTTCTTTTCCGTGTCTGGAACTCTCAGCCACTCTCTGTACATGTGGAAGCCAAGGAGGCAGTCCCCTTGCTCGGTGCTGACTTTGGTCTTGCTGATGTCGTGGATTCTCTGCGCCTCCTCGTTGGTGCCCCGGTAAAACACCCTCCGCTGCCTTCCGCACTCATGACCGAGGCCAGAACGACAGAGTCGTACAGCAGTCCTGTCTGCTGTCCTAGGTAGGTCAGCAAGCCCAGGCGGGGATCAAAGGGCAGCCTGCTCATCCATCGACCTTTCTCCGTGATCCGGTCATTCTCCAAGGCTCCAAGATTCCTGAGCAGCTCCACAGCGTTCTGGATGGACACTCTGCTGGGTGACTGGACAAAGTCGTAGGAGGTTAGGTCCACGCCCAGCTCCGCTAATTTCAAAAGAGCGTGTCCGAGATGGGTTCTGAGGATTTCTGGCATGCTGATTTTCTGCATTGTCTCGAAGACCTCCTGTGAGAACAGTCTGTAGCAAAGCCCGGGACCCGTCCTGCCTGCTCGTCCTTTTCGCTGATTGGCTGAACTCTGGCTGATGAGGGTCACGCGGAGGGCATTGAGGTTTCTGCGGGGGTCGTAGCACATCTCCTTGGCCAGGCCCGTGTCTACCACGTACTTGATTCCATCGATGGTCAGGGATGTCTCCGCGCAGTTTGTGGCGAACACGATCTTTCGAGATCTTGTCAGGGGCTTGAAGACTTGTTCTTGTTCATCTGGCTGCTGCTTTCCGTGAAGTTGAAAGCATTTAAAGGCTCCCTTGGCATCTTTCAACTTTTGATTCAAAAGTTGGCTGCACTTTTCTGTTTCTGCCGGTGAGGTCAGGAAAACCAGAATGTCCCCTTCAAGGGGCGTTTTGCAATGAATCTCCAGAACGGTTTGCACAGCTCTTTCGCAGTGATCCTCTTCCAGGTTATTATCTCCCTCCCCACACCAGACCACATCCACGGGGGAAAACTCTTCCTGTCACTTCCAGCAGGTGACTGTCTCCGAAAAAGTCTTGGAATACCTGGGGGTCGATGGTGGCTGACGTGATGACCACCCTGAGGTCAGGTCTCTTGGCCAGGCATTTCTTCAGCATGCTGAGCAGGAGATCTGTGTACAGGCTTCGTTCGTGCGCTTCGTCCACAATGACGCAGGAATACCTCTTCAACTCCGGGTCTTTCAGACACTCGTTCAGCAGGCAGTGATCCGTCATGTACAACATGCGAGTGCTGCTGCGTGGCTGTTGGACTTTGCTGCGGCACTGGAACCCAATTTCTTCCCCTAGTCTCGTCTTCATCTCCGTGGCGACTCGTTTGGCGAGCGAGCTGGCAGCCACTCGGCGAGGCTGCGTGCACACCAGGAGACCAGACCTGTACCGGCCTGACTCGTAGAGGTACTGGATCAGCTGGGTGCTTTTCCCTGATCCAGTCTCTCCCAGGATGATGGTCACCGGCTTCTTGTCAATGGCTTCGAGAATCTCACTCCTCTTACCGTAGATGGGAAGACCTGCTTCAAAGCGGTTGCGTTCACGGTCAAGCGTTCTTCTAGGGCTTTGATTTCTCTGGCAAAGTGCTCTCTGTGGACTGACTGCAGTTGTGTTTTGAACTGGTCTGTGGTGGATTGGAATTCGTCTAACTGTTGCTGAAGCTCACGTAGCTCCTGTTCCAGTTTTTGGATTGGTTGAGGTGCAGTATCAAAATTCTGAAGAGTTTTGGGCTGTTTTCTTTCTTGGGCGATTTGCCTCTGGATAATTTTGCTTTCTGTTGATTTTTTCTTGTGCATTTTTCAGAAATATCATCTAAACGGCGCATAGCTTTCTTGATATTTGAATGCCTCTGCTCTTGCCTGTTCTCCATCTCATTAATTTGGGGAGGGAACTCATAGAATCTGCAATCAATTTGCACCAGTGATTTTCGTTTTTCCTCGATCAGTTTTTGGTTTATTTTGCTGGCTTTACTCTTACTTGGACAGACCAGTGTACCAAAAGTAAATCCACGTTGAAACAGGGTGAGCCCCTCTTGAACTCTGTATCCCTCTGAACCAACCTTGTGCTCAAGGAAAGAGACAAAAGCCTGGACGTTAGGGAAATCCTGGTGGACTCTGATATAAAGTCTGGTCTGTCTGCCTCCTGACTGCACTGGACCCTCGGCTCCTCTCTGGTCTTTCCTCAGGGTTTGGTGTGCACTGTGGTTCCTGGTTTGAGAGCTGAAGGAGCTTGGCATATCGCCTGTTCTGTTTTGGGGTTGGGAGGACCTACTCGCGATTTCCCCAGTGCTGGGATCCACTGGTTTGGTTTGTTTGTGGGTGTGAAGATTTGAAGGGATTGTCGTTTCTTCCCCAGTCTGACGATTCCTTGATCTTAGCGCAGAGTATTTTTTGTTTCGGTATTTCGACCCAGAAACTGTGTCTCTGTACCTGTCTGTTTCACCTTGATGCCGAAACCTTGAAGCGCCACTGCTCTCACTGTGTTGGTGACTGGAAGGTTTTGGCCCAGAGTCTCTTTGTATGCCTGACTTTTGTGTGGGGCCACTCTTGGTCTGACAGGATCTGGATGATGCATCTCTTTCACCACTGCCCTCTCCACCCTCTGCAGGTGTACAGTTGGAGTAATCCTGTCTTGTGTCTCCTTTGGAATAACAGGACGGGCCATTTTCGCAGGCATCACTTTGTGCAGACCGGTCCTCAAGTTGTTCCAGAGATGGTTGCCTATTCCTGTGTGAATCTGCCTGGTTTCTGTTATATCTCTTGTGTCTAGTGTTTCCTTTGGAATAACAGGACGGGCCATTTCCGCAGGCATCACTTTGTGCAGACCGGTCCTCAAGTTGTTCCAGAGATGGTTGCCTATTCCTGTGTGAATCTGCCTTGTTTCTGTTATATCTCTTCCTGGCTCCTCCCCTGTCTTGGAAATTTCTATATTCAGGGGCTGAGGGTTCAAAATATCTCCCTTTCCTTGTTCCCTGTTCCCCTCTGTAGAAATGCGCAGGGTTTCTCGGATTTGTTCCTGTAGACGACACTGCGTGTGTGTCACTTCTTTCAGGTGGTACACCAGACTGTTCAGGCAGTTGAAGGTGATCTGCGTGTTTTGCCCCATCCTCCATCCATTCAGAAGTCTTGCTCACCTTCTCTACACTTCCTGTCTTCTGCTTGCTGGTAGGACATGAAGTTCTTCCCTTTGTTGACTTTCTTTCTATGCAAAGCACCTCTGTCATTAAACTCAGCTTCAGATTTTTCAGATACGTCAATCACACGATCTGAGGACTGACAGAGAGAAACTCTTCTGTGATCAGTGTCTTCTTTTGGCCTGCTGCTGCTTCTGTCTTCTGTTTTGCTCATGTCTCCAGGTTTGATCTTTTGGTGGGAGGGGTTTCCGCAGTCCAGCCAATCGTGAATGAACGTGGTACTTCAGTGTGCTCATACCACATTCTGCTTTTGCCAGTCGACCTTTTCCTCTCTCCTTCACCAAAGAGTTCTACAGACTGCGTGGCCTGTGGACAAATGGGTTGGTCAAAATCCCCAAAGGTGAAGTCCATTTTCTCTGATATTTCGACCATAGATACGGATTTGCTTAGCTGTGCAGTTGTCTCCCTGCTTGTCTTTTCTGCTGAGGGAGTTTCCTCGCTTGAATGAGAGGGTGAGGAGGACGACTTGTCCTCCATGGTGGTGAGATAATTCCCAAGACTGGTGTGGACAGGGGTGTGTCACTGCCTCCCTACATATTCCTGAAAAAAACAGACACTGACCTCTATCAGACGCCAAAGTGTAAATGTGAGGACAAAGCATGTACAAAGTAGTGTCAGGGTCTTTGTCAAACAAAGCAAACATGCAGAAAAGGGCTATGAAAGGCTGGAACCCACAGAAGCAGATAAAAAAAATATATTATCCTACAGTAGAAAAGCTGGCCAGTTGGCTATAGCTAGTGACTCAGTTAGTAAGATTGGGGTTTTGTTTGTTTGTTTGGGGGTGTTTTTCATTCAAGGGCTAGAGCTTAAAGGTTCCTCTAAGGTGAGACTTTGCCTACGTCATCGTTTTCCCACCATTTTTTAAATATTTTTTATTATTTTAAATTTTTAAAAATTAATCTTGTATATGGAGGATAATGGAATAAGCACTCATGTGCTTTTTTTCATTCAGTCCCCGTGTGATTGCAGTTTTGTAAATCTTGCCATCTGTTCCCACCGGCACAAAATGGCCTATTCTTACGAAAAGTAGAACTGGATTTAACGTGTGCGCAAGACGTTTTGCGTGCGTTTGCATACTGGCCTCGGTTTTATAGTCTCATCGGAAGGACTTTTGGAGAGAGTGGAGTCAGCACTGATGTTAAATCCAGGGGGAAAATCCCCTCGAACGGGAATCGAACTCGGGTCGTCAAATTGTGAGCGCAATGTTCTGACCACTAGGTTATCCCATCCCCCATTAACTGAACTACCATAGATTGAACATTGAAAGGACATGTTTTGACAACATGGAATTATCACAGACTATATAAGAAAAAGTAAAGGTAAAAGTAAAAGTAAAGGTGTCCCATAACCTAGGCAGTCACAGGGGAGTGAGACACCAGAGACCTAAGCTTCTCTAGAGGCCAGCATATTGAGGGTGGTGCCCATCTCCTCTCTCTCGCTGCTTTACCTTCCCTGACCCTAAAGAGGGCAGGTACCCATTTACAGCTGGGTGAACTGGGGGAACTGTACTGAAGCCAATGCGGGCAACTGGTCACCCATCCAACTGGTTACCTCACTCGACACTGTTTAACTTTACTTCAGGACTATATAGAATACTCAATAAAAGTTTTGATAATATGGAACTACCATACATCATATGATAAATAAACATGTTGACTTTACCAGATTACCTTAGATTCTGTATTTCACCAAGACATTTTGACCAACTGGAACTATATAGAGTGCATACTCAATTAAGAGATTTTGACAACATAAAACTGCGCCACCCATTACATACTCAGAAAAAATCTTTTGATGACATGGAATACCATACATTATATACTCAATTGAGACATTATGACAACTAAGAACTATCATATACTATAGAGTAGATTTTTTTTTAATTTAAGAGAGAAATGTTGAGAACACAGACCTAAGGCAGGCTTTACACTCGGACATTTTGTCAGTACACAGAACTAACACAGGCTATATACTCCAGTCATTTTGTCAGTACACAGAACACAGAACTAACACAGGTTATATACTCCAGACATTTTGTCAGTACACAGAACACAGAACTAACACAGAACTAACACAGGCTATATACTCCAGACATTTTGTCAGTACACAGAACTAACACAGGCTATATACTCCAGTCATTTTGTCAGAACACAGAACACAGAACTAACACAGGCTATATACTCCAGTCATTTTGTCAGTACACAGAACTAACACAGAACTAACACAGAACTAACACAGAACTAACACAGGCTATCATACTCCAGTCATTTTGTCAGTACACAGAACACAGAACTAACACAGAACTAACACAGGCTATTATACTCTAGACCTTTATGGAACTATGTGATGTATCAAATGGAGACTTTTTGACAACACAGATCTACCATAGATTATATAACAATGGGGAGATTTTGACAACATAGAACATTCATAGAATATAATAATACATGGAATTTGTATAGTGCTATCTCTTGTAAAAACAAATCAAAGCGCTTTCATTCGACCTACACAACACACAATCAACAACTATTTACAGTTTTAACAAATTCAAATATACACACACAACACGCACGCACGCATGCGCGGGCGTGCACGCCCGCGCGCACACACACCTACAAACGTTAAGTACTTTGGCAGGTGGATGTTGAAGGCATGGACAGGTAAGAGATGGAAGCGGAAGGAGAAAAACTTAGGTTTGAAATAAGCGTGTCTTGAGGTTGGATTTAAAAGTGTCATAAGTAGGCTTTTGCCAGAGGGAGAGAGGGAGGGAGAGAGGAAGGTCGTCCAGATGGATGGACCAGAAACAGAGAAAGAGCGGCGGCCAACGGTAGATAGGTTGAATCTGGGTATTCTAAAAGACAAAGTATCTGCCGACGAGCGGAGGGAGCGAGAAGGTGTGTACAAGTGAAGACATTCACAGAGGTAGGAGGGTGCAGTATTGTGGAGACATTTGTAACAGAGGGTATTGATCTTGTAGTTTACTCTCTGTGGTACGGGCAGCCAATGGAGAGATTTTAAGAGAGGGGTAATGTGCTCGGATTTATTCTTTCTGAGGACCAGACGGGCTGCAGAGTTTTGTATACGTTGAAGGGAGTGGATGGATGATGCTGGCAGACCAGCCAAAAGAGAATTGCAATAGTCCAGACGTGAGAGAATAAGAGAAGTGACAAGTTTGGATGTTGCATCAGTGGACAGGTACTTACGAATTGTGCTAATACACCGTAGTTGATAGTAGCATGACTGACAGGTTTGGGTAATGAATTTTTGCATGGAGAGAGTGTTGTCGACAACGACTCCTAGATACTTCACAGAAGTGGATAGTGGAACTGACTGACGTATTGCCGAATTCTATTGAAGTTGTTGGAACGGAGGAGAGTTTGTGTTTGGTGCCTACGAGCATGGCTTCGGTTTTATCTGCATTTAGTTGTAATTTGCTTTGTATCATCCAGTGTTGGATATCTTGAAGGCAGTTGGTCATATTTGTCAAAAGAGAAGGAAGATTTTCAGGTGTTTCACTGCTTTGAATCTGCGAGTCATCGGCATAAAAGTGATAATTGATATGATGACGGTCTATTATATGTGACAGTGGAGCAGTATAGAGGGTAAAAAGAAGAGGGCCCAGAACTGATCCCTGAAGGACACCGCATTCCAGTATGGCAGGTGCTGATTGAATCTTGTTTACTGCAACAGTATGGACTCGGTCTGCTAGGTATGAAGTGAACCAGGTGAGGGCTGTGCCTTTAATGCCAAACATGTTTTGGAGACGGGAGAGAAGAATATATATACAACCAAATGGAGACATTTTGATAACACAGAGCTACCATAGACTATTTACCAAAAAGAGATATTTTGACAACAAAGATCTACAATAGATGATTTATCAAATAGAGACATTTTAACAACACAGAGCTACCATAGGTTATTTAACAAAGGAGACATTTTGACAACATAGAACAAACATAGTTTATACAACTAATAGAGACATTTCGGAAACACAGAACTCCAATAAATTATATAACACAGAACTCCAATAAATTTTATAACGAATGGAGACATTTTGACAGCTTAGAGCTGCCATAGATTATGTAACCAATGGGAGACATTTTGATAAAACAGAACTCCAGTAAACTATGTATTAGATGAAAATATTTTGACAACAGGGAACGACCATAGACTACATACTCAAGACATTTTACCAACAAGAAGACTACAATAGAGTTGAAAAGAGACATTTTGACAAAAGAAAATTACCATAGAGTAATCGGCACAGTGATGAATTTTTTACCTGTACTATTTATTATCAGTAGAGCAGATAGGAAATTTGACACAACACAGGCTCTGGCACTTGTCCAAGTTTCTTTCTTTCTTGTCAGTCTGACAGTCATTGACAGCATTGTGTACAGTGCGTGCACTGTCAGCGGGGTAAATACGGAGTCCAGAATTATTGTGAAGACGGTGATGTTAGTAGAAAGGTGACCCCTAAGTCAGATCTATCTCTGGGGGGAAAAAACTTACAATTATTGCGAAATGTAGCAAGGTGGGCTTCTTCTTCTTCTTCTTCTTCGTCGTCGTCGTCGTCGTCGTCGTCGTCGTCGTCTTCTTCTTCTTCTTCTTCTTCTTCTTCTTCTTCTTCTTCTTCTCTTCTTCTTCTTCTTCTTCTTCTTCTTTCGTCGTCGTCGTCGTCGTCGTCGTCGTCGTCTTCTTGTTCTTCTTCTTGTTCTTCTTCTCTTCTTCTTCTTCTTCTTCTTCTTCTTCTTCTTCTTCTTCTTCTTCTTCTTCTTCTTCTTCTTCTCATACTTCTTTTCATTCTTCTTCTTCTTCTTCTTCTTCTTCTTCTTCTTTCTTCTTCTTCTTCTTCTTCTTCTTCTTCTTCGTCATCGTCTTCATCTTCTTCTTCTTCTTCTTCTTCTTCTTCTTCTTCTTCTTCTTCTTCTTCTTCTTCTTCTTCTTCTTTTTCTTCTTCTTCTTCTCATACTTTCTTTTCATTCTTCTTCCTTCTTCTTCTTCTTCTTCTTCTTCTTCTTCTTCTTCTTCTTCTTCTTCTTCTTCTTCTTCTTCTTCTTCTTCTTCTTCTTCTTCTTCTTCTCCTCCTCTCCTCCTCCTCCTCTCCTCCTCCTTCTTCTTCTTCTTCTTCCTCTTCTTCTTCTTCTTCTTCTTTTTTTTCTTCTTCTCCTTCTCCTTCTTCTCCTCCTCCTCCTCCTCCTCCCCCTCCTCCTTAAAAGACAAATTCCCAATGAATCATTCCAGAAATACCGTAAAGCCAAGTGTCCCAATCCCAAGAATAGACTTGTTCAAAACTAGTTTACTATACTCAGGCCCTACGCTATGGAACTCCCTCCCTGACTCAATTAAACAGTATCAATCATCAACAACCTTCAAAATTCACCTTCTAATCTACTTGAATCAAAAATAACAAACCACACTTCCCCCTCTCCAACTATCTGCCCTCTCCCTCCTCACTTCTCTCTGATTATGATGATCCTATGACTATAATCATATGACTAAGTGAGGTTGTGTGTGTGTGTGTATGTGTGTGTGTGTGTGTGTGTGTGTGTGTGTGTGTGTGTGTGTGTGTGTGTGTGTGTGTGTGTGTGTGTGTGAGTTGGGTTTTTTTTGTTCAAAAACTTGTGCTTTATGGGACTTATTTTGATAATAGATGGTGGGATTGATGTTTTCAGTCATTTAACCTCATCATATTCTCATGTTTGCTCTTTAATTATTGCGCCTTTTTTGTTGTTGTTGTTGTTGCTTTGATTGGTTTTTGTTTGGTTTTTTTGTACTCAAATCAAATTCTTCATTGATTCTTACTTCATATTTTCGTTTCTGAATGAGTGCCTTTTTATAACATTACCTTAATATTGCATCTCTGTCTTATTTCTTACCTGTTGTTGTTGTTATTTCTCACCCTTTATCAAAATCTTATGTTTTATGGGACATATTTTGATGATAGATGGTGGTGGATTGATGTTTTCAGTCATCTAACCTCATCATATTCTCATGTTTGATCTATAATCATTGCGCCTTTTTTTTGTTTGTTTGTTTGGTTTTTTTTTATTTGTTTGTTTTTTTATTTATTATTTTTTTTTTGGTTTCTTTGTTTGTTTGTTTGCTTGTTTATTATTCAAATCAAAATCATCACTGATTCTTACTTCTTATTTTCGTTTCTGAATGAGTGCCTTTTTTTTTTTTTTTTATAAC